>SJYT01035225.1:43615-59339 GCA_006410635.1 Cephalophus harveyi | reverse complement strand
TTGCATGAAATGTTCCCTTGGTATCTCTAATTTTCTTGAAGAGATCTCTAGTCTTTCCCATTCTGTTGTTTTCCTCTATTTCTTTGCATTGATCGCTGAAGAAGGCTTTCTTATCTCTTCTTGCTATTCTTTGGAACTCTGCATTCAGGTGCTTATATCTTTCCTTTTCTCCTTTGCTTTTCGCCTCTCTTTTTTTCACAGCTATTTGTAAGGCCTCCCCAGACAGCCATTTTGCTTTTTTGCGTTTCTTTTCCATGGGGATGGTGTTGATCCCTGTCTCCCGTACAATGTCATGAACCTCATTCCATAGTTCATCAGGCACTCTATCTATCAGATCTAGGCCCTTAAATCTATTTCTCACTTCCACTGTATAATCATAAGGGATTTTTTATTTGTAAATCCATGTCACTTTCTTGTGGCTACCATGCCTGCTAATTGACAATTTGAGTGTGTGTATTTATTTGTAACTGTTGGGGAAAAAGTCATTTTTGTAGAATGTTATGTTTTTTATGTTAGTTTCTCAGTTCTGTCTGACTGTTTGCGACCCCATGGACTATAAACCCACCAAGCTCCTCTGTCCATGGAATTCTCCAGGCAAGACTCTGGAGTGGGTAGCCATTCCCTTTTCCACAGAGGATCTTCCTAACCCAGGGATCAAGCCCATTCTCCTGCATTGCAAGCAGATTTTTTTTTTTTACCACCTGAGCCACCAGGGAATCCCATGTAGAATATCACTTGCATATAGATTTTTTCTTAAAGCTGTGCTAAGTTGACCATATCTTTCAAATATAAATTAGATCATATAGTCTGATAAAATATTTTTCCAATTCATGAATGTATGTGGAAGTCTTATGAAAACATACAAAACAAAATAATCCCCCTTTATTTCAAAGAATAGAATGAGATGAACTTAGGTTTGTCCACAAAGTTTTAAAATTTGTATGGAAACACAAAAGATCCAAAATAACCAAAAAAATCTTGAGAAAAAAGAACAGAGCCAGAAGCATCATGCTCCCTGATTTCAGATTATTATTACAAAGCTACAATAATCAAAAGAGTATATAACTGACAAAAAAAATGGATACATAGATCAATGGAACAGGATAGAAAGCACAGAAATAAACCCACACACTTATGATCAATCAAGCTATCACAAAGGAGAAAAATAATGAAGAAAAGTCAATCTGTTCAATAATTGGTGCCAGGACAACTGGATAACTGCATGTAAAAGAATGAAATTAGAACACCTCCTAACACCATACACAAAAATAAACTCAAAATGGATTAAAGACCTAAATATAAGACTGGGTACTATAAAACGTCTAGAGGAAAACAGGAACACTCTTTAACATAAATCTCAGCAGTATTTTTTGGACCCATCTCCTAGAGCAATGGAAGTAAAAACAAAAATAAACAAATAGGACCTAACTTAAAAGCTTTTGCACAGCAAAGGAAACCATAAACAAAATGAAAAGGCAACCTACTGACTGGGAGAAAATATTTGCAAATGAAGCTATCAACAAGGAATTAATTTCCAAAATATACCAACAGCTTATACAACTTAATAATAATAATAAACAAATCAAAAACTGGACAGAAAACCTATATAAACATCTCTTCAAAGGAGATAGATGGCCAAAAGTCATATGAAAAGATGTTCAATATCACTAATTATTAGAGAAATGCAAATCAAAATTTCAATGAGGTATCACTTCACACTAGTCAGAATGGCTGTTATCCAAAAGTCTACAAATAATAAATGCTGGAGAGGGTGTGGATTATAAGGAACCCTCTTACACTTTTGTGGAATGTAAACTATTGCAGCCACAGTATGGAGTTTCCCTCAAAAATCTAAAAATAGAGCTACTATATGATCTTGCAATCCCATTTCTGGGCATAATCTGGAGAAAATTCCAATTTGAAAAGCTACATGTGCCCCAATCAATGTTCATAGCAGCACTATTTTATAATAGTCAAGACACAGAGGAATGTTGCTGGTGGTCCAGTGGCTAAGACTTTGTGCTCAGGTGCAACTAGATCCCTGGTCAGGGAACTAGGTCCCACACGGTGCAACTAAGAACCAGTGTAGTCAAATTAATTAATTAATTAAAAATGCACATGGAAGCAACCTAAAAGTCCATTGACAGAAGAATGGATAAAAAAGATGTGGCATATATACATATATATATACATATACCACATTCTTTTATATATATATATATATAGAATATGCATATAAGGGAATATTACTCAGCCATAAAAAAAGAATGAAGTAATGCCAATTGCAGCAACATGCATAGAAACAGAGATTATCATATTAATTGGAATAAGTCAGAAATACAAATATCATATGATATCACTTATATTTGGAATCTAAAAAATGGTGCAAATGAACTTATTCACAAAGTTCTGAGAAATAGACTCAGAGACACAGAAAACAAACTTATGGTTACCAAAGAGGAAATTGGAGGGGGAAGGATAAACTAGAAGTATGGTATTAACAGATACACACTATTATATATAAAATAGATAACCAACAAAGACCATCAGTATAACAAGGAACTATATTCAATATCTTTTAATAACCTATGATGGAAAAGAATCTGAAAAAGATGTGTATAAGAGACAGTTATACTTATCAGGGAAATCTCCACGTGTGGCTATCTTTTTTATAAATGCAATGAATATAGTATTTAAAAGTCAATATTCAAAAGATTTGAAATAAGATTACAATTTTGAAAAAAAAAATTAAGGTTCTCCAAAAAACAAGTATTTGGGACGTGTTCTGTGTGTAAACCCTTACTAACCACAAAATTTCCTTAAATGAAAGTGTGTCCTTCAACAATTTACTTTAGCATTAACTTCCACAAAGATTTGGTTTGAGTTATATTAGTTACTTCTGTTGAGGATAATTCAAAAAGAAGCGAATGACTACTTAAAGGAAGACATTGCTATGTTCCCTTCCAGGATTTGGAAGTTGCTCCTGCAAATGAGGGTCTTGGAGCATAAGCTTCATTAACTTCATGGTAAATTTACCTCTGAGGGAGGTAATCCTTTGCATGTCCAGAAAGTAAGTAATGAGAGATTTAAATGAACTGTGCAGAATCATTTATTATTGTGTATGTATACAGAATTAGCCAAACTCTGAGGATTGAGTTCACAGTCCTTTAGACTGCCTCGTCTTCTCACAATTTCTGACACCAACTACAAGGAGTTAGTCTAACTACTGTTGAAAAGAAGCAGACCCCAAATGGAGTCACTTGTAAGACCCACCTAGACTTAATTCTTAACTGAATTTCAGTTTCAGACTCTCTCAAGAGTAGAATTTTAAACTAACCAGTATGGAACTTCCTGATCAGCATAATAAAACCCCTGCTATTCCCTTCCCCCCAAAAGAAGATGAAATGAGCTGAAACAATCCATTTATTTTTATTTCTTTCTAATAACCTTCTTGTCCTGCCCAGTTTCTGCCTATAAATACCTTATATTTGGTACTTCTCAGAGTGCCCTCCTGCTTGCTAGGTGGGATGCTGCATAAAGCCAATTAGAGTTTCAGAATTACTAGGTTGAATTTTGTTTTTAACACTACAAAGTTGAAGATCACAGAGTCCCGAGACTACCCCCTCACTTTTGACACCAATTGCAAGCTCAGGGCACTTTCCAAAGCCTTCCTCAAATTGATAATTCACTACAAAGACTCACAGTGCTCCCTGAGGGCTATTATACCCACGTGCTCAGTCACTTCAGTCGCGTCGGACTCTGCAACCCCACGCGCTATAGCCCGCCAGGCCCCTTTGTCTATGGCACTCTCCAGGTAAGAATACTAGAGTGGGTTGCCGTGCCCTCCTCCAGGGAATCTTCCCAATCCAAGAATCAAATCAGTGTCTCTTGAGTCTCCTGCATCACAGGCGAATTCATTACTGCTGAGGCATCTGGGAAGCCCATTATACTCACAGTTACGGTTTATTATGGAAAAGGGGCACAGACCCAATGGAAGAGACTCATAGGAAAGGGCATGGGAGGATTCCACATGCAAGACCTCCACTGTCCCCAGGGTGTATTAATATTTACCTTCCCAGTGTACATGTGCTTTTTTCCTGGAGATTTTTACTGGGGATTCATTGCATAGGCATGACTGATTGATTGATTGCCTTTGTGGTTGAACTCAATTTCTAGCAACCTCCTCCTGTCCCAAGAGATCAGGCTGATACCACTTGGTCTGAGGGGCTCATTATAAGTTGCCTCAGCAGCATAAACTATCAGGTGTAGTTAAGGAGCCCATTACGGATAACAGACACTCCTGCTGTTGCTAAAAGCTCAGCTTCTCTGTACACTGGAGCCGAATCAAATCTCGGAGACAACATTTTGGGTGAAATAAAAAAGGATAGCTTTATTGCTTTGCCAGGCAAAGGGGGCACAGCGAGCTCGTGTCCTCAAAACCATTGTCCCCAACTTGAGGAAGATAGTGACAAGTTTTATAGTAAAAGAGGGCGTGATCAGCTCCTGGACATGGGTTGGTGGTGAAGTGAGTGAGTGAGTGAGATCGCTCAGTCGTGTCTGACTCTTTGTGACCCCGTGGACTGTAGCCCACCAGGCTCCTCTGTCCATGGGATTCTCTGNAAGATAGTGACAAGTTTTATAGTAAAAGAGGGCGTGATCAGCTCCTGGACATGGGTTGGTGGTGAAGTGAGTGAGTGAGTGAGATCGCTCAGTCGTGTCTGACTCTTTGTGACCCCGTGGACTGTAGCCCACCAGGCTCCTCTGTCCATGGGATTCTCTGGGCAGGAATACTGGAGTGGGTTGCCATTTCCTTCTCCAGGGGATCTTCCTGACCCAGGGATCAAACCCAGGTCTCCCACATTGCAGGCAGATGCTTTAACCTCTGAGCCACCAAGGAGTCAACATCATCAGCCTCCAGGTTTAGCTGGTCTGGAGTCTACATGCTTGTGGGCAGCATACCATAACTTCTCTCGCACCTGGGCATTTCAGAATCTACAAAACAGCTCCAAGATATTGTTGTGTGTGTTCATTGATGGGGAAACAGAACCTTGCCCCACAGCAGCCTCTGACAATTTCTTTCTCCCTGGTCCCATAGCCTCTCATTTCTCTAATTAACAACTGCTTGAATATGCTTATTGGAAACCAAAGAAAGTCATGGATGCTGAATGAAGGCTGTTTCCTAACATCTAAGAAACGAGCAACACAAAGGCCTTGTGCCCAGGAGCCCCACAGGGCCCTACATGGTATCACTATCACTCAGAAAGTTCCAAGGACTTGACATTATGTCCCAGGAACCAGAAAAAAGTCCACTCCTTTCTTTGGGCAAGGATAAATCTTTACCACACACTGTAAAATAACACTGATGTACTCTTTAGTGTACTTTTTTTTTTTTTTAGAAATAATAATCCTGAATTTTTTTGTTACTATGTTTTTTTAATTAATTTATTTTAATTGGAGGCTACTTACTTTACAATACTATAGTGGATTTTGCAATGCATTGACACGAATCAGCCATGGGTTGATGTACTCTTTAGTGTACTTCTAATTTTGCTTTTATGAATTTAAAAATATTCATGTTTTTATAGGTCACCATGGTTCCCGAGTCGGACACGACTGAGCAACTGAACTGAACTGAACTGATGGTTCCCCACCATTGTTTGCTTCCTTTTTTTTTTTTTCCTTGCAGGCTTAATAAATTCCTCATCTACTTCACTGTTGCCAAGTAGTTTGAGGGGATATTATTTTGTCAATATGATTTAGGTCATCTCTGCAAAATGTGGCAATTTAAAACTGTGACAAATGTCAGAACTGGTTGAACTGATTTTATTTTTGTATTAACTATTTCAAATGACAGTGACACATTTAAAAATAAATTTAAGGTAAGAAAGGAATGGACTGGTTAGTGTATCTAGACTCACTAGAGTAATTACAGTATCTTGCAAGGAGTATCTTGCTTTAACAACACCTAGAAACAGAATGTTAGAAAGTACAGTCATGAGTTCTTGAATTTCCATTTTATATATACATATATATATATCTTTTGTTGAGTTTCTAACTCTGAACACTCATTGGTATATTTCTCTTTTAATTCTTTGACTACATTTGTAATAACACCTTTGAAGCCTTCTCCATTTTACTCAACATGTAGACCCATTCTGAACCATTTTCTGTTGACTGCGTTTTTTTCCTGAACGTGAGTTACACTTTCCTGTCTCTTTGCATATCTATAATTTTATTTAATTGGATAGTACAGATAATACATTATGATGATTCTGAATTATTTTATTCTGAAGATTGTATTGTTCTCATAGGCAGTTAATTTGCAAGAATTCCAACTGTAAACTCTGTCTCCTCCACGGAATGTAACCCTGATATATTTGCTTAATTCTTAAGATTTCCTGCTACTGCTGTTTTTACCCCAACTTTCTGAACGTTTCACTTGCACCTGTATATCTTGATGGTCAGCCAAAGATTTGGGCACAGATATTGGGGTAAATCTATTTGTGTTTTTATAGGTCTCCATGGTTCTCGACCATTTTTTTTTTCTTTCAGGCTTATAAATTCCTCATCTACTTAATAGTTGCCAGGTAGTGTGAGGGGAGATTATTTTGTCAATATGATTTAGGTCATAAGTTCTCTTACTTATGAAGTTTATCCCTAAACTTCTCTGCCATCCTCAGGTTCTGTCCTTGGATACCTCAAGCCAGGAACACTTCAGTTTTCTGCCCATTTGAACAGGTTTGGGGACACAGTCAGATTAAAAAAAAAAAAAAAAGAACCAGTAAATTCACAAACATCCACAAACATCACAAACAGCCAAAAACCTCATTGCTTTCCCACCAGATGCACTGATGTTTCCCTTGCACATGCGTAGTTTAGCATTCAACCAGCTAAGCAGGGAGTTTATGTTTAGATTTTGTGTTTCACCCAGTTTGCAATTTTCTTTCTTCCAAAATATCCCCCTTAAATTTACAGTTGCTTTTCCAGTTTTAAACTCTTCTCTGGTATCATAATGCTGATTTTTTTTTTTTTTTTTGCTGTTATAGTGGGTAAGAACTCCTAGAAAAGAAAGCCATGGACTTGTAATTCTGCCTCCTTGAACTGCAGTTTTTCAAGAGTAAATTTTCCTCTTTCTTCTGTCTGCTTTTGGACATCTTCCAATACTTTCAAGTGTTGGGAATATATACTCTAGATTTTATCATTATTAACTGCACAAGGTTTCACATAACCACTTCACTTTGCAGTCATTAATGAAAGCACATCAATAAAATAGCATTTTGGAAAGAATCTAGAAAGCATTGGTGGGCTCACTGTAATCCTTAGGAATTTCGATAGCAAACAGACAATTGGATTTTTTTCTTCATTTTCACTTATTGGCATCACATGGACAGAATGTCAAGTCTAAGTTTTTTTTTTTTTCCACAGCCACAGAAATAGCCAATTGCTAAACCATTGATTAGATGATCCCAGAGACAATCTCATGGATATTAAGACGGTAGAAATCCCCTATCTCCCAAAAGAGTTGATCATATAAATTCCATTAAAAATTCGATTTAGTAAAGTGTACTGTGTATATCAAAAAGCAATTACATGACACAGCATCTAACCAGCATTTTTGAAAAATATTAACTTGACTGAATGCTTTGGTTAAGATTATAAAGAAATTCTACCTATTTTTAAAATATAAATTTATTTATTTTAATTGGAGGTTAATTACTTTACAATACTGTATTGGTTTTGCCAAACATCAACATGAATCCACCACATGTATACATGTGTTCCTTTTTAAGGAATCTCCACACTGTTCTCCATAGTGGCTGTACTAGTTTGCATTCCCATCAACAGTGTAAGAGGGTTCCCTTTTCTCCACACCCTCTCCAGCTTTTCACGTGATAGCTATCCCACAGTCTGGTTTGCTCGCCCAAGTTAGTTCTCTCAGATTGTGCTCGGGGCATTCAGGCCAGATCCTTACTCTAAGCGCTGCAGCCCGCGCCTCCCTGCCCAGCCCCCGCTTGCTAGTGGCGGGTGCAGGCGTCTGCGCTGCTTCTCCGCTGGGGGAGTTACCGTTGGGCTCATACTCTGTGGGGTTTAATTATTTATTTATTTTTCCTCCCTGTTATGCTGCCCTCTGTGGTTCCAAGGCTCGCCACAGACTTGGCAGTGAGAGTGTTTCCTGGTGTTTGGAAACTTCTCTCTTTTTTTAAGACTCCCTTCCTGGGACGGAGCTCCGTCCCTACCTCTTTTGTCTCTTTTTTTGTCTTTTATATTTTTTCCTACCTCTTTTCGAACACACTGAGCTGCTTTTCTGGGTGCCTGATGTCCTCTGCCAGCATTCAGAAGTTGTTTAGTGGAATTTACTCAGCGTTTAAATGTTCTTTTGATGAATTTGTGGGGGAGAAAGTGGTCTCCTCATCTTATTCCTCCACCATCTTAGGACCGCCTCCCCAATTCTACCAATTTTTGATCTATACATACAGAAGATTACATACCAATTTAAAATTCTACTTTATAAGACTGGGTTCAAAAGATGATTCTCTTAGAATTTGAGAATGGTATTTTATATTTTCCTTTCTTGTAAAAATCAGGATTAATTTAGAAAGCTAAGTGAGAAAAAAAAGATTTCAATTTAGAACAAATTCCCTTAACTGATCCAGATGTATGTGTCAAAGTGAAGTTACTCTCAGAAGAGACATTAGTTTTAATGTTCATATTTTCCAAAACACATGCACATGCATACACACACACACACACACACACACACACACACACGGCATCTCTTGATGTGCAAAAACTCTGGTTTTCAAAAATCATTGATTCCACTTATGTCTAAGAGTACCATGGACTAAATAAATAAGCACATGCCAACTCTCCTGGTGGGTAACAATTCAGTCATTCTTTAACATTTCAGAAAAATAATACTGAGCACCTCTTTACAAAGAATGTCTCCCCACAATTGAAATTTAAGTGCAAATTACAAACAGCAACTGTGAAGAAGCACATAGCTCAACCCCTTGTCTACTGATCAGAAAGGCAGCCTGTATGATAAAATCAACTTTGTGTGAGGACCAGAATTACCATTTGTGACCAGACTATGGGCAGTCAAAAGATAAGGCATGTAACCTTCCCTTGAGTCTAGTGTTTCCTTGGAATTTCTGCAAAAAGCACTTTCCCTTTTGTGTTGTTTCCTTTTACAGACTTTTTCCTCCACAAAGCTGAAGAATTTTGGTAAGAAGGGATGTAAAAGAAAGTTAGAAGGGAAAAAAGAAATAAGCAATATTTTGAAATAGAAAAAAAATCTAGATTCTATCTTGCTTTATTTTACAATAATATGCAATTCAATAAAGTAAAATACCTTCTCAGAATTTCCTGAAGTTTACACAGAAATAACAAGACCATGTCCATGTGGAGTGGTTTTAAAGCACAAATCATAAGTCATAGTTCCATGATACTTTACAAAGTAAACCTACTTATGTGCATACCACTCATGTCAATAAATAGAAAATTCACAGCTTTACAGAGGCCCCATCATAACCCTTCCCGATTCCTTCTTCCCTAGAGATAACTACTGTCCAAGTTTTGCCTGTTTTTTACTTTTATATAAAAGAAGTAATAAAATATGCATTTTTACCTGACATCTCTTGCTCAGTATTTGGTTTTGTGACACACTCATGCTGTTGCATGTATATGTAGTATGCTTATTGTCTTCGCTGTGTAGTATTCCATTTTATGAATATGCTAGAATTTATTGTTTTTATTGTTAATGAATATTTTAGATGCACTCAGTTTTGTTTTCTCAAGCAGATGTTGCTATGAATATCCTTATGCATGTCTCCTGGCGAACATATGTACTAATCTATAGGGTACATACTTGGGAATAAAATTGCTGTGTCATAGGGTAGTCTCATGTTTATCTTTAGTAGATGCTTCCATTTGGGGCAATTTTAGATGATTCTTGATGGGTTCCTAGGGAATGATTTGGATCTGATAAATACCATAAAAATCCTTCACCAAGACAGTTACAAACATTCTCAGAGATTCAAGAACCATGAACAGAATAGTGAATGTGATTCACATCTATTCATTCAACCAGCTTTTGAATATTCATATTAATACTCATGAATAGCAATCTAATATTCATAATATAGTTATATAATATAATTATATGCATACATATAATTTCATAATATAATTGCATAATACATAACTATATGATATATAATATTAATAATTATGAAGATTAATATTAAGCAATTTAATATTACTATCAAACACTGTGATGAGTGTTACTTTTTCAGTCTTATCTGACTCTTTGTGACTTCATGGACTATAATCCGCCAGGCTCTTCTGTCCATGGGATTCTCCAGGCAAGGATACTGGAGTGGGTTGCCATTCCCTTCTCCAGGGGATCTTCCCAACCCAAGGATCGAACCTGGGTCTCTTGCATTGAAGACAGATTCTTTACTGTCTTAGCTATCTGGGAAGCAGAAAACAGGTAGCTAACGTAAGCAGAGAAAGAAACACTGTGTTAGGCATTGGTATTACAGCATTAAACAAATCAGTCTCTGTTCCCATCAAACAATTTTACAGTTCCCTTTATTAAAATCATTTGTACTTAGCATAAGACATAGGAGAAAGTTTTTGTGACCCTGTGTTAAGAAATAAATTATCCATCCACCCCTGCCTCACATTCATATGTCAAAACCTTAACCCCTAGAATCTCAGAATGCAACTACATAGGGCCTTTAAAAATGTAATTAACGTAAAATGAGGTCAAATGGGTGGTTGCTAACCTAATATGACTAACATCCTTATAAGAGTTAGAAGAGATTAAGGTAGATATGTGTGTACACAGAGGAAAGACCATGTGAAGATACACTGAAAAGGCATCTGTATGTCAAGCAGAGAGGCCTCAGAAGAAATCCAATCTGCTGACACTTTGATCTTGGATTTCTAGCCTCCAGTGCCATGAGAAAATAAATCTATTTTCTTTAAGCCATGCAGTCTGTGATATTTTGCTGTGGTAGGTCTAGAAAACTAACACACCTTGGGTTAGGCAAATAATTTTTAGATATGACAGTAAAAGTATGATGCATAAAAGAAATTCATAAACTAACTGTAATAAAATTTTAAAATGCTTGCTCTGCAAAACATTGTTAATAAAAAGCAAGCCACATGATGGGAAAGAATATTTGCAAACTGCATCTTTGATGAGGGAATTATATTAAGTATATATAAAGATGTCTTAAAACTTAGTAATGAGAAAACTAAATCCCAATAATAGGCAAAACTTTTGAAGAGACACTTCAGCAAAGATATACAAGTAACATAAAAGCATATGTAAACATGGTTGACATAATACTGGAGTGGGTTGCCATTTCCTTCTCCAGGGGATCTTCCTGAGCCAGGGATCGAACCTGGGTCTCCCGCATTGGAGGCAGACGCTTTAACCTCTGAGCCACCAGGGAAGCCCTAACTAATCATTACAGAGATTCAAATTAAAACCACACCTATTATAATGGCTAACCTTAAAAAGACTGGCCATACCAAATGTTGGTGAGGATCTGGAAGAACTGAAACCCTCATACACTGCTGGTGGGAATGCAAAACAGTAGAGCCATGTTGGAAAACAGTTTGGTGGTTTTCTTATAAATATACACTTACCATACAACTAAGCAGTTCCATTCCTAGGCTTCTGTCCAAGTGAAATGAAGAGCTGCATTTGCACAAAAACCTGTGTTACAATGCTCACAGCAACATTATCCATAATTACTCATAACCAGGAACAACCTAAATGTCTCTCACCAGGGGAGAATATAAACAGATTGTAGTATATCCACACAATGGAACGCTAATCAACAATAAAAAAGAATGAACTTCTGATACATGCAACAACATGGATGTGTCTCAAATTCATTGTGCTGAGTGATACATGTATATTGTGTGATTACATTTACATACTATTCTAGAAAAGGCAAAACTATAAGACTGTAGAACAGATCAGTGGTTGACAAGGAATAAAGGTTTGACTACAAAGATGACAAATATTAAAAAGAGATTTTTGAATGAGGAGAGGTTCAGTTCAGTTCAGTCACTCAGTCGTGTCCGACTCTGCGACCCCATGAATCGCAGCATGCCAGGCCTCCCTGTCCATCACCAACTCCCGGAGTTCACTCAGACTGACGTCCATCGAGTCCGTGATGCCATCCAGCCATCTCATCCTCGGTCGTCCCGTTCTCCCCCTGCCCCCAATCCCTCCCAGCATCAGAGTCTTTTCCAATGAGTCAATTCTTTGCATGAGGTGGCCAAAGTACTGGAGTTTCAGCTTTAGCATCACTCCTTCCAAAGAAATTCCAGGGCTGATCTCCTTCAGAATGGACTGGTTGGATCTCCTTGCAGTCCAAGGGACTCTCAAGAGTCTTCTCCAACACCACGGTTCAAAAGCATCAATTCTTCGGCGCTCAGCCTTCTTCACAGTCCAACTATCACATCCATACATGACCACAAGAAAAACCATAGCCTTGAAGATAGACCTTAGTCGGCAAAGTCATGTCTCTGCTTTTGAACATGCTATCTAGGTTGGTCATAACTTTTCTTCCAAGGAGTAAGCGTCTTTTAACTTCATGGCTGCAAGCACCACCTGCAGTGATTTTGGAGCCCAAAAAAATAAAGTCTGGCACTGTTTCCACTGTTTCCCCATCTATTTCCCATGAAGTGATGGGACCAGATGCCATGATCTTCGTTTTCTGAATGTTGAGATTTAAGCCAACTTTTTCACTCTCAAGAGGCTTTTGAGTTCCTCTTCACTTTCTGCCATAAGGATGGTGTCATCTGCATATCTGAGGTTATTGATATTTCTCCTGGCAATCTTGATTCCAGCTTGTGTTTCTTCTAGTCCAGCGTTTCTCATGATGTACTCTGCATATAAGTTAAATAAGCAGGGTGACAATATACAGCCTTGACGGACTCCTTTTCCTATTTGGAACCAGTCTGTTGTTCCATGTCCAGTTCTAACTGTTGCTTCCTGNTTTCTCATGATGTACTCTGCATATAAGTTAAATAAGCAGGGTGACAATATACAGCCTTGACGTACTCCTTTTCCTATTTGGAACCAGTCTGTTGTTCCATGTCCAGTTCTAACTGTTGCTTTCTGACCTGCATACAGATTTCTCAAGAGGCAGGTTAGGTGGTCTGGTATTCCCATCTCTCTCAGAATTTTCCACAGTTTATTGTGATCCACACAGTCAAAGGCTTTGGCATAGTCAATAAAGCAGAAATAGATGTTTTTCTGGAAGGAGAGAACATATCTCAACATAATAAAGACAATATATGACAAATCCACGGCAAATATCATTCTCAATGGTGAAAACCTAAAGTTATGTTCTTTAGCATAGGAAGAAGACAAAGATAACCACTATTTTCAGTTTTATTCAACATAGTTTTGAAAGTATTACCCACAACAATCAGAGAAGAAAAGGAAATAAAAGTAATCCACAATGGAAGAAAGAGGTAAAACTGTCACTGCAGCTGATACTTTACATATAAAATCCTAAAAATGCTATCACAAAGCTATTAGAGCTCATGAATTAATTTTGTAATGTTGCAGGATACAGAATCAATGCTCAGAAGTAACTTTCATTCCTATACACTAACAATAAAAAATCAGAAAGAAAAATTAAGGAATAATTCCTTTTATCATCACATGAAAAAGAATAAAATACCTAGGAACAAACCTTCCTAAGGAGGCAAAAGTCATGTACTCAAAATTATAAGATATTAGTGGAGAATTCAAGGATGACATGAACAGGTGGAGAGACACACCATGTTCTAATCAATTTTGTCAAAATGACTGTACAACTCAAACTAATCTACAGATTCAATGAAATCCCTAACAAACTACCAATGGCATTTTTCATGGAATTAGAGCCAAAAAATTTTACAATTTGTATGGAAATGCAAAAGATTATGAACAGCCAAAGCAATCTTGAAAAGAAAAGGCAGACCTGGAGTGATCAGGCCCTCTGACTTAAAACTATACTACAAACCTACAGTAATCCAAACAGTATATGATAATGGTACAAGAACAGAAATACAGACCAATTGAACAGAATAGAAAGTCCAGAGATAAACCCACACCCATAAGGTCAACTAACATGACAAAGGAGCCAAGAATATATAATAGACAAAAGATAATCTCTTCAATGAGTGATGGTGGGAAAACCAGACAGACACATGTAAAAGAATGAAATTAGAACACTCTCTAAAACCATACACAAAAATAACTCATAATGGATTAGAGACTGAAACGTAGGGCTAGATACTATAAAGCTCTTAGAAGAAAACATAGGTAGAACACACTCTGATGTTAATTGCAGTGAGATCTTTTTTGTTTTACCTCTTAGAATAATGAAAGCAAAAACAAAAATTTTAAAAAAAAGGATTTAATCAAACTTAAAATATGGGCAAAATAAATCATAAAACAGAAGGACAACCCACAGACTGGGAGAAAATATTTACAAATTAAGCAATCAACAAGGAATTAACCTCTGAAATTTGCAAACAGTTCATGTGGCTCAATATCAAACATGCAATAAAATAAATATGGGTAGAAAATTTAAACATTTCTGAAAAGAAGACATACAGATGGCCAAGAATCACAAGGCAAGATGCTGTGCTCAGCATCACTAATCATTGCTTTGTTTTGTTCACCCACTCAGACGTGTCCAACTCTTTGAGACTCCATGGACTGCAGCAACTCAGGCTTCCCTGTCCCTCACCATTTCCCAAAGTTTGCCCAAGTTCATGTCCATTGCAATGGTGATGCCATCCATCCATCTCATCATCTTATGCCCTCTTCCCCATCTGCCATCAATCTATCCCAGCATCAGGGACATTTCCAGTGAGTCAGCTGTTCTCATCAGGTGACCAAAATATTGGAACATCAGCTTCAACATTCGTCCTTCCAATGAGTATTTTGGGTTGATTTCCCTTAAGATTGATTGGTTTGAGCTCCTTGCTGTCCAAGGAACTCTCAGGAGTCTTCTCCAGAACCACAGTTTAAAGGCATCAATTCTTTCACACTCTGCCTTTTTTACAGTCCAGCTCTCAAAACCATATGTGACCACTGGGAAGACCATAGCCTAGACTATACAGACCTTTGTCAGCAGACTCATGTCTCTGCTTCAACAAACTGTCTAGGTTTGTCACAGCTTTTCTGCCAAGAAGTAATCTTCTGATTTTATGGCTGCAGTCACCATCTGCAGTGATTTTAGAGCCCAAGAAGAGGAAATTTGTCACTAATTATTACAGAAGTGCAAATAAAACTGCAATGAGGTATCACCTCACACCATTAAGAATGGCCATCATTAAAATATTTACAAACAATAACTGCTAGAGAGGGTGTGGAGAAAAAAAAAACCCTCCTACACTGTGGTGGGAAAGTAAATTGGTACAGCCACTATGGATAACAATATGGAAGTTACTTAAAAAACTAAAAACAGGACTAACATATGACCTTGTAATCCTACTACTGGACATATATCTCGGGAAAATCATAATTTGAAGAGATACACACACTCCAATATTCTTTTTTAAAAAAATCATTTTAGCTATTTTAATTGGAGGCTAATTACAATATTGTGGTGGTTTTTGCCATACACTGACATGAATCAGCCACAGGTGTACATGTGTCCCCCTGCCCGAAGTCCCCTCCTATTCCCCCCCCCCC
>SJYT01035225.1:30883-43493 GCA_006410635.1 Cephalophus harveyi | reverse complement strand
ACCATTCCATCCCTCTGGGTTGTCCCAGTGCACCAGCTTTGAGTGCCCTGTTTCATGCATCAAACTTGAACTGGTCATCTATTTCACATATGGTAATATACATGTTTCAATGTTGTTCTATCAAATCATCTCACCCTGGCCTTCTCCCACAGAGCCCAAAAGTTTGTCCATTATCTCTGTGTCTCTTTTGCTGTCTCACATATAGGGTGGTCATTACCATCTTTCTAAATTTCATATATAATTGTGTTAATATACTGTATTGGTGTCTTTCTTTCTGACTTACTTCACTCTGTATAACAGGCTCCAGTTTTACCCACATCACTAGAATTGATTCAAGTGCATTCTTTTTAATAGCTGAGTAATATCCACTGTGTATATGTAGCAAAGCTTTCTTATCCATTCATCTGCCAATGGACATCTAGATTGCTTCCATGTCCTGGTTATTGTAAACAGTACTGTGATGAAGATTGGGGTATACGTGTCTCTTTCAATTCTTATTTCCTCATGTCTATGCCCAGCAGTGGGATTGCTAAGTCGTATGACAGTTCTATTTCCAGGTTTTTAAGGAATTTCCACACTGTTCTCCATAGTGGCTGTACTAGTTCGCATTCCCACAAACAGTGTAAGAGGGTTCCCTTTTTTCCACACCCTCTCCATCATTTATTGTTTGTAGACTTTTGAATAGCAGCCATTCTGATTGACATGAGATGGTACCCCATTTTGGTTTTGATTTGCATTTCTCTGATAATGAGTGATGTTGAGCATATTTTCATGTTTTTGTTAGCCATCTGTATGTCTTCTTTGGAAAAATGTCTGTTTAGTTATTTGACCCACTTTTGGACTGAGTCATTTATTTTTCTAGTGTTGAGCTGCATGACCTGCTTGTATATTTCAGAGATTAATTCTTTGTCAGTTGCTTCATTTGCTATTATTTTCTGGTGGTGTCTTTAGGGTTTTCTATGTAGAGGATCATGTCATCTGCAAATAGTGAGAGCTTTACTTCTTTTCAAATCTGGATTCCTTTTATTTCTTTTTCTTCTCTGATCTATGGCTAAAACTTCCAAAACCACGTTGAATAGTGGACACTCTTGTCTTGTTCCTGACTTTAGGGGAGATGTTTTCAATTTTTCACCGTTGAGGATCATGTTTGCTGTGGGTTTATTATATATGATTTTTACTATGTTGAATTATGTTCCTTCTATGCCTCCTTCTGGAGAGTTTTTATCATAAATGGGTATTTAATTTTGTCAAAGTCTTTCTCTGCATCTATTAAGATAATCATATGTTTTTCTATCTTTCAATTTGTTAATGTGGTATATCACATTGATTGATTTGTGAATATTGAAGAATCCTTGCATCCCTGGGTTTAAAGCCCATTTGGTCATGATGTATGATTATTTTAATATGTTGTTGGATTCTGCTTGTTTTTTTGTTTTGTTTTGAGGTTTCCTGCATCTATGTTCATCAGTGATATTGGCCTGTAGTTTTCCTTTTTTGTGGGCTTTTTGTCTGGTTTTGGGGTGATGGTGGCCTCATAGAATGAGTTTAGGAGTTTACTTTCCTCTCAAATTTTCTGGAAGAGTTTGAGTAGTATAGGAGTTAGCTCTTCTCTAAATTTTTAGTAGAATTCATCTGTGAAGCCATCTGGTCCTGGGCTTCCGGTTGTTGAAAGATTTTTTATTGCAGTTTTGATTTCCATGGTTTTGATGGTTCTGTTAAAATTTTATAATTCTTCCTCGTTTAACTTTAAAAGGTTATACTTTCCTAAGAATTCGTCCATTTCTTCCAAGTTGTCCATTTTATTGGCATATGGTTGCTGATAGTAGTATCTTATGATCCTTTATATTTCTGTGTTGTCTGTTGTGATTTCTCCATTTTCATTTCTAATCTTGTTGATTTGATTCTTCTCCCTTTTTTTCGTGAAATCATTAGTCTGGGTAATGGTTTGTCTATTTTACTTATTTTCTCAAGGAACAAGCTTTTAGTTTTGTTGATTTTTGCTATAGTCTCCTTTGTTTCTTTTTCACTTATTTCTGCTTTAATTTTTATGATTTCTTTACTTCTACTAACCCTGGGGTTCTTCATTTCTTTTTCTAATTGCTTTAGGTGTAAAGTTAGCCTGTTCATTTTATTTTTCTCTTGTTTCTTGAGGTAAGCTTGTATTGCTACAGGCCTTCTCCTTAGCACTGCTTTTACTGAATCCCATAGGTTGTGCATTGTTGTGTTTTCATTTTCATTCGTTTCTATGCATATTTTGATTTCCTTTTTTATTCCTTCTGTGATTTGTTGGTAATTCAGAAGTGTGTTGTTTTGCCTCCATGTGCTTGTATTAATAGGTTTTTCCCTTTAGTGGACATCTAATCTTAGCACATTGTGATAGGAAAAGATGTTTGAAATGATTTCAATTTTTTTGAACTTACCAAGGCTATATTTATGACCCAGGATGTGGTCTACCCTGGAGAAGGTTCCATGTGCACTTGAGAGAAAGGGGAAATTCATTGTCTTGGGGTGAAGTGTCTTATAGATATCAGTTAGGTCCAATCAGTACATTGTATCATTTAAAGTTTGTGTTTCCTTGCTAATTTTCTGTTTGGCTGATCTATCCATAGGTGTGAGTAGGGTACTCACACTATAGTCTCCCACTATTATTGTGTTACTGTTAATTTCCCCTTTCATAGTTGTTAGCATTTGCCTTACATATTGTGGTGCTCTTATGTTGGGTGCATATATATTTATAATTTTTATATCTTCTTCTTGGATTGATCCTTTGATCATTAGGTAGTATCCTTCTTTGTCTCATATAACTGACTTTATTTCAAAGTTTAGTTTATCTGATATGAGTATTGCTACTCCCTTTTTTTTTTTTTTTTTTTTTGGTCTCCATTTGCATGAAATATCTTTTTCCAACCCTTTACTTTCAGTCTGCATGTGTCCCTTGGTTTGTGTGGGTCTCTTGTAGACAGCATAAATAGGGGTCTTGTCTTTGTTTCCATTCAGCTAGTCTTTGTCTTTTTGTTGGGGCATTCAATCCATTTACATTTAAGGTAATTATTGATAAGTATGATCCTGTTGCCATTTACTTTGTTGTTTTGGGTTTGAGTTTATAAACCTTTTCTGTGCTTCCTATCTAGAGAAGACCCTTTCAGTTCAATTCAGTTCAGTCACTCAGTCGTGTCTGACTCTTTGCGACCCCATGAATCGCAGCATGCCAGGACTCACTGTCCATAAACAGCTCCCGGAGTTCACTCAGACTCACGTCCATCGAGTCCGTGATGACATCCAGCCATCTCATCCTCGGGCGTCCCCCTCTCCTCCTGCCCCCAATCCCTCCCAGCGTCAGAGTCTTTTCCAATGAGTCAACTCTTCGCATGAGGTGGCCAAAGTACTGAAGTTTCAGCTTTAGCATCATTCCTTCCAAAGAAATCCCTGGGCTGATCTCCTTCAGAATGGACTGATTGGATCTCCTTGCAGTCCAAGGGACTCTCAAGAGTCTTCTCCAACACCACAGTTCAAAAGCATCAATTCTTCGGCACTCAGCCTTCTTCACAGTCCAACTCTCACATGCATACATGACTTTAGCATCTGTTGAAGAGCTAGTTTGGTGGTACAAAATTCTGTCAGTTTTTGCTTGTCTGTAAAGATTTTGATTTCTCCTTCATATTTGAATGAGATCTTTGCTGAGTATAGTAATCTGAGTTATGGGTTTTTCTCTTTCATCACTTTAAGTATGTCCTGCCATTACCTTCTGGCCTGAAGAGTTTCTATTGAAAGATCAGCTGTTATCCTTATGGAAATACCCCTGTGTATCATTTGTTGCTTTTCCCTCACTGCTTTTAATATTTGCTCTTTGTGTTTGATCTTCATTAGTTTGATTAATACGTGTCTTGGGTGTTTTGCCTTAGGTTTATGCTGTTTGCGACTCTCTGGGTTTCTTGGACTTTGGTGGCTATTTCCTTCCCCATTTTAGGGAAGTTTTCAACTATTATCTACTCATGCATTTTCTCAAGCCCTTTCTTTTTGTCTTCTTCTTCTGGGACTCCTATGATTTGAATGTTTGAGTGTTTAACATTGTCCCAGAGGTCTCTGAGGTTGTCTTTATTTCTTTTAATACTTTTTTTTTCTTTTTCCTGTCTACTTCATTTATTTCCACCATCCTATCTTCAATCTCAGTTATCCTAGCTTCTGCCTTAGTTATTTTACTGTTGGTTCTTTCCAGAGTGCTTTTGATCTCAGTTATTGCATTATTCTTTATTGATTCACTCTTTTTTATTTCTTTTAGGTCCTTGTTAAACACTTCTTACATCTTCTCAATCCTTGTCTTTAGTCTATTTATCTGTAACTCCATTTTGTTTTCAAGATTTTGGATCATCTTTGCTCTCATTATTCTGAATTCTTTTTCAGGTAGACTCTCTATCTGTATCTCTCTCTCTCTCTCTCTCTTTTTTTTTTTTTTTTGGTTTAGTGGGCATTTATCATGTTCCTTTATCTGCTGAACGTTTCTGCAAATTCTCATTTTGTTTAGATTGCTGTGCTTTGGGTGCCCTTTCTGTAGGTAGGACGTTTGTGGTTCCTCTTTATTGTCCTCCCTGTGGGTGGAGTTGAACTAGTGGTTTGTCAAGGTTTCCTGGTTAGGGGAGCTTGCCTCTGTGTCCTGCTGGGAGGAAATGGTTCTCTTCTCTCTGAAGTGCCATGAAGTGTCCAGTAGTGAGTTTTGTGGTGTCTGGGGATTTGGCATGGCTTTGGCCAGCCTGTCTTTTAATGCTCAGGGCTGTGTTCCTGCTTCACTGGAGAATAAGTGTGGTATGTCTTGCTTTGGAACTTGTTGGTTCTTGGGTGGAGCTTGGTTTCAGTGTAGGAATGGAGGCTTTTGGGTGAGCTCTTGTCAATTAATGTTCCCTGGAATCTAGAGTTCTCTGATATTCTCAAGTTTTGGAGTTAAGCCTGCTGCCTCGGTCTTTCAGTTTTATTCTCACAGTAGCCTCAAGACATCTCCATCCATACAGCACAGATGATAAAACATCTAGGTTAATAGTGAAACAATTCTCTGCAGCAAGGAACACCCAGAGAGGTTCAAAGAGTTACATGTCGAAGAGAAGAGGGGGGAGGGAGATAGAGGTGACCAGGAGGAGAAAAGGGGGAGTCAAAGAGGGAAAGACCAATCTAGCCAGTAATCAGTTCCCTCAGTGTTCTCCACAGCCCAGAACACCCAGAGAGATTCACAGGGTTAAGTAGAGAAGATAAGAGGGATGGAGGAGATAGAGGTTACCTAGCAGAGAAAAGGGAGAGTCAAAAGAGGAGAGGGCAATCAAGCCAGTAATAAAACCCCTAAAGTGAAAATGGATACTGAATACTAGATTCTTAAAGGTACAAAATTGATAACAAATACCAAAAAGCAAAGATAAAAAATTTAGAGTGGTTAGACTCTCAAAAATACAATACTAAAAATAGAAAACAAAATCAATCACAAAAATTATAAAATATATATACATATATATATGCAATTTGCTTTAAAAATAGGATCTTTTTTTGCAAGGTAGTAGTATGCTATAAATATGAAAATTAAAGGAGTAATAAAGAACTTAAACTTAAAATAATTAAGTGAGAAAAGTAAACATTTATCTAGGAATTTCTCTGGAGCTGTTGTGGGTAGTGTGGGGTCAGTTTATTTTCAGATAGTCCCTTGTTCTAGCTTGTAGTTGTTCTCAAGGTCTATAGACCTCCCTCCAGTGCTTAGCCAATGTTAGCTATAGGGTTTTAATCTGTTGCACCTGTCAATTCCAGAGCAATTCCCTCTTCTTTGTTTATTTTGGCTTTCTCTGTTTGCAAGTCTCTTCAGTGTCTAATTTCTGCCCTGACACAAAGGACCAAAGGTGGTCTCTTTAGGCTCACATGTTCACTTGTATTATGGGGAGGGAGGGACACTGCAAACAAATATTGGTGGCGTGTGTAGAGAGTGCTCACAGTGGATGGACCACACTGGGTTTGACTCAGCTCAAGGTGGTGTGTGCTTCCTGGGTCTACACTGCTCAGTCTCCAGGGAGTTCTGCAGGAGCACTGTCCAAAGTGGGCTCTACATTTTATGCACTTCCCAGGTCTTAGTTATTCAGGTTCTCAAATACTCCACAAAGGCACAGACTCAGTTGGGTGTGCATTTTGTGCCCTTCCCAGGTCCAAGCATCTCAGCTGACCAGGTGCTTAGTGTGTGCATTGTCCCAGGTGGGCCATGTGTCTTCATCACCTACTCAGTCCTGGCCGCTTGGTTTCCCAGGTGTAGCACAAAAGCACTGTCTCAGTTGTGCCATGTTTCTCCTCTGGGGAGCTGATCTCAGGCTGCAACCCTCCTGGAAGATGTCCACCATCCAGTATCCCAGGAAGACATGGTTAGCAACTGGGAGCCTGCTCACAGTTTGGTGGAGGATGCTGGTCTCTGTTGCCAAGATTGCAGCAACCCCTTGCCTTCTGGCTCTGGCTGTCATGCACCTGCCTCTCTGCCTCCAACATAAGGGAGAGGCCTGTATACAGCTGGCTAGCTCTGCTTTGGTATTCACTCAATCCTTTGTTCTGTCAGCAGGCCAGACTGCGCATTAAAGCCTTTCACTGGAAAGTTCTCTCTCTCTCTCTCTCTCTCTTTTTTTCCCTCTCTGCCACAGTTTGGGTTGCTATCTCACGTTATCTCCCTCAGTTTGTCCTCAGGGCATTCAGGCCCGGTCCTTACCCTAAGCACCCACACCTCCCTATCCAGTCCCTGCTTGCTGGTGACTGATGTGAGCGTCTGGACTACTTCTCCACTGGCAGTTGTGGTTAGGAGCATATTTTGTGGAGTTTTTTGTTTTTTTCCTCCCAGTTATGTTGCCCTCTGAGATTCCAAAACTCCCCACAGGCAGATGAGGTGGTCTGGCATTCCCATCGCTTTAAGAATTTTCCAGTTTGTTGTGATCCACACAGTCAAAGGCTTTGATGTAGTCAATCAAGCAGAAGTAGATGTTTTTCTAGAATTCTGTTTTTTTGATGGTCCAAGGGATGTTGGAAATTTGATCTCTGGTTCCTCTGCCTTTTCTAAATCCAGCTTGAACATCTGAAAGTTCTCAGTTCATGTATCATTGAAACCTGCATTGGAGCATTTTGAGCATTACTTTGATACCCTGTGCGATGAGTGCAATTTTGTGGTAGTTTGAAAATTCTTTGGCACTGCCTTTCTTTGGGATTGGAATAAAAACTGACCTTTTCCAATCCTGTGGCCATGGCTGAGTTTTCCAAATTTTCTGGCATACTGAGTACAGCACTTTAACAGCATCATCTTTTGGGATTTGAAATATCTCAGCTGGAACTCCATCACCTCCACTAGCTTTGTTCTAAGTACACATCTAAATATACATAGAGAATGAAAATGGGGATGGTAAAAGATTTTGCATACCAATAGAAATCAGAAGAAAGCCATGCTATCAATGCTGCATCAGACAAAATGGAATTTAAAATAAAGACTATTCTCACTCAATCTCACTCACTCGTTTAATCATGTCCAACTATTTGCAACACTATGGACTATAGCTGCCAGAGATAGCTTACGGTGAACAATGTTGGATTTGTGATCTCTGAAGAAGAAGATTTAGCTTTGGGACCAGGGGCCAGGCTTGATCACTCATGAGCTTTTATGTAGCAGAGTTTTATTAAAATAGGAAAAGGGACAGAGAAAACTTCTGACATAGACATCAGAAGCAGAAAAGAGAATGCCCCCTAGCTATTATTATCAAGGCCTTATATACTTTTTTCAGATCCACTACAACAGCATTCATCATAAATTAACAAGATTAGAATGAACAATAGAAAGATCTTACCAGACCCACTCATCATAATGTGCATTTTAAGATAACAGGATTAGTCAGAAGGTTCTTGTTAAGGAGAAACCTGTCCTTGAGAAAGATACATTGTTATATTGACTAAAACAAAGCAATGCAGAAAAGAACATTTGTCCTTTTCTCCTTGAGAGCCCCAGACCCCTTTCTCCTTCTCAAGGGCTCCAGACTCCTTTCTCCTCTTCAGAAATCCTGGGCTTCTTATCAACCTACCTAGGAATTGACTCTCTCATTCCCCCCTTCTCTTTTAGAAGAATTATGTTGCCAAGGGAAAGGGGTGTCATTTTATTCCATAACTTTCCTGATGTTGAGGGGCATCATCCCTAAATTGTTGAGGCAACATATTCTCCCAACCCTCATATTGAGGGTCTCTGATCCAGGGGTCCCAAGTGATAGTTGGAGGAGGCTGTGACACTTATAGTAGCCTGGACAACCATTTGTGATGTAAAAGCTTTCAGATGGTTAGAAATAAACCCCATTTTACAGTTACAGATGAAAGGCAAAATAGTCATTAAACCAAGTTAAAACCTAATCAAAGTTAAAAGTCACATTATGTCCATAGTTAAGGTATAATATGTTATACCAGTCCATCTTAGGATTGCTAGATGTCATCAGAGAGTTGAAGAAAGTCTTTTCCTTGAAGTGCAGAAACCCACCATGGGAAGTCTTCAATTGATGAGGAGGGATAGTGCTCTGCAGACCCAGCAACTATGTCGATTGTGGAATGTGGCATAGGGATTAGCCCAAGACAGGAAGGCATTGTCTTGAGGGTCAAACAGCAGACTCAGGACTTTTGGAGTTAGTAGAAGCAAGCCCACTTGTATTCTCAGGCCCATCTCGGTTCCTGGCTCAAATAGCAGCTTGTTTGAATGAAAGTCTGGGTCAGACGTTAACCTCCCAATGATGTCTGTTGAAAAGCTAAAAGCTGAGTCACATATTTAATTTTAAGGCTTTGGGATCTATGACAATATATGTGCACAAAAACAGGCTGTTATAGAGACAGTCCCTTCTTTGGTGGGAGGAGGTAGTTCGAGCCTTCATTAAAGCTATGGGTAGAACTGTAAACCAACTGTCTTGTGTTTCCTGAGTTAGCTTACATGGATGTCTTTTAATAATGTCATTAGCTTTTTCAATTTTTCTGAAGATTGGGGTCTCCAGAAACAGTGTGATATTCTATTCCTAGAGCTTTTGACACCCCTTGAGTTACAGCACCTTTAAAGATGGAGCCACTGTCACTCTGAACTTTAGAGTTTAAGATACAACTTACATCATGAGAAGCCAGTACAGTAAAATTTTGCCCATTAGTAAACTTATGAGCTTTAGGCATTAGCAAAACAATAGTAACAATTACCCTTAAGCAATGTGGCCATAGCCTTTTTTCAGCAACATGATAAATTCTTATCCTGTGGGCAAGTTCAAAGTTTGAGACTGAAAGGGAGCAGTTTGAAGAACCTTAAAAGCCTTTTGAGTCTCCGGGAGCCAAACCACCTTGTTGGTTTGGGCCTACTGAGTCTCAGTTATAAGTTTATATATGGGCAAGTTCCCCATAATCTGGGATCCAAATGTGCAATAGCCTGTAATACTCAAGAATCCTCTCAATTGTCTTAAAGTGTATTTGGCTCGTTTAGGAATTTCAGACAATAAAGTATAAGGATTCAGTTCAGTTCAGTTCAGTCGTTCAGTCATGTCCGACTCTTTGCGACCCCATGAATCGCAGCACGCCAGGCCTCCCTGTCCATCACCATCTCCCGGAGTTCACTCAGACTCACGTCCATCAAGTCCATGATGCCATCCAGCCATCTCATCCTCAGTCGTCCCCTTCTCCTCCTGCCCCCAATCCCTCCCAGCATCAGGGTCTTTTCAAATGAGTCAACTCTTTGCATGAGGTGGCCAAAGTACTGGAGTTTCAGCTTCAGCATCATCCGTTCCAGTGAACACCCAGGACTGATCTTCTTTAGGATGGACTGGTTGGATCTCCTTGCAGTCCAAGGGACTCTCAAGAGTTTTCTCCAACACCACAGTTCAAAAGCATCAATTCTTTGGCACTCAGCTTTCTTCACAGTCCAACTCTCACATCCATACATGATCACTGGAAAAACCATAGCCTTGACTAGATGGACCTTTGTTGGCAAAGTAATGTCTCTGCTTTTGAATATGGTATCTAGGTTGGTCATAAATTTCCTTCCAAGGAGCAACCGTCTTTTAATTTCATGACTGCAGTCACCATCTGCAGTGATTATGGAGCTCCCAAAATTAAAGTCTGATACTGTTTCCATTGTTTCTCCATCTATTTCCCATGAAGTGATGGGACCAGATGCCATGATCTTCGTTTTTTGACTGATACTGAAGCTCCAATACTTTGGCCACCTGATGTGAAGAGCTAATGTATTAGAAAAAGTCCTGATGCTGGGAATATTGAAAGCAGGAGAAGGGGAGGACAGAAGATGAGATGGTTGGATGGCATTGCTGACTCAATGAACATGGGTTTGCTCAAGCTCTGGGAGGTGGTGAAGGACAGGGAAGCCTAGCATACTGCAGTCCATGGGGACACAAAGAGTTGGACATGACTGAGCAACTGAACAACAACAACCTGTATAAATGCAGGGTTCCAAAGAATAGCAAGGGGAGATAAGACAGCCTTCCTAAGTGAACAATGCAAAGATATAGAGGAAAACAATAGAATGGGAAAGACTAGAGATCTGTTCAACAAAATTGGAAATACCAACTTAACATTTCATGCAAAGATGGGCACAATAAAGGACACAAACATCAAGGACCTAACAGATGGAGAAGATACCAAGAAGATGTGGCAAGAATACACAGAAGAACTATACAAAAAAGGTCTTAATGACCCGAATAACTACTATGGTGTAATCAGTCACCTAGCACCAGACATCCTGGAGTGTGAACTCAAACAAGCTTTAGGAAACATTACTAGGAACAAAGTTAGTGGAGGAGATGGAAATCCAGGTGAGCTATTTAAGATGCTAAAAATTATGCTATTAAAGTGCTGCATTCAATATGGCATCAAATTTGGAAAGTTCAGCAGTGACCACAGGACTGGAAAAGGCCAGTTTTAATTCCAATCCCAAAGAAGTGCAATGCCAAAGAATGTTCAAACTGCTGCACAATTACACTCATTTCACCTGCTAGCAAGGTAAGCTCAAAATCCTTCATGCTAGGCTGCAACAATATGTGCACTGAGAACTTACAGATGGACAAGCTGGATTTAGAAAAGCAGAGCAACCAGAGGTCAAATTGCCAGAATTTGTTGAATCATAGAAAAACAAAAGAATTCTAGAAATAAACATCTAATTCTGCTTCATTGACTAAACCAAAGCCTTTGACTCTGTGGATCATGACAAACTGTGGAAAATTCTTAAAGAGATGGGAAAAGCAGACCACCTCACCTGCCTCCTGAGAAACCTGTATGCAGGTCAAGAAGCAACAATTAGTACTGGACATGGAACAATGGACTGGCTCAAAATTGGGAAAGGAGTGTGTCAAGGCTATATATTCTCACCTTGCTTACTCAACTTATGTGCAGAGTACACCATGCAAAATGCCAGGCTGGATGAAGCTCAAGCTGAAATCAAGATTTCCAGGAGAAATATCAATAACCTCAGATACACAGATGGCACCACCCTTATGGCAGAAAGTGAAGAGGAACTAAAGAGCCTCTTGATGAAAGGGAAAGAGGAGAGTGAAAAAGCTGGGTTAAAACTCAATATTCAAAAAACTAAGATCATGGCATCTGGTCCCATCACCCCATGGCAAATAGATGGGAAAACTGAGAGACTATTTTCTTGGGCTCCAATATCACTGTAGACATTGACTGGAATCATGAAATTAAAAGATGCTTGCTCCTTGGAAGAAAAGCTATGACCAACCTAGACAGTGTATTGAAAAGTAGAGACAAGACTTTGCCAACAAAAGTTTGTATAGTCAAAACTATGGTTTTTCCAGTAATCATGTATAGATGCGAGAGAGTTGGACCATAAAGAAGGCTGACCACTGGATAATTGATGTTTTTGAACTGTNCAACCTAGACAGTGTATTGAAAAGTAGAGACAAGACTTTGCCAACAAAAGTTTGTATAGTCAAAACTATGGTTTTTCCAGTAATCATGTATAGATGCGAGAGAGTTGGACCATAAAGAAGGCTGACCACTGGATAATTGATGTTTTTGAACTGTGGTGCTGGAGAAGACTCTTGAGAGTCCCTTGTACAGCAGGAAGATAAAACCAGTCAATCCTAAAGGAAATCAACCCTGAATATTCAATGGAAGACTGATGCTGAAGTTGAAGCTCCAGTATTTGCATGTGACTCAGCACGGCTGCGAGAGCCGGGCCGGCGCACTACACGCGGCCGGGAGGAGCTGCCCCACGTCTGAGGTCGGGGACAGCAGCCTAGAGTGCCAGGCTGCGACGGCGCAGGAACGGCCGAGAGGAGCTACCTGTATTGAGGTCAGTGGCGGCCCGGGAGGAGACACCCGGCGTCTGAGGTCAGGGCGGCAGCTGGGTGGAGCTACCCCGCATCCGAGGTCAGTGGCGGCCGGGAGGAGATACCCCGTGTCTGAGGTCAGGGGCGGCCGGGAGGCGACACCCCGCGTCCGAGGTCAGGGCGGCAGCTGGGTGGAGCCACCGCGCATCCGAGGCCAGTGGCAGCCGGGGGGAGACACCCCGCGTCCGAGGTCAGGGGCGTCTGAGGTCAGGGTGGCAGCTGGGTGGAGCCACCCCGCATCCGAGGCCAGTGGC
>SJYT01035225.1:0-27793 GCA_006410635.1 Cephalophus harveyi | reverse complement strand
TGAGAGTTGGACTGTGAAGAAGGCTGATCGCCGAAGAGTTGATGCTTTTGAACTGTGGCATTGGAGAAGACTCTTGAGAGTCCCTTGGACTGCAAGGAGATCCAACCAGTCCATTCTGAAGGAGATCAACCCTGGGGTTTCTTTGGAAGGAATGATGCTAAAGCTGAAACTCCAGTACTTTGGCCACCTCATGCGAAGAGTTGACTCACTGGAAAAGACTCTGATGCTGGGAGTGATTGGGGGCAGGAGGAGAAGGGGACGACCGAGGATGAGATGGCTGGATGGCATCACTGACTCGATGGATGTGAGTCTGAGTGATCTCCGAGAGATGGTGATGAACAGGGAGGCCTGGCGTGCTGCGATTCATGGGGTCGCAAAGAGTCGGACACGACTGAGCGACTGAACTGAATTGAACAGCAGTAGCACTCTGCATCCATAGCAGTCCAGTTTTCTTCCAAAGGCATTCCTTTTTGAGGATTTCCTCCTTGTTCCCTCAGGCCATCTCCTCACAGTCAATATTTAGTCCTCACCCTGGGATTTCTCTGCAATCCCCACTCTCCACCTCCCAGACCCTAAGTACTTTGGTGGATATGCATCCCACTCTGGTTATGTAAGGCCACAGCATGGATTCTCTGTGGTTCTCATTCTATCCAGACTGTCACAGATCAGCTGCTTCAGCCCCCTCTGACAACCTCAAATCGTTCCCTTCTGCCTAAATCAATTTCCCCAGATTAGGGAATTTCTTCCCTGCTTCAACTCTGCCTGCCTGGGTTATAGGACCAGTTCTGCTTGGTTTCCTCCTTTTCCCTTCTTTCTTTTCTCCTACACAGGTTATGTGTGGATTTGTATAGTCTTTTCTGGTGATCAAGAACTCCTGTTAGTCAATATTCTGTGAGAACTGTTTCATCTGTAGATGTATTCCTGATGCATCCTTGGTAAGAGATGCACTCTACGTCCACCTTCCCCTCAACCATCTTGGAAATCCCAATGTTTATTTTTAACATCTCTTTTTAGGGACTTACCTGGTGGTCCAGTGGCTAAGACTCTGCTCCCAATACAGTGGACCTGGGTTCTATCCCTGGAAAAGGACCTAGTAGAGTGGGTGGCCTATACCTTCTCCAGCTGATCTTCCTGACCCAGGAATCGAACTGGGGTCTTCTGCATTGCATGTGGATTCTTTACTAACTGAGCTATCAAAGAAGCCCATCTAGAGCCCACATTCCACAGCAAAAAGGTATCACATGCTGCAAAAAAAGGTCCCATGTGCAGCAACTAAGACCTGGTGTAGCCAAATAAATATATAAATAAAATAAATATAAAAAGTAATCATCTCCTTAAAAAAACAAGCAAAATCTCTTTTTATTCTACAACACAGCAAAAAGCGAATGAAGTATATGGAGTAATTGTCACAGAAGAAAGTGTTTTAGTCAAAGGTAGATAGGGAAAGTAGGCAGTCAAAGCCTAGGTCAAAGCTCAGTTAACTAACCACAAATAAAGAAGTCAGGTCCAGTGAAAGAGAGCCCTTGTTCATCTGAGACTCTGTTAGTCTTTTGTGTTATATACACACAGTCAAATCCTACCCAGATTCTATAATTCAATGATTTGCCTGTTTCTATCAGTGTTTAGTATGGAACACAAAATATTTTTGATGAAGATGGCCTCGTCATGTTTCTCAATATTTACCCCACACACTGGCATAGTCCTCACCTTGCAGAGCCCTCACCTATTCCACTCACCCAGGTCTACTCAAGCTGTCGATTTTCATAGATATTTGTTGATTATCATAGACATATACCTTGGCTATAGAATCCCCTTGCTTAAACACTTAAGAAGTTCAATGTGTACTGAACATTGTGCACACACTATCAGACTCAACCTGTCTAAAACCTCATAAAAGTTAAATGCATCAGTTCATCTGAGTGAGATTGTTACTACTGATGAAATTGCATTTCATGTATGAAGAAAGGGAGGAATTGAGGAATAGCAGGATAGTTGAGGTAAGAATAGAGAGCCTCACAGTCTTTCAATCCTCATATTTCTTCTCTCTTGCCCTCCTTCCCTTTGTTCACTAAAATGTGAATGACCTGCACACATGAGTACCACCAACTGTGGAGTGGGAAAAGAACAGATATCCCAGTGTTTACTGTTTTGAAAATTATTACCTGGACAAGGAAAGACAGGTATTATACTGAATTTTACTGGATTAGTATTTCATGTGAAGTTGATAATGCATCCAAAAAAATGGTTTCAAAGAATGAAAGAAAAACAACATAATTTTGCATGACAAATGGGACCACTGAATTGCATGACAGTACTGCATAATTTACCTGGAATGATGAATTATGAGTCTTCTGAGTCTTCTTCAGCTGAGCAGACTCTCAGCATGGCATTCAAGTCCCTTCATGAACCGATTCCTATAACCCTTTCCAACTTGACTGCTACTTCTGCACTTTTGAATATTACTTCCTGCTCAGAACATTTCTCTCAACATTTCATTGTTCCAAGTCTCTTGAACTGACTTGCTGTTCCTCCTGCCTGGAATGCACCTCCACTGCTGGATGAAAATATGCTCAATTGTTCAAGGCTTACTTAAACACCTGAAGTCTTTCCTTTAATGTCCCAACATAGTACATTACTCTCTCTTTGGTACTTATATAGGCTCCATCCTTCTGTTACAGTATTTATCACAACCTGTTCTTGACCTAGACCAATATATTCTCTGTGAACATTTCAGGAGCACCAGCTCTCTGGTCTGATTCCTCTTGTTTTTAAAAAACGTTTATTGGACTATAGTTGCTTTACAATATTGTGTTAGTTAATGCTGTATGGCAAAGTGAATCACATATAGTCTTATCTATATTCCCTCTTTTTTGAATTTCCTTCCCATTTAGATCACCATGGAGAATTGAGTCGATTTTACTAATTGTTAAATAGTAGGTTCTCATTAGTTATCTGTTTTATATATAGTAGTGTATATATGTCACTCCCAATCTTACAATTCATCCTACCTCCCCTTCCCCCTTGGTGTGCATATGTTTGTTCTCTACATGTCTGCCTCTATTTCTACATTGCACATAGGTTCATCTTTAACATTTTCTAGATTCCATATATATACATTAATATATGATATCTGTTTTCCTGACTTACTTCATTCTGTATTTAGTCTCTAGGTCCATTCGTGTATCTGAAAATGTCACGATTTCACTCTTTTTTATACCTGCATATTATTCCATTATATATGTGCAGCATCTTCTTTATTCATTCCTCTATTGATAGACATTTAGGTTGCTTCCTTGTCGTGGCTTTTAAAAATATTGCTGCAATGAGTATGTGGTGCATATATCTTTTGGAATTTTGGTTTTCTCTGCGTGTATGCCCAGTAGTGGGATTGCTGCATCATACTGTAGTACTATTTTTAGCCCTTTAAGGAACCTCCTTACTATTCTCCAGAGCAGGTACATCAATTTACATTCTCACTGTCAGTATTAGGGGGTTCCCTTTTGTCCACAGTCTGCAACATTTGTTGTTGGTAGATTTTTTTGATGGTGGTCATTCTGAACAGTATGAAGTAATACATTATTGTAGTTTTTATTTGCATTTCTCTTATACATAGTGATGTTGAGCATCTTTTTATCTTATTCTTGGCCATCTGTGTGTCTTCTTTGGAGAGATGTCTAATTAGGGCTTCTGCATATTTTTTAATTGTGTTGTTTATTTGACATTGAACTGCATGAGCTATTTCTATGTTTTGAGATTAACATTTGACAGTTGATTCATTTGAAATATTTTGTCCCATTCTGGAGGTTATCTTTTCCTCTTGTTTATGGTTTCACTTGCTCTTCAAAAGTTTCATTTAATTAGGTACCATTTGTTTGTATTTTTATTACTCTAGGAGGTGGGTCAGAAAAAGATCTTGCAGTGATTTGTGTCAAAGAATGTTCTGCTTATGTTTTGTTCTGAGAGTTTTACAGTTTCTGGCCTTACATTTAGGTCTTTATTGCATTTTGAGTTTATTTTAGTGTATGGTGTTAGGGATTGTTATAACTACATTCTTTTACATAGAACTGTCCAGATCTCCTAGTAGCACTTAGAGACTTTCTTTCCTCCACTTAAAATTTTTGACACCTTTATCATAGATTAGGTGACCGTAGATGTGTGGGTTTTCCTCTGGGTTTTCTATCCTTTCCCATTGATCTATACTTCTGTTTTGTTTTGTTTTGTTTTGTTTTTCCTGTAGTTGATATCTAATCTTGCTAGCCACAAGCAGCAAGGATCATAGCTGGCTAAGACAAATTTGTTCCAGAGTCCAAACTCACTCTACTCACTGCACAAGAGGATAGTGAATCCAAGAGATGAGGTGTTGAGGCAATGAATACAGTTTTATTCAGAAGGCCAACTGAGCAAGAAGATGTCAGACTAGCGTCTCAAAATAACCAACTTTTCGGGGTATGAATGCAGGTTTTTTTAATGGATGGAGATGGGGAGTTGAAGAATCAAAGTAAAGAAGTTAATTAATCTTGCAAATATCTCAGGTTGGCAAGCCTCAGCCAGGGGATGTGTTCGTTTCTTCCTTCCTGCAATCTTCAAGTGGATAGAGTTATGAACAAAGGCACTTAAGCTTGTCAGGCAGAAGGACAGGATTCTCTGATGCAGGCCATTATTTATAATTATAGTAACAAAAGCAATGAAAAGCAAGTCAAAAAGAAACAGTTGACTTCTGTCTACAACAGAGGGAGAGGCAGAGTCAGTGCTAGTGGCCTTTTTAGTTCTGATATAGTTTCAATAAATATCTTTTTGGTTTCCTGCAAAGAAGTTACTCTATTGTTTCTTGTTTTAGAAACTTCTAGACATCAATCAAAGTAAGCATTGCATTCAGTCTGTTTGATCTTACTGCTGGACTTCTCTAACTATGCATGCAAAAATATCAATTTGGGAATGTCAAAAGAACCCCAATTTGGCCATTTTAGGTTGAGATTTCCTTAGTATAATTTCCACAATTAAGTAGGTATTTTCAAGTGCAATTTTGTACATACATAACCCTAGCTAGAGTGTTAGAGGGTACTTTCTGATGCCCCTCATTTCTGTGTTTGAGAGGCTCTATTTCCCATTTTAAGTTGAATTTGTCATTGATAAAATTCATTATTGGAATGGCATTGAAACAGGAAGGAGGGGGGCAGGGCACAACCTTTGAAAGAATGAAATAGCCTGAGGACACAACATTACTTGATTAGAATCAAATGAGTCCAAGATGGCAGACAGGTGAACTTCAACTATATTTTGATCCTCAGTATATGCTTATTGTGGGCTTGCCAGGTGGCTCAGTGTATAAATAATCTTCTTGCAATGCAGTAGACTTGGGTCCGATTCCTGGGTCGATAAGATCCCCTGCAGGAGGGCATGGCAACCCACTCCAGTATTCTTGCTTTGAGAATCCCCGTGGACAGAGGAGCCTGGCAGACTACCGTCCATAGGATCACAAAGAGTTGGACACAACTGAAGTGACTGAGCATGCATTCATCGAACACATCAACAAGCTGAATGACACACCCAGAGGCACCATGACAGTTACAAGGATGACCATCAAAGACCAAAAAGTGGGCTGTGGCCTAATTCCTGAAAATCTCCACCCCTTCCCCAGAATGATTGGAATAATCCTTTCACTCATTAGCCTATGAAATTACCCAGCCCATAAAAGCTAACCACGACACATTTCAAGGCTACATTCTCCCTCTGCATTGGCCCACACTGTCCGTGGAATGTGTTTCTCTCTAAATAAATACACTTCTAACCTATCATTTTGTCTCTCACTTAATTCTTTCTGTGATAAGACATTAAGAACCAGGGCTTCATTAGGTCTTGAAACCAGATCTGTGATCTCAGTTAGATGGAAGACTGTGGGTTTTGGCTGAGTTTGATTCCCAGCCACGTGGGTTTGAGTCCCAAACTGGGTTTTGGCCTGATTAGATTCTGACACATGGGTTCAAGTCTCAATCTGGGGTAGACAGTTTCAGTGTGGTGGGCAAGTGCAATGCTTGTGAGCTTAACTCCTCCAGGAGTCACCTCAGAGTCATTTCTGCCCTCTTACATGTCTCAGTAACTCTCTTTGGCAGTCTAAGATCACCACAGGTGCTCAGATCACTGAATGGACAATTCTAATCTGAGCTCCCAGATGAGTAGGTGTTTTAATTAATGAGTGAATTTCCCTATGGGACCACTGCACAGTATGAGGACTCGGCCTTCACCACTCCTATAAATTTCTCAATCATCTTGCCTTGTCTTTGGAATAAAGCTCTCATGTGATATCTTCACTTTTATCCTGACAAATTCAATAAGGGCAGCCAAATTGATGAAAAGCAACAAATCAGCCTCTTACCTAACTACTCAGCACAGATCACTGTCTCCTACTCTCTTTGGCAGTCTAAGATCACCACAGGTGCTCAGATCACTGAATGGACAATTCTAATCTGAGCTCCCAGATGAGTAGGTGTTTTAATTAATGAGTGAATTTCCCTATGGGACCACTGCACAGTATGAGGACTCGGCCTTCACCACTCCTATAAATTTCTCAATCATCTTGCCTTGTCTTTGGAATAAAGCTCTCATGTGATATCTTCACTTTTATCCTGACAAATTCAATAAGGGCAGCCAAATTGATGAAAAGCAACAAATCAGCCTCTTACCTAACTACTCAGCACAGATCACTGTCTCCTGCTGCTGCTGCTGCTAAGTCTCTTCAGTCGTGTCCGACTCTGTGCGACCCCACAGACGGCAGCCCATTGGGCTCCGCCATCCCTGGGATTCTCCAGGCAAGAACACTGGAGTGGGTTGCCATTTCCTTCTCCAATGCATGAAAGTGAAAAGTGAAAGTGAAGTCACTCAGTCGTGTCTGACTCAGCGACCCCATGGACTGCAGCCCACCAGGCTCCTCCATCCATGGGAGTTTCCAGGCAAGAGTAGTGGAGTGGGATGCCATTGCCGTCTCCAACTCAGTCTCCTACAACTGTTAAACCTCAATATCTTTCATCTGAGCCCCACTCAATGTCTAAACACTGAGTGGGAATGCCCCAGTATATTTCAACTGCCCCCCCCCCATATCTTTCAACTGGGAAGGGGTAGGTAACCTGGTCCACCATCATATAAACCTCTGGACTCTCTGAGGATGTGTAGGCCACTGCTGGTACTAAATCTGCTGTTCCTCATACCGTTCAGGTGAAGGAGGGAAATCCACACTTGGTCACTTCATAGTCACCATAACTATTGACTAAAAAAGGATGCACAACATGAGAGTTACAAGTTAAATTTCACTTGGGGCATAATTAGGACTGCAGCCTGGGAGATGGCATTTCAAATAGCTCTAAGAAACTGCTCCAAAGAGGTAGTGAGAGAATATCAATATATAAGATTTTGGTGAAGGGGGAGCTCAATGAAATCAAGCACTTATCTTACAAAAAGTTTTCTGCTAGTCACCAGGAATTGATGTCTCCATGAAGGGATTTAGGACATGATACTATTTAATGCTTTTCTAGACATGAGGAGATGCAAGGATTGAGATCATAAATCAATTCCTGAAAATACCTGTCTAAAACCTTTCTTCTAGTTTACATGGAGCAAAAAATGCCTCATTTTACAGCCTGAACTCCCTTCACGGTGTGTTGAAGGTCAACAGCTGCAGCAGCACATGATTCAATCTCCACAGAGGCAGTTGGCAAATGCCCTTGGAAAGCATCAATTGGTAGTTGACAGAACCAAAAAACATTCACAGATTAACATTTGTGCTCCCTGTTTCACCTTTGGATTAATGTGTGCAATTCTCAAATTTGCATTTAGCATCAACTGGAATGAGTGGCATTATCTTAATGTTCACTTAAGTCAGAACTTATACAAGAAAAACAATGGTTAAATGAAGATAACTGTTTCAGAGACTAGATAATGTTCATGCTGTTTTCTAACAGTGTATACAGCCATTTTAGTGGGTACAGATCAGAGTTTCTACAGTTTACTTGGAGCATTCAAAACTGGAAGCAGTAGAGAAATAAGACAAGCTTTCAAGAAACTGGTATTTAAACTACATCTTGATGAAAACCTGAGTAACTCAAATGTACATAATGATTTTTTTAAAAAATAAATACAGGATATGAACTACTCAAAGATGAAGATCTGTGGAAAAGGTATGACAAATATAGAGAAAGGGGACTTACTGACAATAAAGGAGAATACTATGAAACCTAGAATTGTTATCCTTATGGTTTTAGTATTTATGATGATGATACTGAAATCATAACATTGGATAGAAGAGAATTTGATATTGCTGTTAATTCTGGAGATATGTGACTTGTGAACTTTTACTCCCAGGGTGTTCACACTGCCATAATTTGCCTCTCACATGGAGAGACTTTGCTAAAGAAGTAGATGGATTGCTTCTAATTAGAGCTGTTAACTGTGGTGATGACAGAATGCTTTGCTGAATGAAAAGAGTCAACAGTTATCCCAGCCTCTTCGTTTTTAGATGTAGAATGGCTGTAGTGAAATGTCACAGGCATAGATCAAAAAGAAAGTTTAGTGAATTTTGCCATATAACATGTTAGAAGCACAGTGACAGAATTATGGACAATAAATTGTGTTAGCTTCATACAAACTGTGTTTTCAATTGGTATTAGCTGGCTGATCACTTTTTGTTCCAAAGGAGATTGTGTGACTTCACAAACAGGTCTCAGGTTAAGTGGTGTGTTGGATGGTCTTGTTAATGTAGAATAGATGGACTGTGCCACCCAGAACAATCTTTGTAAAAGTTTGGGTATACAAGTACTACTGCTTATTTTCCTTCTAGAGCCACTTTAAATAACAAAGAGAAAAGCAGTGTCTTGTTTCTTAATTCATTGGATGCTAAAGAAATGTATTTGGAAATAATGCATAATCTTCCACATTTTGAACTACTTTCAGCAAACACAGTAGAGGATCATTTGGCTCATCATCCATCGGTGGCTCTTACTTTTTCATTTTGGAAAAAATGAAAATTTAATTGATCTTGAGTTGAAGAAACTAAAGCTTCTACTTAAAAATGAATATATTCAACCATGTCTAGCAATATTTAAAGGACAAGTAACCAAATAATTTGGAGTTCGTCATGGAAAGAAGATTCTATATGATATGCTTGCCTTTGCCACGGTGAGATGAAGTCACTCAGTCGTGTCCGACTCTTTGTGACCCCGTGGACTGTAACCTACTAGGCTTCTCCAGGCAAGAATACTGGAGTGGATTGCCATTTCCTTCCCCAGGGGATCTTCCCAACCCAGGGACTGAACCCAGGTCTCCTGCATTCCAGGCAGACGCTTTGCCAAAGAAAGTGTTAATTCTCATCTTACCACACTTGAGTCTCAACATTTTCCTGCCAGTGACAAAGAACCATGGCTAGCTGATTTTTTTGCCCCTTGGTGTCCACCATGTAGAGCTTTATTGCCAGAGTTATTAAAAGCATCAAAGCATCTTTATGGTCAGCTTAAGTTTGGTACATTAGATTGTACATTTCAGGAAGGACACTGTAACATGTATAACATTCAGGCTTATCCAACAGCAGTGGTATTCAACAAATCCAAAATTCATGAATATGAAGGACATCACTCTGCTGAACAGATCTTGGAGATCATAAAGGACCTTACAAATTCTTCAGTGATTTCCTTGACATTCACCACTTTCAATGAACTAGTTAAACATAGAAAATGTAAAGCCTGGATGATTGATTTCTAGTCTCTATGATGTTATCCATGTTGAAATCTTAATACTAGAATGGCTAGACATTAACTGAACTGATCAATGTGGGCAATATAGACTGCCAACAGTATCATTCCTTTTTTGCCCAAGAAAATGTTCAGAGACAAGCTGAAATAAATTTTTTCTCAAAAATCAAATAAAGCTAATCAATATCATAGTTACAATAGTTGGAATAGAGATGCTTATTCCCTAGGACTCTGCAGTGTAGGATTTTAACCTAAATATCAATAGATCTAACATCTCAGACTTTCAGTGAAAAAGTTTTACAAAGGGAAAAACCATTGGGTGGTTGATTTCTATGCTCCTTGGTGTGGATCTTGTGAAAACTTTGCTCCAAGGTTAGAGTTCTTGGATAGGATGATTAAAGAAAAAGTGAAAGCTGGAAAAGCAGACAGGTTTATGCTCAAACCTGCCAGAAAGCTGGTATCAGAGGTTATCCAACTGTTAAACTGTATCCCTATGAAAGGGCAAAGAGAAATACTTGGGGAGAGCAAATAGATTCCAGAAAAGCAAAAGAGATTAATACCTTAATATATGAAAATCTGCAAAGCCACCAAAATCATGGAAAGAGAAATATTGATGAAATTTAATGATGTTGAAAATGAAGAAAAATTGAAAAGAAATTGACAGGTGACATCAGAAGTCACATTTTCAGAATATTACTATATACGTGATGGGAAAAAAATAAACATTATCTTGGACTTCAAACTGCACCGCCTGAATTCTGTACAACATTGATACAGAGGAAGGGTTTGCAGCTGTTTTCTGTAAAGTACCTGATTATGAATATTTTAGGCTTTGTAGACTATATATGGTTGTCACGTATTCTGTTTTTGTTTTGTTTGCAAACCTTTAAAAATGTAAAAATCATTCCCAGATCCAGGTTGTACACAAATAGATCATGAGCCACATTCTGTTCATGAGCCACAGATTGCTGACCCCCAGAAAAATATTTAGGTTGACTGTGTCAAATATGATACTACTCTATGGTAAGTTATACAAAGTACACTTTATTATTTAAAATTTTGTGGCTCAGATATATAGAACGGACTTTTGGACTCTGTGGGAGAGGGAGAGGGTGGGATGATTTGGGAGAATGGCATTGAAACATGTATACTATCATGTAAGAATGAAGCACCAGCCTATGTTCAATATAGGATACAGGATGCTCGGGGCTGGTACATGGGGATGATCCAGAGAGAGGAAATGGGGTGGGATGTGGGAGAGGGATTCAGGATTGGGATCTCATATACACCCATGGTGGATTCATGTCAATGTATGGCAAAACCAATACGGTATTGTAAAGAAAAATAAAGTAATAATTAAAAAAAAAATAAAAAAAAAAAATAAATAAAATTTTGTGGCTGACTTGAAAAGAGAATATGGTTTTCAGTCACCTGTTCTCCTAAAAATTCTCTAAAATTGATTCTTTGACCATGTACTTCATTTAAAAACAGATTCAAATGTGGGAAAATAAACAAGTCCCATATATTCATGCTAAAGAATGTGAATCAGCTACATTTAAACATATATCCCTTCCCTCTTGAGCTTCCCTCCAACTATCCCATCCCACCCCTCTAAGTCATCATTGAGCACTGAGCTGAGCTACCTGTTCTATACAGCAACTTCCCACTAGCTATCTGTTTTACATATGGTAGTGTATATATGTCACTGCCACTCTTTCACTTCATCCCACCCTCCTCTTCCCTCCCTGTGTTCACGACCCCATTCTCTATATCTGTGTCATAGCAAATAGGTTCATCAATACCATTTTTCTATATTCTAATAAATATGCATTAATATAGGATATTTGCCTTTCTCTTTTTGACTTACTTAACTTTTATCACAGACTCTATGTTCATCTACATCACTACAAATGACACAATTTTGTTCTTTTTTATGGCCGAGTAATATTCCTTATACATATGTACCACAACTTCATTATCCATTCATCTGTAGATGGACATTTGAGTTGCTTCCATGTCCTGGCTATCATAAATAGTGCTGCAGTGAACACTGGAGTTGTACTCCTTTTGAATTATGGTTTTCTCAGAGTATGTGCCCAGGAGTGGGATTTCTGGGTGGAATGGTAGTTTTAATTATAGTTTTTTATGGAAACTCCATACTGTTCTCCATAGTGGGTATGTCAATTTACATGCCTACCAACAATGTCAGAGGGTTCCCTCACCTCCACACCCTCTCCAGTAGTTATAGTTTGTAGATTTTTGATAGTGGTAATTCCAACTTGTGTGAGGTGATAACTCACTGTAGTTTTAACTTGCATTATCCTAATAATTAGAGATGTTGAGCATCTTTTCATGTGTTTCTTGGCCATCTATATATCTTCTTTGAAGAAATGTCTTATTTATTTATTTATTGGTTGCACTGGGTATCCATTGTGGTCTATGGGCTTCTCATTGCAGTGGCTTCTCTTGATCCAGAGCATGGGCTCTAAGAAAATGAGCTTCAGCAGTTGCAGCTCACAGGCTCAGTTGTTGTGGCTTGTGGGCCCTAGAGTGCAGGCTCAGTAGTTGTGGTACACTGGCTTTACTTTCTTCTCAGCTTGTGGAATATTCCTGGGCCAGCAATTGAGCCCATGTCCCCTGCATTAGCAGGCAGATTCCTATTCACTGTGCCATGAGGGAGGTCTGAGAAATGTCTATTTAGGTATTCCACCTATGTTTTGATTGGGGTATTTTCTGTTTTCATGTTGAGCTGCTTGAATGTTTTAGAAATTAATACTTTGTCAGTTGTTTCATTTGCAATTATTTTATCCCATTCTGATGTTTGTCTTTTTGTCAGTTTTAGGGTTGCCTTTGCTGTTCAAAGCTTTTATATTTAGCTAGGTCCCATTGGTTTATTTTTGTTTTCATTTTCATTACTCCAAGAGGTGGTTCAAAGAGGACCTTGCTGCAATCTTTGTCCAACAGTGTTCTGCCTATGTTTTCCTTTTAAGAGTTTTATAGTGTCTGTTCTTATATTTAGGTCTTTAATCCATTTTGGGTTTCTTTTTGTGAATATTAGGAAGTGTTCTAATTTCATTCTTTTACATGTAGCTGTACAGTTTTCCCAGCACCATTACTGAAGAGGCTATCTTTTCTCCATTCTATGTTCTTGACTTCTTTGGGATGATAGGAATAGCTTATGGAGAACAGTGCCAATGTTCATGGTCTCTGAAGGAGAAAATTTCACTCTGGGACCCAAAAGACACTGTCTCAGTCACTTAGGGCTCTGTGTAGCAAAGTTTTATTAGTGTGAAAAGGATAGAGAAAGCCTCCAGCAAAAGGCACTGGAAGGGTGTAAGAGAGTACCTGCTTCACTAGTTTAAGCAGGGCATTATATCCTTTTCAACTGACTGTTGAGAATAGATAAGAACAGTTCAAGGAGGCAGTCCTAAGATGGTGGAGGAATAGGACGGGGGCCGGGGGGGGACCAGTTTCTCTCCCACGAATTCATCAAAAGAACATTTAAATGCTGAGTAAATGCCACAAAACAACTTCTGAATGCTGGCAGAGGACATCAGGCAGCTAGAAAAGCAGCCCATTGTTTTCGAGAGGAGGTAGGGAAAAAAAATATAAAAGACAAAAAGAGAGACAAAAGAGGAAGGGACGGAGCTCTGTCCCAGGAAGGGAGTCTTAAAAAGAGAGAAGTTTCCAAACACCAAGAAACATTCTCACTGCCATGTCTGTGGTGAGTCTTGGAACCTCAGTGGGCAACATAACTGGGAGGAAAAATAAAAAAATAATTAAAACCCACAGAGTATGTGCCTAGTGGTAACTCCCCCAGTGGGGAAGCAGTGTAGATGTCTGCAACCGCCACTAGCAAGTGGGGGCTGGGCAGGGAGGCACGGGCTGCATTGCTTAGAGTAAGGACAGGTCCTGAATGCCCCCAGGGCAATCTGAGCGAACTAACTTGGGCTCACAAACCAGACAGTGGGATAGCTGCCACTCGAAAAGCCCTAACCTAAGACACTCTCAGGTCTGTTCACAGAACAAAAGACTAAACAGAGATAGCCGGCTGCAGACCATCCCCCTCCAGTGACAGGCAGCCAAAGCTGGAAGGGGGCAATCACAGCCCCAGAGAGGCATTATCTACTAAACTGCAAGCAGGCTTCTTTGCTAACTAAGACGTCTTGGGATTCTGAATGGTCAACATCTGCCTGAGAAGGCGTGCCAGTTGTATACCCAGAAAACCGAGCAGCAGGGACTGGGGAGACGATAAGTTGCAGCGACCGCACTCGCCAAACACCTCATCACCTGAGTTGCTCGGACCTGGGAAGAGCACAAAACTCAGACCTAATGGATTCTGCACCTCTGAGGACTACCTGAGTGCCTGAACCTGAACAGCTTAGACCTGGGAGGTGCATGCAGCCCAGGGCCGGCCTCGGATGATTCCCATTGGAGCAACCTAGAGCTTGAGCAGTGTGGGCAAGGAAGGCACATGCGCTGTGAGTGGGGGCAGGCCCAGTGTGGCTGAGACACTGTGAGTACACACCAGTGTTATTTGTTTGCAGCATCCCTCCCTCCCCACAGTGCGACTGAAGAAGTGAGCCTAAAAAAGTGTCCACCAACACCCCCTTGTGTCAGGGTGGAAATCAGACACTGAAGAGACCAGAAAACAGAAGAAGCTAAAACAGAGGGAACTGTCTTGGAAGTGACAGGTGGAATAGATTAAAATCCTCTGGTTAGTACCGACTACATAGGAAGGGGCCTGTAGATCTTGAGAAATATCAGCCAGACCAAGGAACTATCCAAAAAGAACTGACCCAACACTGCCCACAACAACACCAGAGAAAGTCCTAGATATATTTTTACTATTTTTACTATCATTTTTTTTTATTTTTTTTTATTTTAAGTCCTCTATTACTCCTTTAATTTTCATTTTTATAACCTACTATTACTTTGCAAAAAAAAGAGACCCTATTTTTTAAAGCAAACTTCATATATATATATGTATATTATAATTTTTGTGACTTTTTCTTCTTTTTTCTGTTCTTTAATATTGTATTTTTGAAAATCCAACCTCTTCTCTAGATTTTTAATCTTTGCTTTTTTATATTTGTTATAAATTTTCTACCTTTAAGAACCAAATCTTCAGTACCCATTTTTACTTAGGAACGAGATTACTGGCTTGACTGCTCTCTTCCCCTTTGGACTCTCATTTTTCTCAACCAGGTCATCTCTATCTCCTCCCTCACCCTTCGCTTCTGTACCCAACTCTGTGAATCTCTGTGTGTTCTGGATGGTGGAGAACACTTAGGGAACTGATTACTGGCTGGATCTTTCTCTCTCCTTTTGATTCCCCCCTTTATCCTCCAGGCTACCACTGTCTCCTTCCTCCCTCTTCTCTTCTCTGTATAATTCTGTGAACATCCCTGAGCAGTCCAGACTGTGGAGTGCACATAAGGAAGTGATTACTGGCTACCTTGCTTTCTCTTCTTTTGATTCCACCTCATCTCATTCAGGTCACCTCTAAGTAGATCCTCCCTATTCTTTTCTCCATTTAACTCTGTGAACCCTTCTGGGTGCCTCTCACTGTGGAGAAACTTTTCATCTTTAACCTAGATGTTTGATCAATGGTGCTGTATAGATGGAGAAGTCTTGAGACTACTGTAAAAATAAGACTGAAAACCAGAAGCAGGAGGCTTAAGTCCAAATCCTGAGAAAACCAGAGAACTCCTGACTCCAGGGAAAATTAATTGATAGGAGCTCATCAAATGCCTCCATACCTACACTGAAACCAAGCACCACCCAAGGGCCAACAAGTTCCAGAGCAAGACATATCATGCAAATTCTCCAGCAACATAGGAATACAGCCCTGAGCTTCAAAATACAGGCTGCCCAAAGTAACTCCAAACCCGTTGACATCTCATAACACATTACTGGACACTTCATTGCACTCCAGAGAGAAGAAATCCAGCTCCACCCACCAGAACACCGACACAAGCTTCCTTAACCAGGAAACCTTGACAAGCCACCTGTACAACCCCACCCACAGTGAGGAAACTCCACAATAAAGAGAACTCCAGAATACAGAAAGGCCACCCCAAACACAGCAATATAAACAGGATGAAGAGACAGAGGAATACCCAGCAGGTAAAGGAACAGGATAAATGCCCATGAAACCAAACCAAAGAGGAAGAGATAGGGAATCTACCTGATAAAGAACTCTGAATAATGATAGTGAAAATGATCCAAATTCTTGAAATCAAAATGGAATCACAGATAAATAGCCTGGAGACAAGGATTGAGAAGATGCAAGAAAGGTTTAACAAGGACCTAGAAGAAATAAAAAAGAGTCAATATATAATGAATAATGGAATAAATGAGATAAAAAACACTCTGGAGGGAACAAATAGTGGAATGACAGGAGGCAGAAGATAAGATTAGTGAAGTAGAACATAGAATAGTAGAAATAAATGAATCACAGAGGAAAAAAGAAAAGCGAATTAAAAGAAATGAGGACAATCTCAGAGAACTCCAGGACCATGTTAAACGCACCAACATTTGAATCATAGGAGTCCCAGAAGAAGAAGACCAAAAGAAAGACCATGAGAAAATCCTTGAGGAGATAATAGTTGAAAACGTCCCTAAAATGTGGAAGAAAATAATCACCCGAGTCCAAAAAACCCAGAGAGTCCCAAACAGGATAAACCCAAGGTGAAACACTGCAAGACACATATTAATCAAATTAACAAAGATCAAACACAAAGAACAAATATTAAAAGCAGCAAAGGAAAAACAACAAATAACACACAAGGGGATTCCCATAAGGATAACTGCAGATCTTTCAACAGAAACTCTTCAGGCCAGGAGGGAATGGCAAGACATACTTAAAGTGATGAAAGAAAATAACCTACAGCCCAGATTACTGTNATATTAATCAAATTAACAAAGATCAAACACAAAGAACAAATATTAAAAGCAGCAAAGGAAAAACAACAAATAACACACAAGGGGATTCCCATAAGGATAACAGCTGATCTTTCAACAGAAACTCTTCAGGCCAGGAGGGAATGGCAGGACATACTTAAAGTGATGAAAGAAAATAACACAGCCCAGATTTCTGTACCCATCAAGGATCTCATTCAAATATGAAGGAGAAATCAAAAGCTTTACAGACAAGCAAAAGCTGAGAGAATTCTGCACCACCAAACCAGCTCTCCAACAAATGCTAAAGGATCTTCTCTAGACAGGAAACACAGCAAGGGTGTATAAACTGGAACCCAAAACAATAAAGTAAATGGCAACGGGATCATACTTATCAACAATTACCTTAAATGTAAATGGGTTGAATGCCCCAACAAAGAGACAAAGACTGGCTGAATGGATACACAAACAAGGCCCCTATATATGTTGTCTACAAGAGACCCACCTCAAAATAGGGGACACATACAGACTGAAAGCGAAGGGCTGGAAAAAGATATTCCACACAAATAGAGACCAAAAGAAAGCAGGAGTAGCAATACTCATATCAGATAAAATAGACTTTAAAACAAAGGCTATGAAACGAGACAAAGAAGGCCACTACATAATGATCAAAGGATCAATCAAAGAAGATATAACAATTATAAATATATATGAACCCAACATAGGAGCACCTCAATATGTAAAACAAATGCTAACAAGTAGGAAAGGGGAAATTAACAATAACACAATAATAGTGAGAGTCTTTAATACCCCACTCACACTTATTGATAGATCAATTAAGCAGAAATTTAACAAGGAAACACAAACTTTAAATGATACAATAAACCAGTTAGACCTAATTGATATCTATAAGACATTTCACCCCAAAACAATAAATTTCACCTTTTTCTCAAGGGCACATGGAACCTTCTCCAGGATAGATCTTAGATCATATCTTGGGCCATAAATCTAGCCTTGATAAATTCAAAAAAATTGAAATCATTCCAAGCATCTTTTCTGACCACAATGCAGTAAGATTAGATGTCAATTACAAGAGAAAAGCTATTAAAAAATTCCAACATATGGAGGCTGAACAACATGCTGCTGAATAACCAACAAATCACAGAAGAAATCAAAATATGCATAGAAACGAATCAAAATGAAAACACAACAACCCAAACCCTGTGGGACACTGTAAAAGCAGTGCTAATGGGAAGGTTCATAGCAATAGAGGCATACCTCAAGAAACAAGAAAAGCAAATAAATAACCTAACTCTACATCTAAAGCAACTAGAAAGGGAAGAAATGAAGAACCCCAGGGTTAGTAGAAGGAAATAAATTTAAAAATTAAGGCAGAAATGTATGCAAAAGAAACAAAAGCAAAAAAAAAAAAAAAAGCAAAAATCAACAAAGCCATAAGCTGGTTCTTTGAAAGGATAAATCAAACTGACAACCCATTAGCCAGACTCATCAAGAAAAAAAGGGAGAAATATCAAATCAATAAAATTAGAAATGAAAATGGACAGATCACAACAGACAACACAGAAATACAAAGGATCATAAGAGACTATAGCAAAAATCAACAAAGCCATAAGCTGGTTCTTTGAAAGGATAAATCAAACTGACAACCCATTAGCCAGACTCATCAAGAAAAAAAGGGAGAAATATCAAATCAATAAAATTAGAAATGAAAATGGACAGATCACAACAGACAACACAGAAATACAAAGGATCATAAGAGACTACTATCAGCAACTATATGCCAATAAAATGGAAAAGTTGGAAGAAATGGACAAATTCTTAGAAAAGTACAACTTTCCAAAACTGAACCAGGAAGAAATAGAAAATCTTTACAGACCAATCACAAGCATGGAAATTGAAACTGTAATCAGAAATTTTCCAGTAAACAAAAACCCAGGTCCAGATGGCTTCACAGCTGAATTCTACCAAAAATTTAGAGAAGAGCTAACACCTATCCTACTCAAACTCTTCCAGAAAATTGCAGAGGAAGGTAAACTTCCAAACACATTCTATGAGGCCACCATCACTCTAATACCAAAACCTGACAAAGATGCCCCAAAAAAGAAAACTACAGGCCAATATCACTGATGAACATAGATGTAAAAATCCTTAACAAAATTCTAGCAATCAGAATCCAACAACACATTAAAAAGATCATACACCATGACCAAGTGGGCTTTATCCCAGGGATGCAAGGATTCTTCAATATCTCCAAATCAATCAGGGTAATACACCACATTAACAAATTGAAAAAATAAAAGCCATATGATTATGGAAAGAGAAAGCCTTTGACAAAATTCAACATCCATTTATGATAAAAACTCTGCAGAAAGTGGAATAGGAGGAACATCCCTCAACATAATAAAAGCTATATATGACAAACCCACAGCAAACATTATCCTCAATTGTGAAAAAATGAAAGCATTTCCTGACTTTAGTCAGGAACAAGACAAGGGTGCCCACTCTCACCACTACTATTCAACATAGTTTTGGAAGTTTTGGCCACAGCAATCAGAGCAGAAAAAGAAATAAAAGGAATCCAAATTGGAAAAGAAGAAGTACAACTTTCACTGTTTGCAGATGACATGACCATCTACATATAAAACCCTAAAGACTCCACCAGAAAATTACTAGAACTAATTAATGAATATAGTAAAGTTGCAGGGTATAAAATCAACACACAGAAATCCCTTTCATTCCTATACACTAATAATAAAAAAATAGAAAGAGAAATTAAGGAAACAATTACATTCACCATTGCAACAAAAAGAATAAAATAGTTAGGAATATATCTACCTAAAAAAATTAAAGACCTATATATAGAAAACTATAAAACACTGGTGAAAGAAATCCAAGAGGACACTAATAGATGGAGAAATATACCGTGTTCGTGGATAGGAAGAATAAATATAGTGAAAATGAGTATACTACCTAAAGCAATCTATAGCTTCAGTGCAATTCCTATCAAGCTACCAATGATATTTTTCAGAGCTAGAACAAATAATTTCACAATTTGTATGGCCCTGGTGGCTCAGAGGTTAAAGCGTCTGCCTCTAATACGGGAGACCTGGGTTTGATCCCTGGGTCGGGAAGATCCCCTGGAGAAGGAAATGGCAACCCACTCCAGTATTCTTGCTTGGAGAATCCCATGGACGGAGGAGCCTGGTGGGCTACAGTCCATGGGGTCGCAAAGAGTCAGACACGACTGAGCGACTTAACTAACTTGAAAACCAAAGCAATCTTGAGAAAGAAGAATGGAACTGGACGAATCAACCTGCCTGACTTCAGGCTCTACTACAAAGCCACAGTCATCAAGACAGTATGGTACTGTCACAAAGACAGAAATATGGACCAATGGGACAAAATAGAAAGCCCAGAGATAAATCCACGCACCTATGGGCACCTTATCTTTGACAAAGGAAGCAAGAATATACAATGGAGAAAAGACACGCTCTTTAACAAGTGGTGTTGGGGAAACTGATTAACCACTTGTAAAAGAATGAAACTAGAACACTTTTAAACACCATACACAAAAATAAACTCAAAATGGATTAAAGATCTAAATGTAAGACCAGAAACTATAAAACTCCTAGAGGAGAACATAGGCAAAACACTCTCCAACACAGCAGGAGGATCCTCTATGACCCATCTTCCAGAATATTGGATATAAAAGCAAAAATAAACAAATGGGACCTAATTAAAATTAAAAGCTTCTGCACAACAAAGGAATCTCTAATCAAGATGAAAAGACAGCCTTCAGAATTGGAGAAAATAATAGCAAATGAAGCAACTGACAAAGGACTAATCTCAAAAATATACAAGCAACTCCTGCAGTTCAATTCCAGAAAAATAAATGACCCAATCAAAAAATGAGCCAAATAACTAAACAGACAGTTCTCTAAAGAGGACATACAGATGGCTAACAAACACATGAAAAGATGCTCAACATCACTTATTATCAGAGAAATGCAAATAGAGACCACAATGAGGTACCATCTCACGCCAGTCAGAATGGCTGCGATCCAAAAGTCTACAAGCAATAAACACTGGAGAAGGTGTGAAGAAAAGGGAATCCTCTTACAATGTTGGTGGGAATGCAAACTAGTACAGCCACTATGGAGAACAGTGTGGAGATTCCTTAAAAACTGGAAATAAGACTGCCATATGACCCAGCAATCCCACTGCTGGGCATACACACCAAGGAAACCAGAATTGAGAGAGACACGTGTACCCTAATGTTCATCACAGCACTGTTTATAATAGCCAGGACATGGAAGCAACCTAGATGTCCATCAGCAGACGAATGGATAGGAAAGCTGCGGCACATATATAAAATGGAGTATTACTCAGCCATTAAAAAGAATACATTTGAATCAGTTCTATTGAGGTGGATGAAACTGGAGCCTATTATACAGAGTGAAGTAAGCCAGAAAGAAAAACACCAATACAGTATACTGACACATATATATGGAATTTAGAAAGATGGCAACGATAACCCTGTATGTGAGATAGCAAAAGAGACACAGATGTACAGAACAGTCTTTTGGACTCTGTGGGAGAGGGAGAGGGTGGGATGATTTGGGAGAATGGCATTGAAACATGTATTATATTATATATGAAATGAATCGCCAGCCCAGGTTTGATGCATGATACAGGATGCTTGGGGCTGGTGCACTGGGATGACCCAGAGGAATGGCACGGGGAGGGAGGAGGGAGGGGGGTTCAGGATGGGGAACACGTGTATACCTGTGGCAGACTCATGTTGATGTATGGCAAAACCAATACAATATTGTAAAGTAATTAACCTCCAATTAAAATAAATAAATTTACTTTTTTATAAAAAAGAACAGTTCAAGGCTGTACAAGTTCCATTAGACACTTTCCCAACGCATATGTCCTGAGATAACTTCAGTAAAAGATTAACCAGCCAGAAGGAACATGTTCGAGGCAATGTGATGCTGGGCCAGATGTACTATTGCTGAGAAACAGGCTCTCCAGCAAGATTTGTTACAATTATAATTATTAACATAGAATCTAAGAATAGCATTTCCATGAGTAAGACATTGTGTGCTGTGTGATGATAAGCTACTAAAGAAAGACTAGTTCTTGGGTAAGATACATTGTTGTACAAGGCTTGAGGAAAGCATAGGTGAGAATGTTCATCTGCTTCTTAATGGGCCCTACACTGCCTAAGCTTTAACCCTCTCAGTTAAAGGTAAGTGACCATAGGTGTGTGAGTTTATCTGGCCTTTCTATCCTGTTCAACTGAGCTGTGTTTCTCTTTTTGTGCCAGTACCATACCATCTTGATTACTGTAGCTTTGTAGTATAAGCTGAAGTCAGGGAGCCTGATTACTCCAGCTCTATTTTTCTTTCTCAAGATTGCTTTGGCTATTTGGGGTGTTTAGTGTTTCATTACAACCTATAAATTTTTTTGTTCCAGTTCTGTGAAAAATGTTATTAGTAATTTGATACAGCTGGCACTGAATCTGTGGATTGCTTTGAGTAGTATAGTCATTTTCACAATGATGATATATTTCTCCATCTGTTGTTAGTGTTGTCTTTGATTTCTTTCATCAGTCCTACAGCTTTTCTGCTTACTTCTTTTCCTTCTTTTCATGGGTTTATTCCTAGGTATATTATTCTTTCGGTTGCAAAGATTAAAGGAATTGTTTCATTAACTTTTGACCTTTCATTGTTAGTGTATAGGAAAGTAAGAGATTGCTGTACATTAATTTTGTATCCTACAACTTTACTGAATTCATTCATGAGTTCTAGTAGTTTTCTGGTAGCATCTTTAGGATTTTCAACATATAGTAGCATCATCTGCAAACAGTGACAGTTTTACTTATTCTTTTCCAATATCAGTTCAATTCAGTCACTCAGTCGTGTCTGACTCTTTGTGACCCCATGAATCGCAGCACGCCAGGCCTCCCTGTCCATCACTTATTTCTCCCAGCAATCTTGATTCCAGCTTGTGCTTCTTCCAATATAGATCCATTTTATTTCTTTTTCTGCTCTGATTGCTGTGGCAAGAACAATCAAAATTATTTCAAATAACAGCAGTGTCAGTGGGCAGCCTTGTCTTGATCCTGATATTAGAGGAAATGTTTTCAGTTTTTCACCCATTGAGAATAATGTTTTTTTGTGAGTTTCTCATATATGACCTTTATTAGACTGTGCTATGTTCCCCTCTCTGCCCACTGTCTGGAGAGGTTTTTTTTTTTTTTTTAAAAACATAAATGGGTGTTGAATTTTTAAAAATTCATTCTCTGCATCTATTGAGATGATCATATAGCTTTCATCCTCCAATTTGTTAATATGGTGTATTACAGTTATTAATTTGCATGTATTAAAGAATCCAGGATCCCTGTAATGAACCCCACTTGATAATGGTGTATGTTGTCTTAATATCTTATTGTATCCTACTTGCTAGTATTTGCTAAGAATTTTTGCATCCATGTTCATCAGTGATATTGTCCTGTGGTTTTTTTTTTTTTTTTTCTGATATCTTTTTCTGGTTTTGGTATTAGCATGATCAAAGCCTTGTAGAATGAGCTTGGGAGTGTTCCCTTCATTTTTTTTTTTTTCTGATGAGTTTGAGGAGGACAGTTGACAGCTCTTCACTAAATGTTTAATAGAATTCACCTGTTAAGCCATCTGGCTCTTAGCTTTCTTTTTCTGAAAAAATTTAAATTCCAGTATCAATTTCAGTACATCTGATTTGTCTGTTCATAATTTCTTTTCCTTCCTGGTTTAGTCTTGAAATGTACTTTTCTAAGAATTTGTCCATTTATTCAAGGATTGGCATATAGGTGTTTGTAATACCCTCTTATGATCTTTTGCATTTCTGTGTTGTTGTAACGTCTCCTTTTTCATTTCTAATTTTATTGGTTTGAGTCTTCTCCCTGCTTTTTGATGAGTCTGGCTAATTATTTATCAATTTTTTTTCTCTTCTCTAAGAACCAGCATTTAGTTTTATTGATCTTTCTACTGTTTCTTATTTATTTTTCATTTATTTATGCTCTGATCTTTATGATTTCTTTCCTTCTACTGACTTTGAGTTTTGCTTGTTCTTGTTTTTCTAATTGCTTTAGGTTGCAAGGTTAGGTTGGTTATTTGAGATTTGGGGATTTTTTTTGAGGTAAAACTGTATTGCTATAAACTTCCCTCTTAAAACTGCTTTTGTTGCATCGCACAGGATTTGCACTGCTGAGTTTTCATTGTCATTTGTTTTTATGTAGTTTTTATTTCTTCAGTAATTTCTTGGTTATTTAGTATTGTATTGGTTATTCTCCATGTGTTTGTGTTTTTTACATTATTTTACCTGTAATTAATATCTAATTTCATAGCATTGTAGTTGGAAAAGAATGCTTGATATGATTTAAATTTTCTTAAACTTATCAAGCTTTGATTTGTAACCCAAGAGGTGGTCTCTCCTGGAGAATGTTCAGTGTGCACTTAAGAAAACGTATTTGCTGCTTTTGGATGGAATGTTCTATAAATATCAGTTAAGTCCTTCTGGTATAATGGGCTTTAAGTTTGAGTTTCTTTATTAATTTTCTATCTGGATGATCATTTCATTGGTATAAGTGGGGGTTTTAATGTCCCCCATTATTACTGTGTTACTATCAATTTCCCCTTTTATGGCAGTTAGCCTTTGCCTATGTATTGATGTGCACTTATGTTGGGTGCATAAATATTTATAATTGTTATGGTTTCTTGAATTGATCCCTTTATTATTAGGCAATGTTCTTTCTTGTCTCTTGTAACAGACTTTATTTTAAAGTCTATTTTGTCTGATATGAGAATATCTACACTGGCTTTTATTGATTTCTATTTACATAGAATATCTCATTCCATCCCCCCACTTTCACTCTGTTTGTGTCCCTAGATCTGAAGTGGGTCTCTTATGGACAGGATATATATGGGTCTTACTTTTGCATCCAAAAATAAGATACAAATTTGTATCTTCTCCTTGTGTTTATTCTCATTCTGTTTATTCTGAATGGGACTCTCTGTGCTCCCTGGACTGGATCTACTATTTCCTTTTCTGTGTTAGGGAAGTTTTTGGCTATAATCTCTTCAATTATTTTCTCAGACACTTTATCTTCTTCTTGTTAGACCCCTATAATTTAAATGTTGTTGAATTTAATTTTGTCCCAGAGGTCTCTAAGTCTATCTTCAATTTTTCTCACCTTTCTTTTTTATTCTCCTCCTCAACAGTTATTTCCACCATTCCAACTTTCGCCTTGCTTACCCATTCTTCTGCCTCAAGTATTTTGCTATTGATTCCTACTAGTATCTTTTTTATTTCAATTATTGTGTTGTTCAGCACTATATGTTCTTTAGTTTTTATAGGTCCTTTTAAACCATTTATTTTTTCATTCTATTTTTGAGATTTTTGACCATCTTTACTATCATTACCATGAATTCTTTTTCACATATATTGCCTACTTACTCTTTGTTTATTTGGTCTTGTAGGGTTTTACCTTGATCCTTTGTTTGTGAGATATTTCTCTGTATTCTCATTTTGTCTAGCTTACTGTGTTTGAGGTTTCCTTTTCCCAGGCTGCAGGGTCATAATTCCTCTTGCTTGTTGTCCCTACCCCCAGTGGGTGAGGTTGATCAAGTGATTTGTGGAGGCTTCATGGTGGTAGGCACTGGTGACTGTGTTGTGGTGGGTGGAGCTGGGTCTTTTCCTTCTGATGGGCAGGGCCATCTCAGGAGATGCATTTTGGGGTGTCTGTGATCTTTGTGCTATAGGCAGCCTATTTGCTTATGGGTGGAGTGTGTTCCTGTCTTTCTTATTGTTTGGCATGAGGTGTCCAGTACTGGGGCTTCAGGCAGTTGGGTAGAGCCAAGTTATGGATTCAGATGGAGGCCTCTGTGAAAACTGTTGCTGATTAAATTCTCTGAGGTGGGGAATTTCCTAGCAGTCCAGCATCCTCACCTTGATTCTCCCACCCCAGAGGCTCAGGCCTGACTTCCACTTTGGTAACAAGACCCCACAAGTCTCTCATCACAGCAATAAAGGGGATTAAAGAGGAAAAAGAAAGAAAAGGCAAACAAAACCCCAAATGGTAAAATCAAACAAAAACAAAACCACAGAAACACATACACACACAAGAAACAAAACAGAACCAAAGGAGAAAAACAAGAGGACAACCAACCAGACAAAAGAAGCCCAAAATGAAATCATACCATTGAAAACAAAACTAGCAAAAGCAGAAAACATAGTCAAAGCAAAGTAAAAATTGAAGAATAAAGCAAATAAAACAAATCAGATTAAAATTATTTTTAAAAGGGAGAAAAACAAAGGAAAGCAGAAAGCAAATAAAAATGGAAAAAGAAAGAAATTAAAAACAAAGAAATACTTCACAGAACAACAGAAAGGTAAAGTAAAAGCACAAATTATTTAAAAAAATTTTTTAAATCCCAAAATACTGAATAAAAAGAATAAACAACAAAAAGAAACAAAACAGAACCAACAACAGAATGAATCAAAGCTTAATAAAAGCAACAGCAATAATAATGCTTTCCTAGTGTCTCAGTTCTCAGTTTCTTTGCCCCCACCATGAGTCAGAGCCCACCGCCTTTGCCTTCAGAGGAGGCCCTCCAGTGCCTCTAGGCTGGTCTCTGGACCTGTTGTGGGACCTGTAGGGACAGCTCAGATTCTTGTCTGGCCCAACTACCACATGTGCTTGCCCTCAAGGTCCACAGTTGCCATAACTAGACTATTTCATTTTGGGGATTACTCATTGTCCATTCAGATATTCCATAGATGCAGGGTCTACTGAGTGACTACAGAGATTTAATATTCAGCTTATGCAGCTGATGGAAAGACTTTCTATCCTTTTCCTTAATCACCTCACCAATAGGGCTAAGCTGTGATTTTATTCCCACCTCTATATTTGGGCCATCCATGAGACTGCTCCTGAGGCTGCCTTGGAATAATTGGGTCTGCCCTGGTGAGGACAGAGTGCAGAGGTGATATGGCTGCTTAAATTGCAAGATCCCTTGTGTGCTAGGTGTGCAGAGAAGCCAGGGGCCACAGGTGTAAGAGATATGGTCCTACTAGGAGCATTTTCTAGCACCATATGGCAGGCACATGAGGGCCAGCCCTGGCCAGCCTTTTTCTATTGCTCAGCAGCAGCTGCTGGCATATGAGGAAAGAAGGCTACAAATGCAGGTGGCTCCATTTCCTGCATGTTACTCAGGAATAGGGCCTTGCTTCCATGGCAGTCTGGCTTTCCTCCATAGACATTCCCCATTGCAAATTTCCTCCCTCATGTCCCTTCAGGTTGCCACAACCAAAAGCAGTCTTTGCCCAGGCTTTGGTCTCTAATCCCCACAATCCAGCTCCCAACCCCTGTGTGCTCTGGTAGACACACACCCTAGTCCAGGGCACATAGGGCCACAACACGGTCCATCTGTATAGTTCTCACTCTGTTGCCTCTGCCACAGATCAGCCACTCACCATACTCCAGCAACTTCAAAAGCTTCTTTTCAGTCCTGATCAACTGATTTCCACCTTGGTGAGGGGGCTTCCCCTGATGTGGGAATCTCCCTTCTCCTTCAGCATGCCCCTCTACAGAGTGCAGATTTTGTTACACTTCTCCTCTTCTCTTCTTTCTTCCTACCAAGTTATACAAGAATCATTATAGTTCCTACTGGTGGCCAAAGTCTTCTGCTAGTGTTCAGCTGGTGTTTTGCGAGAGCTGTTGTGCCCGTAGATGTATTCCTGATGCATCCGTGGAGAGAGATGCACTCCATGCCCTTCTACTTCTCTGCCACCTTGGTTTTCCACAAGAATGTAGTTTTACTCTTAACTAGCATGATTTCTTCTTCCAGAATAAGAAAAAGGAAGATATAGGGGGAAAACACAACAGATTTTTTTTTAATTGTACAAAGCTTGTGGAAAAAGGAAACTTGGTTACGGAATTTTATGTGTATGCTATTTTAATATTTGAATGCATTGATTTATATGCTTTTAAATGAGCCTTAATATCAAAAGTGTATTGATACAAAAGTAGAATGACTCTTTTATTGGATTATTGATCTTTTCTTAATAAGAGATTGTAAAAGGTTTTTCGT
>SJYT01035216.1:224780-326086 GCA_006410635.1 Cephalophus harveyi | reverse complement strand
TTATGGTATGCAATTATTTTATACATTTTTAGATATATTTCACTAATACTTTGTTTAAAATGTTTGCATCTACATTTGTGTGAGATACTGATAAGTAGCCGTCCTTTATTTTAATAACTTTATTTGGTTTGTTATTACCATAATACTGGACTCACAAAATAAGCTAATGTGAGTGGACTTCTGCTTTTGCTTAAATAATATGTAGAATTCAGTAGTGAGAAAACCATCTTGCCTAGTGTTTCCTTGTTTGATTGTTTATTGATTACTGGTCTAAATTCTTTAATATCTATAGATCTATTCAGATTATCTACTTCTCCATGTTTGGGCTTTATAGATTACATCTTTTAAGGAATTACTTCATTTCCACTAGGTTATCAAATCTGTAGGCATAAAGTGGTCATTACATTCCTTTATTACATTTTTAATGTTTAAGAGATCAGTACTGATTATTTAATTTGAGTATTGATAATTTGCATCTACCCTTTTTTTCATTCTTAGCCTAGATAGAATTTTATCCATTTTATTGATATTTTCACAGAACTAGTTTGTGGTTTCATTGATTAATTTCATTAATTTCTAGGAATTTGGCATTCCACCTCATGCGAAGAGCTGACTCATTGGAAAAGACTCTGATGCTGGGAGGGATTGGGGGCAGGAGGAGAAGGGGACGACCGAGGATGAGATGGCTGGATGGCATCACTGACTCGATGGATGTGAGTCTGGGTGAACTCCGAGAGATGGTGATGAACAGGGAGGCCTGGCGTGCTGCGATTCATGGGGTCGCAAAGAGTCGGACACGACTGAGCGACTGAACTGAACTGAACATGAATTAATTGTTATTCTATACTTTTAGTTTTAATTTGATCACCTATGCCAATAATTATCTAGAATTTTAAACCCAAGTTAGAACAAATTTTTGAGACTGTAATTACTAACTTATTTTGCTGCAATTACACTGGTTAATACAAACTAAAACAATTTATAATATGTGCCATTTTATAGGTTTCTTTTGTGGGTATTACAGTTTCATGTTTTAGGAAAATTCCAGGAAATTTTCTGTATTTTTTTGCAGATATGTCAGATTTCCTCGCTATCGTGTTAATAATGGGGAGAAGCAGGACTTGTGTTTCCTGATCCTGCATTGCCCTTAGCAATAGGGACCTTCTCTGTGACTCCTCTCTCATGAAAACAGAAATGTGCGTTGTGTATTTGGAGTGTCCTAGGGAGAGAATCACCCACTCCAGTGTTCTTGCCAGGAGAATCCCAGGGACGGGGGAGCCTGGTGGGCTATGGGGTCGCACAGAGTCGGACACGACTGAAGCGACTTAGCAGCAGCAGCAGAGAGAGAATCAGATCCTTTCATACCTCTGGGGCGGGGCTGACTTCTGATCTAAATCAGTGAGGAGACTATGCTGCTTACTCCTCCTCTGTGAAAGATAACTGCTATTTCTACTCTTCTTTAAGATGCAGTGGATTTTTGCCTGAGTCATTGAGGGCAAGGGGGTTCCTGTCTTATTCAAAGGCTCAAAGTTTCTTATTAGAGAAAGGTCAAGCAAATAGGTAGTATTTTTATTTACTCACTGCTATTCCTACATTTGTAAAGTCTGCATTTTAATGATATATAACATTCATAGTCTTCTGCCCAATCAGAACTGCACCAGTTGTACACAACTCTCTAACAGTTACTGGAGATCAGGAATTCATGACTAACTTGGCTGGATAATTCAACTCCAGGTTTTTTAAGAGGTTGCACTCATGTCAGTCAGGATATGCTTCTTAGAATGCTTCCCTGGAGCTGGAGGACTTTCTTCCAAGTAACACATTAACGCATTTTGCCAAGTTGGTATTAGCTGTTGGTTTATTCTCCTGGGCCTCTCCATGGGGCTACCTGAGTTTCCTCCCCACCTGATGACTTGTTTTCCTGAAACTGAGTGGTTTCATCATGGGTAATTTGGTACAATTTTTCTACGTATTTCTTGGTAGACTCAAGTTGGTCCAGTTGTAGTTTCTTAATGAAGGGCTCAGAAAAGCCAAATCCCATGAGTTCTTGCACATCAAAAATAGTAGGCAATATGGAAAATTTCAGTAACACTTTTTTTTTTTTTATTCAGTGTTTTAAAAGTAAGACTCTACTGCCTTCTAGTGTTTAAAATCCTATAAAGAAATTTGAAATATTTTATCATTTTTAATTTACTTTCAACCCCACGTCCAAGGAGTTGTGGCTGCACGGGCACAGGAGGGGCAAGAGGAGCTACTCCATGTTCAAGGTCAGGAGGGGCGGCTGTGAGGAGATACCCCTCACAGCCAAGGTAAGGAGCAGTGGCTGCACTTTGCTGGAGCAGCCATGAAGAGATACCCCACGTCCAAGGTAAGACAAACCCAAGTAAGATGGTAGGTGTTGCGAGAGACATCAGAAGGCAGACACACAAACAATAATCACAGAAAACTAGTCAATCAAATCACATGGACCATAGCCTTGTCTAACTTAATGAAACTAAGCCATGCTGTGTGGGCCACCCAAGACAGGCAGGTCATGGAGGAGAAGTCTGACAGAATGTGGTCCACTGGAGAAAGGAATGGCAAACCACTTCAGTATTCTTGCCTTGGGAACCCCATGAACAGTTTGAGAACCCCATGAACAGTATGAGAACCCTATGAACAGTATGAAAAGGCAAAAGGATAGGATACTGAAACAGGAACTCCCCAGGTCGGTAGGTACCCAATATGCTGCTGAAGACCAGTGGAGAAATAACTCCAGAAAGAATGAAGGGATGGAGCCAAAACAAAAACAATACCCAGTTGTGGAGGTGACTGGTGATAGAAGCAAGGTCAGATGCTGTAAAGAGCAATATTGCATAGGAACCTGGAATGTCAGGTCCATGAATCAAGGCAAAGTGGAAGTGGTCAAACAGGAGATGGCAAGAGTGAACATTGACATTCTAGGAACCAGTGAATTAAAATGGACTGGAATGGGTGAATTTAACTCAGATGACCATTATATCTACTACTGTGGGCAGGAATCCCTTAGAAGAAATGGAGTAGCCATCATGGTCAACAAAAGGGTCCAAAATGCAGTATTTAGATGCAATCTCAAAAGTGACAGAATGATCTCTGTTCGTTTCCAAGGCAAACTACTCAATATCACAGTAATCTAAGTCTATGCCCCAACCAGTAATGCTGAAGAAGCTGACATTGAACAGTTCTATGGAGATCTACAAGACCTTTTAGAACTAACACCCCAAAAAAAAGATGTCCTTTTCATTCTAAGGGACTGGAATGCAAAAGTAGGAAGTCAAGAAACACCCGGGGTAACAGGCAAATTTGGCCTTGGAATGCGGAATGAAGCAGGGCAAAGACTAATAGAGTTTTGCCAAGAGAATGCACTGGTCATAGCAAACACCCTCTTCCAACAACACAAGAGAAGACTCTACACACAGACAACACCAGATGGTCAACATCAAAATCAGATTGATTATATTCTTTGCAGCCAAAGATGGAGAAGCTCTATACAGTTAGCAAAAACAAGACCAAGAGCTGACTGTGGCTCAGATCATAAACTCCTTATTGCCAAATTCAGATTTGAAATGGAAGAAAGTAGGGACAACCACTAGACCAAGTGAAAAATAGATTTAAGGGACTAGATCTGATAGATAGAGTACCTGATGAACTATGGTAGAGGTTCGTGACATTGTACAGGAGACAGGGATCAAGACCATCCCCATGGAAAAGAAATGCAAAATAGCAAAATGGCTATCTGGGGAGGCCTTACAAATAGGCCTTTTTAAAGAAGAGAAGTGAAAAGAAAAGAAAAAAAGGAAAGATATAAGCATCTGAATGCAGAGTTCCAAAGAATAGCAAGGAGAGATAAGAAAGCTTTCCTCAGCAATCAATGAAAAGAAATAGAGGAAAACAACAGAATGGGAAAGACTAGAGATCTCTTCAAGAATTTAAGAGATACCAAGGATACATTTCAGGAAAAGTTGGGCTTGATAAAGGACAGAAATGGTATGGACCTAACAGAAGCCGAAGATATTAAGTAGAGGTGGCAAGAATACACAGAAGAACTATACAAAAAGGATCTTCACCACCAAGATAATCACGATGGTGTGATCACTCACCTAGAGCCAGATATCCTGGAATGTGAAGTCAAGTGGGCCTGAGAAAGAATCGCTATGAACAAAGCTAGTGGAGGTGATAGAATTCCAGGTGAGCTATTTCAAATCCTGAAAGATGATGCTGTGAAAGTGCTGCACTCAATATGCCAACAAATTTGGAAAACTCAGCAGTGGCCACAGGACTGGAAAAGGTCAGTTTTCATTCCAATTCCAAAGAAAGTCAATGCCAAAGAATGCTCAAACTACTGCACATTTGTACTCATCTCACACGCTAGTAAAGTAATGCTCAAAATTCTCCAAGCCAGGCCTCAGAAATATGCGAACCATGAACTTCCAGATGTTCAAGCTAGTTTTAGAAAAGGCAGAGGAACCAGAGATCAAATTGCCAATATCTGCTGGATCATCAAAAAATCAAGAGATCTCCAGAAAAACATCTATTTCTGCTTTTTGACTATGCCAAAACCTTTGACTGTGTGGATCACAATAAAGTGTGGAAAATTTGAAAGAGATGGGAATACCAGACCACCTGACCTGCCTCTTGAGAAACCTAAATGCAGGTCAGGAAACAAGAGCTAGAAGTGGACATGGAACAACAGACTAGTTCCAAATAGGAAAAGGAGGATATCAAGGGTATATATTGTCACCTGCCTATTCAACTTATATGCAGAGTACATCATAAGAAACGCTGGGCTGGAAAAACACAAGCTGGAATCAAGTTTGCAGGGAGAAATATCAATAATGTCAGATATGCAAATGATACCACCCTTATGGCAGAAAGTGTATAGGAACTAAAAAGCCTCTTGTTGAAAGTGAAAGAGGAGAGTGAAAAAGTTGGCTTAAAGCTCAACATTTAGAAAACTATGATCATGGCATCTGGTCCCATCACTTCATGGCAAATAGATGGGGAAGCAGTGGAAACAGTGTCAAACTTTATTTCGGGGGCCCCTAAATCACTGAAGAATGTGATTGCAGCCATGAAATTAGAAGACGCTTGCTCCTTGGAAGGAAAGTTATGACCAACCTAGAGAGCGTATTGAAAAGCAGAGACATTACTTTGCCAACAAATGTCCGTCTAGTCAAGACTATGGTTTTTCCAGTGGTCATGTATGGATGTGAAAGTTGGACTGTGAAGAAAGCTGAGCACTGAAGAATTGATGCTTTTGAATTGTAGTGTTGGAGAAGACTCTTGAGAGTCCCTTGGACTGCAAGGGGATCCAACCAGTCCATCCTAAAGGAGATCAGTCCTGGTTGTTCTTTGGAAGGACTAATGCTAAAGCTGAAACTCCAATACTTTGGCCACCTCATGTGAATTTAATCCTATTATTTTCACAGAGTTAGTAATTATGCTTATTTGGACCTTCTTTATCATTCATAGCTTCCCATGAATTCCACTATAACACAAACCAAGTTGTGTGATAACTTGGCATGTATTAAAAAAGAGGTGACTGTGATTAATAGTTTTAATTATGATTGTTGCGCTTCTTTCTACTCTTGATTCTGTCTGGCCTTTTGAGTAAGAAATATCATTTACACTGAATAAAATAATTTTTTTTTATATTTTCCTCTAAATTTATCCTTTATCCTTTATTTTTCTAGTGCAAAACTAAATGTATAGCTTACAAGTATTAGTGATATATAATGCTATATTGGATTGACAGTCACTGTTTTTATGAATATTATGGCCAAGAAGGGATTGAGTACTTGATCCAAAATCTCTCATCAATAAAATAGTCAACACAGTTAAAAAGTACAAAAATAAATATCATTTCTGAAGTGGCAGCAAGATAACTGTATTACTAAAGTAAAGTGCATCTTCCTATTTTCTGGCTATTTACCACGCCTGTTTACTACGTTTTCTTAATTGACTCTTTTAACTTACAACAACCTCCCATTCCTTAAAATACATGAGGGTCTCTGATCTTTTCATACTGAAAGAACATAATTTAGAAATTCCATGAAAAGAAAAAAAGAAACATTAATCTGTATGCTTGAATTGGTATGGAGGATGTTTTGCAGTAGATAGAACATGATGTGAAATGATTCAGATGAAATGTTCCAGTTATTCAGGTGAGGTAAATGACATTTTAGAGCGACAGTAACCAGGATAGAAAAACATGATAGAACCACTGTGTTTGACTGATGAATCTATTCACAAATCAAGAGCTCTATTATTACATACAATTTTTATACATTGTTATTAGTTATTATTATAGACACAAGATGCCTAATGCATATCAGCTTAGAGTTGACTCTGTACTGAGCATTTTTTATTCTGATAATAGGAATTCCACTTTCCTTTTGTAAACCCCTAAGCTATATATTTCTAGGACTGGCGATTTAGTACCCTACTGCTTGATACAGTAGTAAGAATATAACAAAATCATGGTTCAGTATGCTCAAACATAATTCATGCCCACAGAATTTGGAAAAAAAAAAAAAAAAAACAGTAGGCAGATAATTGCTGTCTAGTTGCTAACTCATGTTTAACTCTTTGCAACCTCAGGCTCTTCTGTCCATTGGATTTCCCAGGCAAGAATACTGAGTAGGTTGCTATTTCCTTTTCCAGGGGCTCTTCATGATCAAGGGATTGAACCCATGTCTCTTGCACTGCCAGGCGGATTCTTTCCACTGAGCCACCAGGAAAGTCCTGGGCACATAATAGAGGGACTGTTGAAATATTTTACTGGAAATTTTAAGCCGGATTCAGAGACTGCTTTCTCTTTGGGTAATCCTTTAAATTTTTATATTTCTGTTCTAGTGTTCCTCATTCTTTCAATGTTTAGAAAAAAATCCCACAAAAATGAGGAAAGGAAGAAGGAAAAAACCATAGAGTGAAAAGGTGGCAATGTAATGATTGGAGCAAGATGCTATGCTGATGGCTTCGAGGAAGAAAGAAGGTAAATGATCCAATGAATGCATCTGGAGAAGATTTAAAAAATGGCAATAAAATGAATTCTAATGTAGAGCCTTGAGAGACAGGTAGTCCTCCCAACACCTTGCCATTCGCTCAGTGAAATGGATGTCTGAGTCCTGGTCCTCAGATCTGTAAGATAGATATATAGACAGACAGATAGACAGGTAGATAACAGTTACTTGGTTTTAATGACAGTTATGCTAAATTTTCAGAGAAGGCAATGGCACCCCACTCCAGTACTCTTGCCTGGAAAATCCCATAGATGGAGGAGCCTGGTAGGCTGCAGTCCATGGGGTCACTAAGAGTCGGATATGAATGAGCGACTTCACTTTCATGCATTGGAGAAGGAAATGGCAACCCACTCCAGTGTTCTTGCCTAGAGAATCTCAGGGACGGGGGAGCCTGGTGGGCTGCAGTCTATGGGGTTGCACAGAGTCGGACATGACTGAAGTGACTTAGCAGCATGCTAAATTTTAATGATGACTTAGAATGCTTCGATTCATGGGGTCGCAAAGAGTCGGACACGACTGAGCGACTGAACTGAACTGAACTGAACTGAGAATGCTTCCCATATACTTTTGAAACCTTTTAAATAACATAAGGATTTTAAATTTTGCTCTATATCTTTAGAATTGTATTGAATGAGGCTAAATTTTCTATCAATATTAAATATTTTGAATATACTTTGATGAGTACTATAATTATACACCTCTATAAGTGTGAGTATAATTTTCTTTGTTATACAGAATATCAGTATCATGTGAAATTCCAACTAGGAGAGCCAATATGTCAGTGTTCCTAACTAGAATTCAATGAATACTCATTTTTAAGTGAAAGTCATAGTAATAAAATGATTTCTTATGAGTTTGTATATATAAATTCTGAAGTGCAACTTCATAGAGCAGAAACAGATGAAGGGGTCAGGTTGTTATAAGCTAATGAGAAATAAATTGCTATAATCAGTGACTTAACATTGCCTGAAGGATTTCTCTCTACAGTAATGGATTCAGCTGGCAAAGGGTCTTAATGTTGCTGGTTGAAAGTCCTGTTTGGCATTTGTAATATTATTCTAAAGCTTGATTACATCATGCACAAGTTAATCCATTACACAGCACTTGCCCGAAGTGATTTGATTTTAATGTTTCATGAGTAGCCAGTTGGATGGGACAAGAAGTATAATTGGCTTATTCTTTGCCAGTAGGATAACTTCTTACATTATTTTATAGATCAGTTTTTGCCCTGATATTTTGGGCAATAAAACATGTTTTGTTGTTGTTGTTTATCTGGGTTTTATTATTCTGTTTTTTGTGTTTTACTTTGAAAAAAATTATTTATAGCTTTTTTTTTTTTTTATTCAGTCACTAAGTCATGTCCGACTCTTTGTGACCCCATGAACTACAGCATTGCCAGGGTTCCCTGTCCTTCACTACTTCCCAGAATTTGCTCAAATTCATCTTCACTGTGTCAGTGATGCCATCCAGCCATGTCATCATCTGCTGCCCCCTTCTCCTTTTGCCTTCATCTTTCCCAGCATCACAGTCTTTTCCACTGAGCGGCGCTTTGTATCAGGTGACCAAAGTATTGGAGCTTAGAAGTCTACAAATTTAAACTCTCTGTTGACAATTATTTATTGATGCTTTAATTCAAAATGTAAACATTGCTACCTAAGACCAATACAGTATTTCCTATTTGTTGATTTTTTTCAATCATTTATTTAAAATGGTTCCTCTATAGATTAAAATTAAATACTAATAAAACAAAAACGAAAAGGTTGTAATAGCAGTCAGAGAAAACTGCTTTAATTGTAATATAACCAGTACTGTTTATATCACATACTTCCATTTTTCCTCATATTAGGCACAGGATATGAACGCAGTCACTGGTCTTCATGGGCTTCCCTTGTGGTAAAAAACCTGCCTGCAATGTGTGAGACCTTGATTCAATCCCTGGGTTGTGAAGACCTCCTGGAGAAGGGAAAGGTACCCACTCCAGTCTTCTGGCCTGGAGAATTCTATTACTGTATAGTCCATGGGGTTGCAAAGAGTTGGACCCAACTGAGTAACTTTCACTTTCACTGATCTTCATGAATGGGCCACATAACTATACCTGTTCAACAAATAAAAAGTTTGTTTACATTCTATTACCCTGATATATTTCAGATAGCAATTGCTCTATCAGCTTGGTTTCATGGGAAAGAGTTGTAGAGAAGAATCTCTTGCAGTCAACGTGTAGCCTGAGAATCAAACATTTATTGCAATAAGCCACAAGGCTCTTTGATTATTTCTTAACTCAGAATAAACTAGATTATTCTACCTAGTAGATATACTATAAAAGATAGGTAGTTAGGTAGAAAGAATTATTTTAATCATGTAAGTTGATAAGATTAATCTTTTTTCAAGTACAGTACCTAATTTGAAATTAATGCTACTTATGTTTCATTTTTTGTCTTCTAAATGCAAAATTGAAATAATAATATATCAGGTGTTATTTCATAAGACATAACTCTAACTCTTCCTATTTAACAACTCTTTTCTTTTAGCTCATTATGTATAGGCAGCATGATAGGATACAAAATAAATGGCTTTCATTTTTTAAAAAAGTTGTCGTCTTTCATACCACAACATATTAAATTGTAATTTAAAACTTTCTGTTTAAAGCAAATGCATATAAACTAAAAGCAGATATAGTGAAGAGAAAGATGAGTCTAGTAGATACCATTTTTCATTCTTTTCAAACTTTATCCCTCAGTATTAGGTGTCTCAACAGTAAAGAACCTGCATGCAATGCAGGAGATGCAGGTTTGATCCCTGGGTCGCGAAGATCCCCTGGAGAAGAAAACAGCAATCCATTCCAGTATTCTTGCCTGGAAAATTTCATGGCAGGCTATGGTCCACTGGATTGCAAAGAATCAGATATTACTTAGCAACTGAGCATGCTCATGCATATGCATACACGCATATATATGCACATACATATCAGATAAACATTTATATGAAGAGGAAGAAATATAGTACCCAATACTCAATAGATCATAAAATCTATACACTTACATCCAATTCTGTCATCTGATAGCTCTTCAATGCCCAGAGGAGATGTATTAAACCAAAGAGTCTGAAACATAAATGAAGTTCTGATAGTCTTAGACCAAAGACAGAAAGTAAGGATAAAAAACTTCTTCAGTAAGTCTCCAAGGATAAAGTCAGAGTTATATAAACAGCTAAAGTATAATACTTGCACACCACAAATTGTGCTAAATTTATCCTTGGCAGGAGAACTTGGAAATAGCCCTAGTCCAAGGCAGTAAATTGGTTGAGACTTGTGTCAGTTAATATATTTGACATTAGGATGTTCTACTTAGTACCCATGGCACATGTCCTTGATAAAGGCCTTGAGTCCAGGAGAAAAGGAAAAGAAAAGGGGAAGGAAGGGAAGGAAAGAAAAAGGGAAGGGAAGGAAAGGGAAGGAAAGCAAAGGAGAAAGGAAAGAAAAAAGGAGAGAAAAGGAAACGTTTTGGAGCTCTTGTTGTTAAGAGAAGGAAAAGAGCAGAATTTTGATTTAATTCTTTCTTTAGTTCTTATTTTAAATACAGAATGCAATATATAATTACCATTAGAAATCAAAGTAAAAGACATGATCCACTTAAGTATATTAATGTGAAAATACTTTTCATTTACCCAGTTGAAGAATATTTAAATAATCTATGTGTGAGAACTGGACTGTAAAGAAGCCTGAGTGGCTGAGTGCCAAAGAATTGACACTTTTGAATTGTGGTGCTGGAGAACGCTTGGACTGCAAGGAGATCAAACCAGTCAATCCTAAAGGAAACCAATCCTGAATATTCACTGGAAGGACCGATGATGAAGCTGAAGCTCCAGTACTTAGCCACCTGATGTGAAGAGCTGACTCACTGGAAAAGACCCTGATGATGTGAAAGAATGAGGGCAAAAGGAGAAGGGAGTGGCAGAGGATGAAATGATTAGGGAGCATCACTGACTGAATCTGAGCAAACTCTGGGAGACTGTGAAAGATGGGGGAGCCTAGCATGTGGAAGTCCATGGAGCTACAAAGAGTCAGACAAGACTTAGCAACTGAACAACAGCAACAAATATATTCCTGAAAATATAAAAGCTTACATATGAAATAAAATTAGAAAATACAATAAGCATATCAAAATTTAAAAGTCTTATTAATACAAATATTGCAAATCTTATGTCCACATACAATGATGCCAATCATTGTTTATAGGTAGGCTCATTTATGTGGTAGACAGTAAAGAAACCTATTTTAAGATATGAGATTTTCTCAAACATTACGCTGAAGTTCCCAGGGCTAAATCTCAATTTTTTCCATAGTCAAAATAGTGGAAGTAATTTTTCATGTTTGATCATTACAGGATTGTTGCCACTTACTAAAATAACTTTTGTGAAATTAATTAACAGAATGATTCCCAATATCTACTTAGATTTCAGAAAGAAACATGATTTAGCAATAACTCAGTTCTTCCTTTTACATTTAAGTAATACTTAATTGTTATTGTTCAGAGATAGAGAAGTATGTCCCTTTTCAAGTTTATACTAAGTTCTGGTTTTCAAGATGGTTCAATGAGCACAAGCTGCAGTCACACTGTGTGTATGGTTGCTCAGTTATCTGACTTTTTGAGGCCCTATGGACTGTAGCCTGCCAGGCTCCTCTGCCCATGGAATTTTCCAGGTAAGAATACTGGAGTGGGTTGCCATTTTCCCCCTTCCGGGGACCTTCCCAACCCAGGGATCAAACCTACACCTCTTGTGTCTCCTGCATGGGCAGGAGGATTCTTTAGTACTACTACTACCTGGGAAGCACACTGCTCTGTGCCAAACATAGAAGTGAAAACAAAACACATTTAGCCTAAGGGACTATCCACTCCCACACCAGGAAAATTATCAAGTGGTCAGACAGTGCAGAATTCCAATGGAGATGAAAGCAAGCAGGTGAAGAGCCTTGTGGCTGGCAGTCTCAGCCTATGGGAAAAACCATGGCCCAAGACAGGCACAACACAGAAAGAGCTTAGCTCCTGTGGCAGTGGGAGCTGAGAGCAGTAGAACATCAGGGGCAGTAAGACTGCTTGGAAAAGCAAAATGTTTGCCATGCTGACTTTCTCCTGAGGCAAGACAACTCCCTAAGGAGACCCTGACTAAGGGCACAAGCAGTGGCTATCTGGTGGGTAATGCCAAGAAGAATGCAGCAGCTAAGCAATAATAATATCAGATAAAATAACATTAGGAAAAGAATACATGTATTCAATGTTGGTAAAAAGACAAGCCAAAAATAAGTGATGTTTTTTGGAGAAGGAAATGGCAACCCACTCCAGTACTCTTGCCTGGAGAATCCCAGGGACGGGGGAGCCTGGTGGGCTGCCATCTATGGGGTCACACAGAGTTGGACACGACTGAAGCAATTTAGCAGCAGCAGCAGCAGCATGATGTTTTTAACATAATGTAATATAACATACTAAAGAAAAACCTTCTGACCCTGGTGGCTTAGAGGTTAAAGCGTCTGCCTCCAATGTGGGAGGCCCGGGTTCGATCACTGGGTCGGGAAGATCCTCTGGAGAAGGAAATGGCAATCCACTCCAGTATTCTTGCCTGGAGAATCCCATGGACAGAGAAGCCTAGTAGGTTACAGTCCATGGGGTCGCAAAGAGTCGGGCACGACTGAGTGACTTCACTTCACCTCAAAATAACAAAACACAATGCAATTAAATTGATGAGAAAATATCACAAATTCACAACTACATGAGGAAATCACGACAAGAAATATGACAACTTAATGATGAATAAGTTCAAGGTGATAGACTGATTTATTCATTCAAAAATATTTATTGAGCACCTATAGTATACTAAAGAGAAGGAAATGGCAATCCACTCCAGTATTCTTACCTGGAAAATACAGTTCATGGGGTTGCAAAGAGTCCAACACTACTGAATGAATTCATTTCACTTAACTTCATAGTATACTAAGGGGTTTCCTTGATGGCTCAGCAACAAAAGAATCCACCTGCTAATGCAGGAGGCATGGGTTCAATCCCTGGGTCAAGAAGATACCCTGGAGAAGGAAATGGCAACCCACTGTAGTATTCTTGTCTGAGAAATCCAATGGAGAGAGGAGACTGGCAGGCTACAGTCCATGAGGTCACAAAGAGTCAGACAGGACTCAGCAACTAAACAACATAACAGTGTAGTAGATGGCACTATAACACTGGAGACAACAGAGAATAAGATGAACATCCCACTGAGTGGAGCAGACATCACAGCACATAAAGCTGTATGTGCAGAAGCATAATGGCTAAAGCCACAGACTATGAAGCCAGTTATTCTTGGATCACATGTTACAATGTAAAGGTAGATAACTCCTTGAGGTATAGTGTCCCATACATAAATAGGATTTGTTATGGCATTGACTTCATAGAGCAATTGTGAAAATCAAATAAATTAAATAAGGTCATGTATTTTAAATTGTTAGAACAAGGTTTAGCCCATGATAAACACTTAGTAAGCTTATGCATGAAGTTTTCATTTCAGCACTTACATATGTATACAAAAAATTTGTGTGCATTACTATATACACAGTTCTTAATTTCTAAATATAAGGCACAAATGGAGGTATAATACACAGTTTTATCGACCAAATGTGTACAGAAATGGGAAAAAATAGTCATATTCTGACCCAATGAAATATGAAGTCAACATCATTCAAAAGATACTGAAATCTTACCAAATGTTTGAAAATACTATGCACAAAGCAAACTGACTTTTAAATTAGGATGGGCTTCCCTGGTGGCTCAGAGGTTAAAGCGTCTGCCTCCAATGCGGGAGACCTGGGTTCGATCCCTGGGTCGGGAAGATCCCCTGGAGAAGGAAATGGCAACCCACTCCAGTATTCTTGCCTGGAGAATCCCATGGATTGAGGAGCCTGGTGGGTTGCAGTCCATGAGGTCACAAAGAGTCGGACACGACTGAGTGACTTTACTTACTTACTTTTACTTATGATATATATAACAATTTTGGTGTGTGCCAAGCAGGGTGGAATGACTCAAAGCAAGGGGTATCAGAGGTAATTAATAACAAGGTCAGAAGAGCAGCTTTCATGATAAGGAAGATCATGATAATAACAATGGATAAATATTGATAAGAAACATTTATTGGATGCAAATATTACTATGCGTTTGGGGTAACTTAGTGCTTTATAAAAACTGACCTATTTAATTATCAAAAATTTTAATAAGTTAGGTAATTTATTATCCCCATGTTACTGATGAGAAACTTAAGGCACATACAGATTACCTAAGAGGCTCAGAGGCACAATGAACTTCTGTAACATGCTCAGAGGCAGGGGTAAAATAACTTATCGGCTCAGGCAGTTTGGCTCTAACTCTCACCCTCGCTCTTAATCACTGTAATATACAGCTTCTATACTAATATAATACACAAGTTCTACTGTATACATTCACAACACTTGCTTTAGAAGCAGAAATGGACATTTTGCTCTGCTTTCATTATATTAGGTATGTTCACAGTCTGTCCAGTAAAAAAATAAACATTTTCACACTAAGATAAATAGGTAATGATAAGATCATCTGGTCTGATTCTGGTCCCCAAATTAATAAATCCTCAATCTTGTCCAACAGAGTTGAACCTCTTATGAACAGCAACTTTATTCCTTATTTTGTTATATCTCTGGCTATGTATGTTTGCAAATATAAACATCTATGAAAGTTTGTCTTTTCCTGCTATTAACAAAGTGATGAAAATCTGGTTAAGCTTGGCATTATTTCCCTTTCTTTTAATATCACTATTTTAAAAATACCTTTAATTTAGAAAGCCGATTCTTATGAAACTTTAACTCATTTGCATTCTTTCTTGACGAAGTTTGCTTCCTTAAATATTTTTTGATTTAGCCTTTTTTATTTGTCTTTGCTTTCCTTTGGCTTTGTCTGTGTGTGTGTGTGTGTGTGTGTGTGTGTGTGTGTGTATGTGTCTATAGGTGGTGTTGAGAGAAACAGTTAATGGGATCAAAAGTTTAAGGCACTGATTTTGGCAAGAAACATTAAGAATAAAACTATACAGGTCTTTTATCATTTAATTTTTATGAAAATTTATAACTTTGACATAGATTAAGATTTTTGCACATACACTTTGGGCATAAAAATATTTTGTTCATCAAAATGCCATGTAGTAAGTTGTTTTTCTTTTTGAAATTAAGGCAGATAAAGAACACAGACTATAGATGATACTGTGAGCTAAGAGAAATTGCCTTGTTAAATGACTAGTCACACTTAGGTGAATGTTCACAAAAATTAAATCTACCATGTTCTATCATTTACAATAAGTTATACATATGTTTTGTCTTCCTAGTAATCAATGTAAAAGTGTAAGGATGTTTTTGCCAACTACTTTTATATCAGAGCTTGGCTTTAAACATTTGTTTATAAGCTTTAATCCTAAGAACTGTGTTAACTAACGAAACTAAACCTCTTGATGAAAGTGAAAGAGGAAAGTGGAAAAGGTGGCTTAAAACTCAACATTCAAAACACAAATATCATGGAATCGGTCCCACCACTTCATGGAAAACAGATGGGGAAATAATGGAAACACGAGAGGCTTTATTTTCTTGCTCTCCAAATTCTACTACAGACGGTGACTGCAGCCATGAAATTAAAAGACACTTGTTCCTTGGAAGAAAGGCTGTGATGAACATAGACAGCATACTGAAAACCAGAAACATTACTTTGCCAACAAAGGTCTGTACAGTCAAAGCTATTGTTTTCCAGTAGTCACGTTTGGATGTGAGAGTTGGACCATAAGAAGGCTGAGTGCCAAATAATTGATGCTTTTGAACTATGGTGTTAGAGAAGACTCTTGAGAGTCCACTGGACTGCAAGAGATCAAACCAGTCAATCCTAAACAACATCAACTCTGAATATTTATTAGAAGGACTGATTCTGAAGCTGAAGCTCCAGTACTTTGGCTACCTTATGCAAAGAGCCAACTCATTGAAATAGACCATGATGGTAGGAAAGATAGACGGCAGGAGGAGTAGGTGACGACAGAGGATGAGATGATTAGATGGTATCACCAACTCAATGGACGTGAGTCTGAGCATGCTCTGGGAGATGGTGAAGGCCAGGGAAGCCTAGCAGACTGCAATCTGCTAGGGTTACAAAGAGTTAGACATGATTGAGTGATTCAACAACAATAGGTTTGGTTTCTCACATCATGATGACTAAGTTTACTTGGTGTTTCAGTGGTAAAGAATGTGCCTGCCAATGCAGGAGGCATGCACTTGATACTTGGTCTAGAAAATCCTCTAGAGCAGGAAATGGCAACCCACTCCAGTATTCTTGCCTGGGAAATCCTAGGGACAGAGGAGCCTAGTGGGCTAGCGTCTATGGGTTGACAAAGAGTTGGACATGACTTAGAGACTAAACAACAGCAACAAAATCATGATGATGCATTTCAAGAGGAAATCTTCTAAGATCACAAACCTATTCTTAACCAAAAGTTGCAAATGATTTTTTAACTTAAACTCAGAAAACTCAAAGGGTTACTTATGCCCCAATCTATTGGTGAAGCAAATCACTAAGTCCTCACTAGAATGAAGGAAACAATAATTAAGATCCATGTCTCTATGGAAGCAAATTTAAAGTATGTGTGAACATTATTTTCCACTACACTATCCAGGTTCACAGATTCTTTGAATTCTATTCCCTGGATCATGGGCTCAAGAATACACACTGCCCCCACATTGTAAAGAAGGATAGAATCATAATTTAGAATTAAAACTAGCAATACTTTCACATTTTAGAACTGGGAAATTGAAGAATAATATGAAAGATCTTCTAAGGAATATGTTAGTTGGAGGCGACTGGAAAATAAAAGCATGCTGTACTTTTAGTTGTACTTTTAAGAGGGAACAGTGGACAAATAAAAAGCAACCTATAGTTAGAGGAATGAAATGTGTGCTTATCAGTATCCATGAGGGAAAAATAACCATTAGGAAAAAATAGCAACTTTACCAAACCAGACAAGTTAAGGTTACAGATTAAATTAAACACAATGTGAACTGAATTAATAAATCATTGTTTGAGTGTGTTCAGTTCAGTTCAGTCACTCAGTCGCATCCGACTCTTTGCATCCCCATGAATTGCAGCACGCCAGGCCTCCCTGTCCATCACCAACACCTGGAGTTCACTCAAACTCACGTCCATTGAGTCGGTGATGCCATCCTGCCATCTCATCCTCTGTCATCCCCTTTTCCTCCTGCCCCCAATCCCTCCCAGCATCAGAGTCTTTCCCAATGAGTCAACTCTTCGCATGAGGTGGCCAAAGTACTGGAGTTTCAGCTTTAGCATTGAGTGTGTTACTCCATAAAAAAGATACAGAAGTTCCATAAATAAAAGAGAAAATTGATATGGGGAGGATTTATGTTGTTATGCAGTTATCAAGGACAGACACTTGAAATGATTAGAAAACAAGTTTGAAAATAAATATATGGGCGATACAGAAAACTAGATATTTTTAAAGACTTGAGGACATGGAGGTGAATTTGTGCACACTATTGGTGAAATGTAAAATGGTACAACTAGCTTGTAAAACACTTTGATAATGTCTTATGAAGTTAGGCATATACTTATTATATAAACCAGGAATACCACTCCTCAGTGTGCACAAAGGCGATATTAAAAATTTAGGTCAATCTAAAGAAATCTCAAATGTTCATATCAGCCTCATTTAATTCAGTCAAAAAACTAAATAGAATGCAATGTTCATCAAAGTATACGAAGAGAAGCAAATATTAATGTATCTACAGAGCAAAACAGTCAGCAATTAAGAAAAAATTACTGACACATACACCAGCTTTGATGAATCTCAAAAGCATTATATTCAGTGGGAAAAGGTAGACAAAAAGGTCAGAAATTGTATAATTTGAGAAAAGTCAAAACTAGAGTAACAGAGAGTTGATCAGATGTTACATAGGACTAGAGGTAGAAGAAGTTTTACTCAAAATGATGATGGAAATGTTTTATATCATGATTGTGCCATTTAAAAAATTAAATAAAGTTAAATTAAATCTATTTAACTGTACACTTAATCCTTTAATATATTTTAAGATGTATATATGTATGAATTATATATATGGATATATATATATGTTATTACTTTTCTCTCTTATGTGCTTAGTCGCTTCAGTCATGTCCAATTTTTTGTGATCCCATGAACAGCAGCTCACCAGGCTCCTCTGTCCATGCAATTTTCCTGGCAAGAATACTGGAGTGGGTTGCCATTTCCTCTTCCAGGGGTTCTTCCCGACCCAAGGGTTGAACCTGTTTCTCCTGTGTCTCCTGCATTAAAGTTGAATTCATTAGCACTGATCCACCAGGGAAGCCCCCTTAATATATATTAAAATGTATATAAACATGAATTATATATAGAAACAAATATACATATGGAGAAATATATGGAGAAATTTATATACAGAGAAATATATATAGCAATTTGCCACAACTATAAACTAGTTTCAATCCCAAATATCAGATATTCTACTAATAAAATTGATATTTAAATATCTAGCTGCTTTGTTCACTTGAATTCTCAGTTGGGTCAAAATCAGATGAAGGAAGAGGTCTTGAGTAAGACCTTAGCCCCTCTCAAACTCTAACATTTACTTCATAAATTTGGAATTTAAGATTTTTAAAATTAGAATTTAAAAAACAAAATATAAACAGTCTTGTGGTGATCCAGTGTGTGCATGTGTGTGAATATAAATATATATTTGTATTTATTAAATTGGATTAAATTAGAATAAGAAGGGGGCAGAGGGTTAAGGCAACTAAGGTGCTATTGCCAATCTGTTAAGGCAATAGCTGAAGCAAAACTGTTGACTATTCTTAGCATTTATGAATTGCCTCTAGGCAGGTAATATGCTTATCTGACTCTATTAAATATTCCATGTCCAAAAAAATAAAATTTAAATAATTAATGAAAATAATAAGAAAAAATTGGAATTTGAAGAGAGAAGCAAAAAAAAAAAAAAAAAAAACCATAGACTCTAATGAGTATTATGATATGGAAGTAACAACTTGTTGAATTTAAAATGCAGTGTAAACAGATACTGACAATAAAATAGATTGATTCTATAGTTTTTTTCAAAAGTCAACCCAAATGCTTTTCATGGAGTCTTCTGGAATCCAGCTCAAAATCATTTTGATGCTGTTTTCATGACTCTTTATACAAATTTTATAACACTTATTACAAGATACCTTGTATAATAATGACTTATGTCCATACTATAAAAAATTTAAAATGCAGTGCAAACAGATACTGACAATAAAATAGATTGATTCTATAGTTTTTTTCAAAAGTCAACCCAAATGCTTTTCATGGAGTCTTCTGGAATCCAGCTCAAAATCATTTTGATGCTGTTTTCATGACTCTTTATACAAATTTTATAACACTTATTACAAGATACCTTGTATAATAATGACTTATGTCCATACTATAAAATCACTTATCAGATTACAGACTGAACATTATAGCACATAGTTTGATAAAATAAATTATGACCTAATAAAAACGTACTGATAAATGCAAATACTATATTGGTCAACTTTTTCTTGAATGTATTTATGATTTATTCTTTCTAGCTCCTTGAATGAATATTAAGGAGTACAATAAATTTTAGAGATAGGAGGGAGTTTCAAAAGGGAGAGGATATATGTATACCTATGGCTGATTCATGTTGAGGTTTGACAGAAAACAACAAAATTCTGTAAGCCAATTATACTTCAATAAGAAATAATTAATTAAGAAAAAGAAAAAAATTAAGAACTAGTATTGGTGAGTACAATAATGTCAAAGAACTTTCGAATCATAGGTGATAATTGAGTCAATGTGAAGTTGAAGAATTCAAAATATGTTACATTGGAGCAATCTCATCAATGTAAGTAAGGAATTTTATTATTTGTAAATGTTTATGGAAACTGCTGGTTAATACAGTTTGACAAAAATGTGAAATATTTTACATTTTATAGGGGTGCATGTTTACAAAATGTATGAAAATGCTACTTATTTATTAAAAGCAACAAGGGGATAATGATAAATAACATAAAAGGGAACTCTCTTCAGGCTATCAGCTGATTTCACAGCAGAAACTCTATAAGCCAGAAGGGAATGGCGTGATATATTTAAAGTGATGAAAGGGAAGAATCTACAACCAAGAATACTCTACCTAGCAAGACTCTCATTCAGATTAGATGGAACAATCAAAAGCTTTCCAGACAAGCAAAAGTGAAGAGAATTCAGCAAGACCGTACTAACTTTACAACAAATGCTAACGGCTTCTTTAGGCAGGAAACGTAAGAAAAGGAGAAGACCTACAGAAAATAAACCAAAACAATTAAGAAAATGGTAATAGAACCATAAATATCAATAATTACCTTAAATGTAAATGGATTAAATGTACCAGACATAGACTGGGCAGATGAAGATATGTGCATGTATGCACTTCCCCTTACCAAATCACTCTGCTTGACCTCCCAAACTGTATGTAATTATTTGTATTCTTAGGTTAATCATGTTCCCATTATGACTTGCAATAGTAATTATCTTTTATTTTTTGTCTAACAATTGATTGTGAAAACTGATAAACATCTATTACTACTGTGATTATGTAATTGCTGCTGCTAAGTCACTTCAGTCGTGTCCGGCTGTGTGTGACCCCATAGATGGCAGCCCACCAGGCTGCCTGGTCCCTGGGATTCTCCAGGCAAGAACACTGGAGTGGGTTGCCATTTCCTTCCCCAACGCATGAAAGTGAAAAGTGAAAGCAAAGCCGCTTAGTAGTGTCTGACACGCAGTGACCCCAGGGCCTGCAGCCTACCGGGCTCCTTGGTCCATGGGATTTTCCAGGCAAGAGTACTGGAGTGGGTTGCCATTGCCTTCTCTGCATCATGTAACTATTACTCACTTAATACAACTGTATTATGATTGGTCAATGGAAAAAATACTAGGACTCTATATCACCAAAACTAGGCTTTAATAGAAAAGCCTGTAATCACTTTTAAATTTCAAGATGCATATCAAATTATCTTGAATTTTTTTGAAAAAGTCAAATGCCCAGGTATTACTTTTTTTTTCTTCAGAGCACCAGATATATTTCTAATGAGAAGTTATGTTTTTTTAATATAAATTTATTTATTTTAAGTGGAGGTTAATTACTTTACAATATTGTATTGGCTTTGCCATACATCAACATGAATCCACCACAGGTATACATGTGTTCCCCATCCTGAAATCCCCTCTCTCCTCCCTCCCCATACCATCCCTCTGGGTTGTCTCAGTGCACAAGTCCCAGGCATCCAGTATCATTAAAATAACTGGGCCTTATGATGATCTTTTATTTTTATCTAGGTTGTTTCACTTTTCTCTATTTCATATTCAGTGCTCCCATTTCATTTAATTTATGCTTTCCAATTTCTCCATCTTTTCTTTTTTCTTTTTTTGACGTTCTTTCTCAAGCCCTTATCAAGGGTATTAGAAAAGCTTTCATATAGATATATGTAAATAATATGCATTTTATATATATATACTTTCAAAAATTTAAGCATTTTTGCCTAACTAAAAATTTTATGACATTTTGATTCTACTTGTTTGACTTACTATTAATAGAATGCTAGATTTCTAATTTAAAAATAGATATGCAACAAGAAACAGACACTGTATAGCACAAGGAACTATAGAAAATATCTTGTAATAACCTATGGTGGAAAATAATTTCAAAAATAATATGTGTATATGTATATAACTGAATCACCTTGCTGCACACCTGAAACACTGTAAGTCAACTATACTTCAATAAAGTATATACTAAGAAAAAAAAGAAAGTTGATCAAAGTTGGAGGTTTTTTATTTCGTTAATATCACCGACACAAAATTGTTTACAAGAGATTATATCTAAATATATTTTGTAGCACATATACTATGTGAACTCCGAGAGATGGTAATGAACAGGGAGGCCTGGCGTGCTGCGATTCATGGGGTCACAAAGAGTCGGACATGACTGAGCGACTGAACCGAACTGAACTGAACTGATACTATTTTTATTTTTTCCTATCAAAAAGACAGAAAATAAGAAAAAACAAAGATAATATATTAAAACTTAATATAGTAGTTAACCCTGCTACTACTGATAAACTGAAGTATCTTACCAGACGTTCTCTGTTCTACTTTTCCTGTGAAGCTGGAGTATTGATGAGTTGTTCAGTGCCTTTCCCATCACCTTTAATTCCCTTGCTTCCTTGTCTTTTGACTGTCCTGTTTGGCAAATCTTCAGCTCTTTACTAAGTCAGACAAATGACTCTTCCTCTTAAACTTATGCAGCTGAATAGTAAAAGAAAGAAAAAATTATAACAAGGGAGGTAAGTACCAGCAAGAATCTATAGTCTATAGCAGTAATTTATATTCCCTTTTCCCATGGAAGTGCTTTCTAACCCTCATCATGCTCTTAATTAATGTCACTTGCTTTGACATCTGCTCTAAGATCCTGGTTTCCATTCTATCTTCTATATGACAAATTCTTCCTGGTTTTGGTTCTCTTCATGATTATGTGATGGCTATGCACCTCAACAAGGGCTATGAAATATCTTGATACACAAAAGTGTAAGTCTTTCCTACAATTGATCTCTTCAGTGTAACATTGACATGGGCCATGTTTCTACTTCGGAAAGAAAAAGTCAGTAAGGCAATGCTTGTGTTAACTGACTTCAATCAAGGGTTCATGACTCAGAGAGATGCAATTAATGTAAACTGTTTAGAGGAATAATCCCCAAATGACTACATTTTAGGTGTGCTGAGCTATTGGATCTTCCATTCCCAGAGGCACTGAGCAGAGCCGAGTCAAAGGAGCTTCCCCTGTTTTTCCCTACTGAGAGCCACTTCAGCTATTTTCCCTAATGTATCCTGAAAGTCTATCTTATTGCATGTCTGTGATGATTAAAAATGTGAAATTTGAAAAGTTGTGGATATTTAGAAATTAGATTTATTCTTGCTAGAGTCTTAACTCCCTCAATCAAAAAACAATGTTATAAAAAATAGATAACTGAATAAAATGAGTTGTATCAGGATTAAGTAGGGTATGGTGGGAATAAGTACTGAGTAAGCAAATGGACAGAGAAGGCAATGGCATCCCACTCCAGTACTCTTGCCTGAAAACTCCCATGGACGGAGGAGCCTGGAAGGCTGCAGTCCATGGGGTCGCTGAGTCAGACACGACTGAGCGACTTCACTTTCACTTTTCACTTTCATGCATTGGAGAAGGAAATGGCAACCCACTCCAGTGTTCTTGCCTGGAGAATCCCAGGGATGGCGGAGCCCAATGGGCTGCCGTCTGTGGGGTCGCACAGAGTCGGACACGACTGAAGCGACTTGACAGCAGCAGCAGCAAGCAAACGGAAGTGTCATTACACTTTCAGAATTTTCATCCTAATTCAAGTAGTCTATATCATTCCATACCATCTGATGCCAGTTGACTTCCCAACATACAAAATTGCTGAAATTTCCCTAAAAAGGTCCTGATCTTTCTGATTCTCTGCTATTTATACCTTGGTTTAGGGTGTAATAGGGACTTCATTCTCTCTAGTTCAGTTAAAAATGTCCTCCTTATTCATTCATAACTACATTTGTTGACCACTTTTTAAAGGTCAAGCTTGATCTCTCACTTTTCTCCCACAGTACCCTGTTTATCAGATCAGTCACATTTATGTGACTACAATTATGTAATCACAATTAATGTTTAGCTTATTTTCTATCTTTCTCAATTTTGTGAATTCCTTGAGGACAAGAATAATATCACTTACTCATAACTCTTTCCTACCAAGCACAGTTTTGATACACATAGTAGGCTGTCATTTTTAGGGCAACAGATATTTCCTGACTTCTGTTTTGAAAGCAAAACTTAGCTAAGAACTGAGAGCATAAAGTCATGTAAGAAACAGTCCCTACCTTCTTTGGTGAAAGAAATGACAAATGAATTCATTGGAACTAGTTGATGATCATTTCTATTTAGAGTACTGGCCTTAGAGTATCGTTGCTGTGGTTTTTGCTGTCTGAGATAATTTTCAATTTCTTTCTCAGTAAGTATATATACTCTCCTGTAGTTGACCTTGCAGAAATGTATACACATATTAGCTTAGTTAGAAGCAGAGTGAGATTTGAGTGTTAGCATTCTAGAGCTTCTAACATCTTTTATAAATCTTTTCTTTTCTTCCAAAGTGTTAAAATCATAATAAGTGAACTGCCAACATTTCAATCATTGCGGACTATGTGAGAATAGCACAAGGTGATTTTGTGAGTATAAAACAGAATTGGGTTGAAGGCTGACAATGGGAGTATATATCACGTGATGTGCAAAATCCTTGCAAAAAGATTATAAATAAGAGACATTCTCAGGGATTCTTTTGGAAAGAGAAAGAAAGCATCCATGGGAAATAGTAACTGAAGGATTTCTGAATGAATCTAAAGCTTAAAACCACAAAAATAACAATAAAATATTTTCTATCAGATAAAATTTGAGTGGGGCACAGGACATTTTACTTATCAGTCCTAAACAGTGTAGGACATGTTGCATTATACAGATTCTACTGCAATGTTTCTTGCATGTGACCCAGTCCTTAAGGATGAAGATTAGTTTCTTATTTATTACTGTGTTCATAATAACTAATAAGTTATCTGGTACATGGGAGGCTTCATTTTATATTTGTTGAATTAGTAGAAGTATGAATAAGTTTAAGTATTTGGAAATCTAAGTTTTGAATTTCCATTAAATATAAAAGTAGTATTTGAAAGACTGTACTATAATATTAATTTTTCTATATCAAATATATAAAGAAAAAAAACAAAAAGTAAATCTAAACACTAGTCTACAATCATAAAATACACAGTAAAGGAGGAAATTAAAATATGGAGAGTAATTCTTCCAAACAATACATGGTTAAACATCATATAAAAATAAAATGGTTAAAACAAGCTGGTTCTACCTAAACACAAAAAAAATAAAATATTTGGTTAAAAAGTATATCCCCATTCAATGATTTATTTTTAATTGCATGATTCCTATAAATAAATAAAATTGAGTATTACATGAAATGAAGTTGGTTGAATAGAAAATTGAAGATCTTAAGTAATGGTAGAGAAGCTTCTAACAGATCAAGTACCTGCAGACAAAAACCAAAAACTCAACACAAAATATAAAAATTAACAACCTAAATACAGTGTTGCATGATTGAGGTGAGGTGAAGTCACTCAGTCGTGTCCGACTCTTTGCGACCCCGTGGACTGTAACCTACTAGGCTTCTCTGTCCATGGGATTCTCCAGGCAAGAATACTGGAGTGGATTGCCATTTCCTTCTCCAGGGGATCTTCCCAACCCAGGGATCGAACCCAGGTCTCCCACATTGGAGGCAGACACTTTAACCTCTGAGCCACCAGGGAAGTCCGCACATGATTGAAGGAAAGTGGATTTGAAAAGTTATACTACATTTGGAAGAAAGGAAAAGTATCAGTATGCTTACATATTTGAAGTTCCTTGTCTGAAAACTGACAACAAGCGGGACCATGAGGGGCAGCAAAAACTTGAATAGATATTATCAGAAAGACACTATCCCCACTGGCCTGGGGAATCAAAATCAAGTGTTGGGTGAACAACACACTAGGGTTTAGCCACTTCTTACTGATTGTATTCCATATTGTACCCTGGGCAACTGTGCATGTCATGCATAGCTGTTTCAGCTGTGTCTGACTCTCTGAAACCCTATGGACTATAGCCCACCAGGTCCCTCTGTCCATAGGATTCTCCAGGCAAGAATACTGGGGGGGGGTTGCCATGCCCTCCTCCAGGAGATCTTCCCGAACCAGGGATCAAACCCGTATCTTTTAGTCTCCTGCATTGGCAGGTGAGTTCTTTACCACTAGTGTCACCTGCCAAGCCCCCTGGGGAACTGGACAATGCCAAAAGAAAAACATACAATAAATAAAATAAAATTCACCTATCAAGAGACATAGAGTGATTAGATAGACCAAAAAATGTATCAATAAGACCCAATTATATGCTTCCTGGGCTTCCAAGGTGGCGATAAGAACCCATCTGACAATGCAGTTGACGTAAAAGTTGAAGGTTCGATCTTTGGATCAGGAAGATCCTTTAAAGGAGGACACAGAAATCCACTACAGTATTCTTGCCTGGAAAATCCCATGGACAGAGAAGCCTGGAAGGCTACAGTTCATGAAGTCACAAAGAGTCAGATTCAACTTAAGCAACTTAGCACACATGCACATATAGGCTGCCTACAGGAGACTCATTTCAGCACTAAAGACACACATAGGTTCAAAGTGAAAGGATGGGTGATGGTATTCCAGGCAAATAAAAGAAGAAATGGCCATACTTGCATGCATGTTCAGTCACTAAGTCATGTCTGACTCTGCAACCACATGGACCATGGTCAGCCAGGCTCTTCTGTCCACAGAATTTTCCAGGCAGGAATACTGGAGTGGGTTGCCATTTCCTCTCTCTCCATGAGAGCCAACAGGTACATGAAAGATGCTCAAAACCACTAATTATCAAGGAAATGCAAATCAAAACCACACTAAGGTATCAAATCATATATGTCAGAATGGCTATAATCAAGAACACAAAAGATAACAAGTATTCGTGAGGAATTGGAAAATAGGGAATACATGTACACCATTAGTGGGTATGTAAATTGGACCAACCTAGAAAGCATATTAAAAAGCAGAGACATTACTTTGCCAACAAAGGTCCATCTAGTCAAAGCTATGGTTTTTCCAGTGGTCATGTATGGATGTGAGAGTTGGACTATAAAGAAAGCTGAGCACCGAAGAATTGATGCTTTTGAATTGTGGTGTTGGAGAAGACTCTTGAGAGTCCCTTGGACAGAAAGGAGATCCAACCAGTCCATTCTAAAGGAGATCAGTCCTGAATATTCATTGGAAGGACTGATGCTGAAGCTGAAACTCCAATACTTCAGCCACCTGATGTGAAGAACTGACTCATTGGGAAATATTGAAGGTGGGAGGAGAAGGGGACGGTAGAGTGTAAGATGGTTGGATGGCATCACTGACTCAATGGACATAAGTTTGAGTAAATTCCAGGAGCTGGTGATGGACAGGAAGGCCCGGTGTGCCGCAGTCCATGGAGCTGCAAAGAGTCAGACACAATTGAGAGACTGAATTGAACTGAAATTGGTTCAGTCACTATGAAAAATAATATGGAGGTTGTTCAAAAAATTAATCTACCATGTCATCCAGCCAGTTATCTTCTGAATACGTAGCCAGACAAAATAAAAGCAGAATATCAAAGCAGTATTTTCCCTGCCATGTTTATTACAGCATTATCTACAACAACCAAGAAACAGAAATGACTTAAGTGCCCATCAATGAATGAGTGTGTAAAGAAGATGTGGTATATATATGAAATGGAATATTATTTCACCATGAGAGGATCCTGCCAAATACAACATGGATGGAAATGAAAATTAGAGGGTATAGGAAAAGCAAGACCGAATTACTGAAGAGAGTTTTTCCACAATGTATAATCTTGCTTCTGTTGCCTCTGTTGATTAAATAAGTGTGGGCATAATTCTGGGCTCTCTATTTTGTTCCACTGGTCTGTTCTGTTTTTTTTGTTTCTTTGTTTGTTTTCCCAGTACCATAGTGTTTTAATCACTGAAGATTTGTAGCATAGTTTGAAACCAGGGAACATGATACTTCCAGATATGTTCTGTCTCAAGATTGTTTTGGCTACTTGGATTCTTTTATGTGTCCCTACAAATTTTAGAAGTATTTCTTCCAGTTCTGTGGAACATGCCACTGGTGTTTTGATAGGAATCACATTGAAACTATAGGTTGCCTTGGGCAATATAGACTAATAATAGAATAATTCTTCCAGTCCTAGAGCACTGTATCTTACCATTTGTTTGTGTCATGCTAAATTTCTTTCATCAGTGTCTTATAGTTTTCCAAGTACAGGTCTTTTACCTCCTTGGTTAGATTTACCCTTTTTATGCAGTTCTAAACTGAATTTTTAAAATTTTCCTGTCTGATATCTTGTTGTTCATGTATAGAAACACAATAGATCTCCGTACATTAATTTCATACCCTGAAAGTTTATTAGTTATAATATGTTTTGGTGACATCTTTAGAAGTTTTTATATAAAGTATCATGTCATCCAAAAATAGTGACAGTTTTAATTCTTTCCCAATATGGATTTCTTTTACTTCTTTCTCCTGTCTAACTGCTGTGGCTAGAGCTTCCAATACTATGCTAAATAAAAGTTAGAGTGAGTATGCTTGGCCTGATGCTGATGTTAGAAGAAACACTTTCAGCTTTTTGTCACTGAGCATGATTTTGCCTTTAGCCTTGTCATGCATGGCCTTATTTATGTTGAGGTATATTTACTCTAACCCATTTTGTTGAGTGTTTTTTATTATTATACATGTGTACTCAATTTTGTCAAAATGTTCTTCTGCCTCTATGGAGATGATCATATGAATTTTATTCTTCATTTTCTTAATGTCATGTAGCATGTGGTTGGATTTATGTATCTACAAATATCTTTGCATTACTGGGATAAATTCCATTTGACCATGGTGTACAATGCCTTTAGTGTATTACTGAATTTGATTTACTGATATTTTATTTCAGGATTTTTACATCTATGTTCGTCAGTAATATTAGACTATCATTTTCTTTTTTGTGGTGTCTTTTGTTTTGGTAGTAGAGTGATGATGATCTCATAGAATGAGTTCAAAGTGTCCCTTTCTCTTCAAGATTTTGGAATAGTTTGAGAAGGATAAGTATTAACTCTTCTTTAAATGTTTCATGACTTAATCTGTGAAACTGGTCCTGGACTATTGTTTGTTGAGTGAGTGAGTGAGTGAAGTCGCTTAGTCGTGTCCAACTCTTTGCGACCCCGTGGATACCAGGCTCCTCCATCCATGGGATTTTCTAGGCAAAAGTACTGGAGTGGGTTGCCTTTTCCTTCTCCAGGGAACTTCCCGACCCAGGGACTGAACCCAAGTCTCCCGCATTGTAGACAGATGCTTTACCATCTGAACCACCAGGGGCTTACTATTATTATTGCTGATCATTTTCAGTATTAGTATTGGTGTGTCCTTATTTTCTGACTCTAATGGGAAGTGGTATACTTTTAGGGAATTTGTTCATTTCTCTAGTTTGTCTATTTCCCTGGAATACAATTAGTGGCAGTAATCTCTTATGATCTTTTTTTTTAATTTCTNCATATATTGGGTTGGCCAAAAAGTTCATTTGGGTTTTTTCATAATATCATATAGAAAAACCCAAATGAACTTTTTGGCCAACCCATTACTTGCTACACATCAATATTCAGAATGTGAAATTTAGTTACATCTGAGGATAAGTAACATGCTACTTTTAAAATTCCTGAATTAATTTTCATTATCTGAAACTTCCTTTCTACTTCAAGGATTACTCATATTTCATATGGCATTAGAATATTTCTGAATACTGTTCTATTTTATTAAACTATTATTGTTTGTCTTCCCCAAGTGACACTGTCTAGATTTGCTGAAAAAAGAAATGCTTTAGGACGTTTAGCTCTCCCATTTTTCCAGCACTCCACAACAGGAATGGTGATCCCAATCTCTTATCCCTACAATATCACATGCTACTGGGGGGAATCAAGTATATACATGCTACTTAACTTTTATTGTAGAGTTTATTTATTGGTTTAGGAATTATATTCAATATTGACAGTAATTATTAAAAGATTCAAAAGTCTGTGATTTATGTGGACAATGTGTGCATATTAAGTGGCTTCAGTGCTGTCTGACTCTTTGAGACCCTATGGACTGCAGCCCATAAGACTCCTCTGTCCATGAGGATTCTCCAGGCAAGAACACTGGAGTGGGTTGTCATGACCCCTTCCAGGGGATCTCCCTGACCCAGGGATCGAACCTGTGTCTCTTATGTCTTCTGCATTGGCAGGGTGTTCTTTACCACTGGCGCCACCTGAGAAGCCCCAGTGTATAGGGTGATCTTTATTCCAGGATTACCTCAAACAGTTCTAGCTTACTCAAAATAATGCCCATTTACATACTTCTTCCAGTTTAATTATTAAAAATGATACAGTCCTCTCTCACTTTCAGGAGTTTCCAAGTTTAGAAAATAAAGTATATGATAATCCCATTTACAGAATATTATTTATTTTAGATGTTGATAGATTTACATAAAAATAGTTGATGGCCATAAAACATTCAGGGAATAATGGCTTAAAGAAATCTGACTTATTTCCTTTTTATTTTTTAAAGGTATTTGTGAGAGTTCCTTGGACAGCAAGGAAATCAAACAAGTCAATCTTAAAGGAAATCAACCCTGAATATTCTTTGGAAGGTCTGGTGCTGAAACTGAACCTCCAATACTTTGGCCACCTGATGTGCAGAGCCAACTCATTGGAAAAAAACCCTGATAATGGGAAAGATTGAGGGCAGGAGGAGAAGGGGGTGGCAGAGGATGAGATGGTTGGATAGCATCATTGACTCAATGGACATGAGTTTGAGCAAACTCAGGGAGAGACTGAAGGATGGGGAAGCCTAGCATGCTGCAGTTTATGGGGTAGCAAAGAGTTAGACACAAGCTAGGAACTGAACAACAAAAATGGTAATACACATTGCCATTCTTTATTCCAAAGGTCAGTTTGGAAACAAATATTAGCCGATTTTCTTTCACAAAGGAATTTTGTTCCAGGTAGATCTGTGAAAGCATATTATCTATTCTAAGACATGTCCCTTATCCTTCCATTTTTCAGTCCCTCTGCTATATTTTGGCTGATATGTCACTCCCTTCATTTCTGCTATTCTCCATTGCATGTAGCTAGGGTGCTGATGTGATTTATCAATCATACAGAAAAATGTTTGAGAGAAAAGGAAACACAAATAACAATTAAATTGAGACAACAAGCTGAACACAATATTGCCCCAAGCAAACCTTGACTCATGATCAACCTATCTTTGGAACATATTTAGAAATCTAGTAGACTCATAGATGAGGGAAAAAAAAAAAAAACCTTAAATGAATTAACTCATATCTTATAATTGGCTTCATTCAAATTGATTTATCTCTGTTTAAGTTGTTCATCTTTGACAGATTCCCCTTAGGCACTATTGAACTACAGCTAAATAGTGTAGAAAGTGTATTCCAGTGTACAAAATATACTCATGAGTATATTGCTTTATTTAAAAGCCCTTATTTAGAAAGTCTCTATATAGGCTTCTCAGGTTAANTGATTTATCTCTGTTTAAGTTGTTCATCTTTGACACATTCCCCTTAGGCACTATTGAACTACAGCTAAATAGTGTAGAAAGTGTATTCCAGTGTACAAAATATACTCATGAGTATATTGCTTTATTTAAAAGCCCTTATTTAGAAAGTCTCTATATAGGCTTCTCAGGTTAAGGAACAACTTATTTTTATTGTTAGAACTGATTAATATTCCAGAAGGTGAACCAAAAATTGAATCAATATTGTTCATGACATATTTACTTGAACATATTTTTATATTTTGTTTACATCGCCAACAACGTTTATCCACAAATTTAAAATGAGATGCATGTGTTAGGCATTTTGAGAGTTCATTAAACAAACTAATTCTAGCTTAAACATCACAGTAGATTAAATAAGGACATGTGGGATTTAAAAGAATGAAAGTTATACTCACCTTAACACCAAAAGACTGGCCAAAATCAATACAGTAAATTCTGGCCTGGGAATGACATTTACCAGTGCTTGTTAGGATACTATCGTTAGGAGTATTACAGCTCAAAGAAAAACTGGACACCTGTTAGGACTTTATTATAGGACTTAAATTTGTATCGGAGAAGGCAGTGGCACCCCACTCCAGTACTCTTGCCTGGAAAATCCCATGGACAGAGGAGCCTGGAAGGCTGCAGTCCATGGGGTCGCTAAGAGTCGGACACGACTGAGTGACTTCACTTTCACTTTCACTTTTCACGTTCATACATTGGAGAAGGAAATGGCAACCCACTCCAGAGTTCTTGCCTGGAGAATTCCTGGGACGGGGGAGCCTGGTGGGCTGCCCTCTGTGGGGTCGCACAGAGTCGGACACGACTGAGTGACTTAGTAGTAGTAGTAAATTTGTATAAAAATGTATATCAATACTTTTTAAAAACATGAATATATTTATTTAGCTGTATGTTTCAGCATGCAGGAACTTCCATTTTGGCACATGGCCATAGTTGCCCAGTAGCACATTGGATCTTAGTTCCCCGACCTAAGATTGAACCCACAACCTTCATTGGAGTGCAAATCTTTAAACACTGGACATCCAGGGAAGCAACCTAAAATGCATATAAATACTTTTAATAAATAAAATTTAAAAAGCAAAATATAAATGTATCCATTAATTGCCATATTTTTATTCCCCAATTTTAAAAGTCTTACTCTGGGTTCTTGAACACAGGTTTGCCTAATCAGTATACATATAGAAAATCTCATTATTTCAGTTGAGTTCAGTCACTCAGTCGTGTCCTACTCTTTGCAACCCCGTGAATCGCAGCATGCCAGGCCTCCTGTCCATCACCAACCCCTGGGGTTTACCAAAACTCATGTCTATTGAGTCGGTGATACCATACAGCCATCTCATCCTCTGTCGTCCCCTTCTCCTCCTGTCCCCAGTCCCTCCCAGCATTAGGGTCTTTTCCAATGAGTTAACTCTTCGCATGAGGTAGCCAAAGTATTGGAGCTTCAGCTTCATTATCAGTCCTTCCAATGAACACCCAGGACTGATCTCTTTTAGGATGGACTGGTTGGATTTCCTTGCAATCCAAGGGACTCTCAAGTGTCTTCTCCAACACCACCGTTCAAAAGCATCAATTCTTCAGCACTCAACTTTCTTCACAGTCCAACTCTCAAGTCCATACATGACCACTGGAAAAACCATAGCCTTCAATAGATGGACCTTTGTTGGCAAAGTAATGTCTATGCATTTTAATATGCTATCTAGGTTGGTCATAACTTTCCTTCCAAGGAGTAAGCATCTTTAAATTTCATGGCTGCAATCATCATCTGCTGTGATTTTGGAGCACAAGAAAAAGAAAGTCTGACACGGCTTCCACTGTTTTCCCATCTATTTCCCATGACGTAACACCCAAGAAAGATGTCCTTTTCATTACAGGGGACTGGAATGCAAAAGGAGGAAGTCAAGAGACACCTGGAGTAACAGGCAAATTTGGCCTTAGAGTATGGAATGAAGCAGGGCAAAGGCTAATAGAGTTTTGCCAAGAGAAAGCACTGGTCATAGCAAACACCCTCTTCCAACAACACAAGAGAAGACTCTCCACATGGACATCACCAGACGGTCAACCGAAATCAGATTGATTATATTCTTTGCAGCCAAAGATGGAGAAACTCCATACAGTCAGCAAAAACAAGACCGGGAGCTGACCGTGGCTCAGATCATGAACTCCTATTGCCAAATTCAGTCTTAAATTGAAGAAAATCTCATATGTAGCCAAATACAGATATAATTCAAACTCAATTGGTTAAGAGTAAAAATGGATATATTAGTCAGATGAACATGCCTGATACTTGAAAAAATAAGTCAGTCAAACAAAGAGAGCACAGATGGAATATGGAGAAACTCTAAAATGCTTCAGGTGCACAAACCTCTTTAAAGGTCATTAAGGGTGAAAACAGATTGCTTTTGAATTGTGACACTTTTCCCCCTAACAGGCTCCCACTGACTAAAACACAGTCAATAGTGAATCAAACTTTCAGGCCTTTTAGTTAAACTGTCAGTTTGTTCAAAGGCCATATATTTATTAGGGCAATACACAGTCTGGCACTGTTTGATTGTTGCTTTATAGAATGTCAACTTCTGAGTGCTGACCATCTCAAGCAAAGGACTACTGTGCCAGGGCTCCTGGAAGATAAACTGTATATTCTCTACTAAGAGTAGGGTTCAATACATGTCAAAAAATAAAAATATATGAATCACTATCATGGATTTTACAGTTCTCAATGTAGTCAAATATCTATTATATTTTCTCCAGTTGGTATGGAACAATACTTTAAATACATTTTAATGCAGTGATAATATTTATTTGTAGATAGATAGTCTGTTGAAATTTCAGTGTGGATATGAATCAACAAAACAATATAAAGACACCATACAGGACAAATATCTTTAAATAAGAGAATTAATTTAAAATTTACATATAAACTGTATGTAACATGGGAATGAAGTATTCTATATTTCAATATCCATCTATTTTTATAGCTATTTACATATCTATCTACCTTAAGATGTAAATAAAGGACTCCAGAAATCCTAATTCTATTGGAGAGAGTAAGAGAAAGAGAAAAACAGATAAACATGGATCTATAAGAGAATTCAGCTTCTCTGGTGGCTTTGATGGTAAAGAATCTGTCTGTAATTCAGGAGACCCAGATTTGATTCCTGGGTTGGGAAGATACCTTGGAGAAGGCAATGGCAATCCACTCCAGTATTCTTACCTGGAGAATTCCATGGACAGGAGAGTCTGGTGGGCTACAGTCCATGGGGTTGTAAAGAGTTGGACATGACTGAGCGACTAACACATATAAGAGAATTCAATATTGTTTTGGTCCTGACACCTGTAAATACCTCTTCAGAATTCCAAATCTACAACTCCCTGTTATAATTTGCCATAAAGTAAGACATATATATATATGTATATATGTGTATATATATATATAATCTATATGTATATATATATAGAATCTATAAATCTGATATCCTTCACTCTCTATAGAATTTTAGAGAAGAAATGGAGTCAAGTTTATATTGGCATAATTGGATTTTTTTTTCTTCCTAATTGGCAAATAAAAACAATTATTTCTTCTCTTCACACTTGGTTAACAGTGTCATCTTAAAGGATGTAATAAGTAATTTAATGATTCTATGTATTCTCTAATTATTTGGATTTTATGTTTCCTAAGATACATAGGATGGGCAGATGCTCTATTTCTTATCAGTGATTTGAAGCATAACAAATAGGATGTTTCATTTGACCAGCAGGAAGAAGAAATCCTTCAATGTACATGAGCCTCTAGAAACTATGAAATGAGAAAACTGAAAAAATTTCAAAGTCATTAAAGAAGTCTCTGAAATATTTCCATAAGTTTCAAACAATAAAGACTTGCTTTGAAAAAAAGCAAGAAAAAATTACAATACTATGATATACTATATGGAAAATATATATTCTATAAGAACCATATCTGTCCATTGTTGAAAAACCTTAAAACTATATGAATGCACTAAAAACCAAATGATATCTTTATCTAGTTTTCCCCTGAGAAATCAGCCACTGGCAATTTTATGCACTGATTCTCAATTTACCATTTTTATATAAAATAAAATATTACTAGTTGCTTATGTCACATACAGGCATTACTTAATCAATTTATTTAGCCTGTATCCTATTATTATTAGGCAATTAAGAAGATGTGTATAAGAGACAGTGTTTAGGCAATGCAATCCAGCCAGTTTAAGTGACATGACATGAATGTTACTAGGAAAATAAAGACCCTAACCTTACTCATTCCTTCCTCTAATCTCAAGAAAGAATTTCCTTTGGAAGAACCCAATAGGAAGCTAGGAAGGTTACTATCCACTAACATCTGTCACCTACAGTAAAGAGTCAGGTAAGGAATTTTTGAAAACATATATTTCTAGATGATCAAACTATGATCATATTTTAACAGTTGTGACACCTATTGCTAGCCTTTAAAAAAGGCCTTTAAAAAGGCTGCCAATTTACAAAGATATCACATAAGAGTGTGCATCTCTTGCAGCTTTATAAATATCAAATATTTATTTAAAGTGAAACTTTTCATTAGATAGGCAAAATATAGAATCCTATTATTTAAATTTATATCACTGATATTTTATAATAGTGTATGTCTGTATCTTGTTCAATTATAGTTCTCCTCTTGAAATGATCTACCTATATCCTATCTGTTTTTCATTCAGAAGGCTCTTTTACCTCATACGATATTTGTTCATATGGTAATATAATTCTGTTTTGTATGTACATTCTAATTATCTTTTTTCAATTTGTCTTTTATATTTTGCCTTGCATTTAACTATTTCTGTAGTCAAATGTATTATTTATACTTGTAGTTTTAATTTTGTATTGGGTGGAAAAAAATCACATATATGTAAGCATACATATATCTCATACATTTTATAATCAAAGTCAAAAAAAATCTGTGTACTCATGTAGAGAAATAGAATATTATCAGTAGTTTTGAAATTCATTATGTACCATTCCCTACTTGCATTCTTGTCTATCCCTCACAGGTATGAACACAATTCTCATTGAAAATTCTAAGAAAATCATAATTATAAGACATGAATCAGAAGACAACTGTGTCTTAATCATTACCTCATTTTCCATATAGGCTTTCTATATATGAATGCTTTCCTAAATAATAAATACATGTCTTTAAAATATACCATAAGTAGAACTAGGGCATACTACATAATTTTTAAGGCTCAGTGAAAATGAAAATGGTGTGGGCCTTTATTCAAAATTTACTAAGAGTTCTAAGGCCCTTATACGTGTGTGTGTGCATGCTTAGTCACTCAGGTGGGTCCAACTCTTTGCGTCCGCATGGACTGCAGTCAGCCAGACTCCTCCGTCTGTGTGGATTCTCCAAGCAAGAATACTAGAGTGGGTTGGCATGCCCTCTTCTAAGACCTCTTCCCAACCAAAGGATTGAACCCAGGTCTCCCGCATTGTAGGCAGATTCTCTACCATCTGAGCCACCAGGGAAGCCCAGTAGAAAATAAGTACTCAGAAAATAAATAAATAAGTAAAACAGAAAATGTTCTTAAATCAAAGTGGCTAATTTCTAATTGCAGCTTTGTTAAGATGAACATAAATTATAACATTTTATCTCTCACGGAACATTTCTCATAAATAGATGTCCACTGTCTTGGGTTAACATATATTCTAAAAAATCATTTGACATTTGAATGATTTGTCTTCTTCTGTTTGCAAGTCAATAGTAATTAAGTAAAAATTAGTTGTCTGGTGGCTGGAACACTTGAGATTTATTATCTAAAATAGATTAGAATCCCATGGAGAAAATTATAGCAACAATAAAAACCATTGAATTTCAGAATATCATCCTTATCATCCTGTCATGGATTATGGTCTTTACATAAGATTACAAAAAATTACCTGAATTGTAGCCTATCTTGCTCGTTATAAAAGAAGTACCTCTTCCTTGAAGGTTCTTAGAGAAAATTAAGAACAGGAAAAATTCCTCAGCCTTTCTTGGCATTGGACACATTCTCCTCAGCCCAATGGACTAACATCTAACTACCTAAACACCTTAATTCAACATCCTGCAAATTTGTAAGCACTCAAAATCTGTAAAAATGACAGGATTAGATCAAGAAGCAAATAAAAACTTTAAAAAAGTATAAACCATTATATAAAAAAATAACAACTATTTAAAGAAACTAAGCACGACAAATCAAAACTAGGAAATGGTACAGATAAAATATAGGTTAAAGAAAAAGAACTAGGCAAGCAGATGGCATCACTGACTCGAGGGATGTGAGTTTGAGTGTACTCCCAGAGTTGGTGATGGACAGGGAGGTCTGGCGTGCTGCAATTCATGGGGTCGCAAAGAATCGGACACGACTGGCTGACTGAACTGAACTGTACTTCTCAACTGCTAATGGATAGTTAAGGAATAACATACATTACATAGAAAAGGAAGTTTACATTAATTAAAAAATCCTATACTCACTCAAGATTTTCATTTGGCAGGGTTTACAAAGATATTTAAGGATTCAGAAACTTTAAAGCCAATGATTTCTATTTAAAGAAAGCAAATGAAATTAACAATGATAGTATAATAATAACAACAGATGATTCTGATGTATATTATCTGTTCAGTTCAGTTCAGTCGCTCAGTCGTGTCCGACTCTTTGTGACCCCAAGAATCGCAGCACGCCAGGCCTCCCTGTTCATCACCATCTCCCGGTGTTCACTCAGACTCAGGTCCATCGAGTCCTTGATGCCATCCAGCCATCTCATCCTAGGTTGTCCCCTTCTCCTCCTGCCCTCAATCCCTCCCAGCATCAGAGTCTTTTCCAATGAGTCAACTCTTCGCATGAGGTGGCCAAAGTACTGGAGTTTCAGCTTTAGCATCATTCCCTCCAAAGAAATCCCAGGGCTGATCTCCTTCAGAATGGACTGGTTGGATTTCCTTGCAGTCCAAGGGACTCAAGAGTCTTCTCCAACACCACAGTTCAAAAGCATCAATTCTTCGGTGCTCAGCCTTCTTCACAGTCCAACTCTCACATCCATACATGACCACAGGAAAAACCATAGCCTTGACTAGACGGACCTTAGTCAGCAAAGTAATGTCTCTGCTTTTGAAAATGCTATCTAGGTTGGTCATAACTTTTCTTCCAAGGAGTAAGTGTCTTTTAATTTCATGGCTGCAGTCACCATCTGCAAAGATTTTGGAGCCCTCAAAAAATAAAGTCTGACACTGTTTCCACTGTTTCCCCATCTATTTCACATGAAGTGTTGGGACCAGATGCCATGATCTGTTAAGTACTTAAATGTTTTTATTTTCATATCTTTACTTTATCCCATCATTACCTTTGATTGCTCTTGCTGTTATTCAGTCACTTAATTGTGTCCAACTCTTTGTCACCCCATGGACTGCAGCACTTCAGGTTCCTCTGTCATTCACTATCTCCTGGAGTTTGCTCAAATTCATGTCCATTGTGTTGGTGATGCTTTCTAACCACCACATTCTCTGCCACCCTCTTCTCTTTTTGCCTTCAATCTTTCCCAGCATCAGGGTCTTTTCCAATGAGTCACGTCTTCACATCAGGTGGCCAAAGTGCTGGAGCTTCAGCTTCAATAGTCTTTCCTATAAATATTCAGGGTTGATTTTCTTTGAGATTGACTGGTTTGATCTCCTTGCAGATCTAGGGACTCTCGAGAGTATTCTCCAAGACCACAGTTTGAAAGCATCTGTTCTTTGGTGCTCAGCCTTCTTTATGGACTCATTCTCACATCCATTCATAACTACTGATAAAACCAGAGATAGTTTTGACTATGTGGACCTATGTCGGCAAAGTGATGTCTCTGCTTTTTAATACTATGTCTAGGTTACATACTAATAATTTAGATATTGGATAAAATTTCTGGAAGGCTTATGCCTAGCTGTTAGGCCCATTTTCTTAGTTTCAGTTCAGTTCAGTTCAGTCGCTCAGTCGTGTCCGACTCTGTGCGACCCCATGAATCACAGCACGCCAGGCCTCCCTGTCCATCACCAACTCCCGGAGTTCACTCAGACTCATGGCCATCGAGTCAGTGATGCCATCCAGCCATCTCATCCTCTGTCGTCCCCTTCTCCTCCTACCCCCAATCCCTCCCAGCATCAGAGTCTTTTCCAATGAGTCAGCTCCTCACATGAGGTGGCCAAAGTACTGGAGTTTCAGCTTTAGCATCATTCCTTCCAAAGAAATCCCAGGGCTGATCTCCTTCAGAATGGACTGGTTGGATCTCCTTGCAGTCTAAGGGACTCTCAAGAGTCTTCTCCAACACCACAGTTCAAAAGCATCCATTCCTTAGTCTAGAACCACATAAAACTGTTATGTGAAATACTCAGAAAAATGGATATGTGAAATTCTTAACAATATAATTTCATATCATTTATTTCCTTAGAGTGTCTTGAAGACATAAAATTAATATCAGGAAAGAAGTGTTATCAAGAATTAACAATATACCCTATTTACTCTTTTTCACACTGAAAACTCTTGCATTCTCAGTAAAATGTATTTCTAAGGCATTATCTTAGACACAGTACCCAATGTATGAAAAACACTAGATATCCATAATTTGCCATGGTGCTCCCTAACTAAAACATAATGAGGAAATCTTAGTGGTATGGTAGGTTTCTGAGGATACGAGAGCATCAAACTGTTAATTATTCACTGTAATCCACGTTTAGTTCTTTTCTCTACCACAGGTTTACTAATCTCAAAGGTTCAGTGGAGGAGGACTACAGGCCTCACAGCCCTAACCATGTGTATTTGGAAGTGTCAGTGGACGTTATAGCAGTCTTAGCTTGAGATTTCTTCTTTGATTTAGCACAAATGGGCTATATATTAGATGCAAGTTATTTTAAAATATATAATATTTACTATTTATATTGTTTATAATTTGATATTTATTCCTTAAAAAGTTTACCGTTTCAAAATAAGACATTAAAAAGTTAGAAACAAACATAAATCTAGCATGGAAAAGACATTGACACTGACTCCAATGACTTCCCAGGTGGTGCCAATGGTAAAGAATCTGCCTGCTAATGTAGGAGACAAAGAAATAACGGTTCAGTCCCTGGGTGGGGAAGATCACTTGCAGCAGGAAAACAAAAACTCACTCCAGTACTCTTGGCTGGAAAATTTAATGGATGAGAGGAGCCTTGAGGGCTACAAGTCATGGGGTCTCAAAGAATCAGATATGATTAAGCACATGCAAGCCCTACAGCCAATGGTTCTATACTTAGTCATCTGAATAATAGTGATACTGTATAGGGACTATGAGAAGGATGATCAGGTTTACTGAAGAATGTATTACATTTATATTTCTACAGTTTATCAATGAGAAGTTGCTAATCCATCTTGAAGAAATTATAGCAATTAGATATAAATTTAGGTTTTTAGCTGTAAAGACAGATTTTGAAATGTGAATATAGGTTTAAGTCATTGTCACTTAAAATGAGACTGCATAATGTAGCCTAGAGTAAGAATTTGAAATAAAATGCTTCTGAAACTAGAAACATGTTGAATGCTTACATTTACAGAAAATATGGAAATGAGAACTTCTTGGGAATCAAGAAGAAAGATAAAGATGCTTGCTGATCAGACCAAATGTTACACATAATTTAGCCAAGAAAGGATAGGCGATGTTTGATTAGAATGACGTGAATATGGGGTGGTGATGACTTTGATTGAATAGTTTTAGTAAAAAAAATGTTGTGTTGTAGGCTAGATTGCAGGAAAACATTGAGTCATGAGAGCTATTAGAAAATGAATATATTGGCTATCCTATATCTTCACAGGAATACATCCAGTGATTCTTCTTTGAAGATAAAATGCTGAGATCTCTAGTATTTCAATTGACACACCTTTGCCAAGAAATGACAACTTATTAGATGTGAATACCTACAGGGAGAAGATTGTTTTTAAAATATGGTACTTTATAGAATGTTAAAACTAACAACTTTTTATATAAGCATATGAGCAAGACACATTTTATTTAAGAATTATTACAGTTAGGCAAAGATTTCTACTATTTTTTTATCCCTTAAATGTAATATATATTGCTATGTTTTTTTTTTTTTTCTGGTGGCTTAAAGGTCAATGAAAAATATAACTATATAACAAAAAAGAAATGCATCAATACTGATCATTTTAAAGAAAAAAATTACAGGGAATTGACTTGCTCCTAGAAGTTAGTGAACTTAGTACCCCTGCCTATGGCATGTACAAGAGACAGAATAGTCAACCAATCTAACTGGTTTTACAGTTAGATACATCACTTCTATTCCACTTGCTTATTTACAAAACTTACTAGTAGATTTGTTTTTAATGGAGCATTGCCTTTCAAAAAAATTTTGTCTTGGATTAGATCTCCAATTAGGAACTAAAAAAGTATTTTTCACTGGTTTATTTTTCCTTACCTTAATATTTACCACCACCTATCAGTAATTCATATAAAATATACTATAGAATAGAAGACATTAATAATTCAGTTACAAATATTTTTTCAAACAAAAACACATGTGAATACACGTTCAGTTATGTTTCCTATTTTCTGAAAATTTTTGGCATATATTTTACAAATTTAGCCATTTAAATATCATTCTATAAATACAGTTTTTCCCATTTTCCTTAAAGATGTGTGTGTTAGTCACTCAGTCATCTCCGACTCTTCATGATCCTGTGGACTACATAGCCCACCAGGCTCCTCTGTCCTTGGAATTCTCCATGCAAGAACACTGGAGTGGGTTACCATTTTCTCCTCCAGGAGATCTTCTTGCTCAGGGATCAAACACTGGTCTCCTGCATTGCAGGCAGATTCTGTACCATCTGAGTCACAAGGAAGCCCTTTCTTAAATATACCTTATTATAAATGATGGAACATAAATACAGAACTCTCAACATATACATATGAGAAAAATAAATAAAGCATGGTTTTACTGTTTTCATAGAAGCTTATAACAGCTTCTAAAATAGTTATTATATATTGTTTGGAAATTATATACTGTGTTTAAGTGCATTAATTCATCTAACAACTCCTTTTTTGAAAAGTGCTCCCCCCTCAACTTTTCAAGAGAGAAATTGATAAAGAAAATCAATTAAAATAAAAACAAAGTGCTTATTAAAGTATTTAGGAAATTTCCTCTTTATTTGACGTTAAAGTTTCCTTTATTTTTGTGCATGTCATTAAGAAGGTACCAATATTGTCTTTATGGGATATTTCTTAAATCTGTTTTTGTGATTAGCAAGTTATGAAGAATGAAATAAAAAAAAGTATGCCAGGAATAAGCATCTGTACTAAAGGAAAATAAACATGAAAAAGTCAAACAATTATCTAGGTCCCAGATATGTTTTTACTTCAAATGTATAATTAATCAAGATTATTTTAGTCCAGGATAACATTTTTCCATGAAATGTTCCGTTGGTATCTCTAATTTTCTTGAAGAGATCTTTAGTCTTTCCCATTCTGCTGTTTTCCTCTATTTCTTTGCATTGATCTCTGAGGAAGGCTTTCTTATCTCTCCTTGCTATTCTTTGGAACTCTGCATTCAGATGCTTATATCTTTCTTTTTCTCCTTTGTCTTTTGCTTCTCTTCTTTTCCCAGCTATTTGTAAGCCCTCCAGACAGACATTTTGCTTTTTTGCATTTCTTTTCCATGGGAATGGTCTTGATCCCTGTCTCCTATACGAAGTCATGAACCTCCATCCATAGTTCATCAGGCACACTGTCTATCAGACCTAATCCTTTAAATCTATTTCTCACTTTCACTGTATAATCATAAGGGATTTGTTTTAGGTCTTACCTGAATGGTCTAGTGGTTTTCCCTACTTTCTTCAATTTAGGTCTGAATTTGGCAATAAGGAGTTCATGATCTGAGCTACAGTCAGCTCCCAGTCTTGTTTTGCTGACTGTGTAGAGCTTCTCCATCTTTGGCTGCAAAGAATATAATCGGTCTGATTTCAGTGTTGACCTTCTGGTGATGTTCATGTAGAGAGTCTTCTCTGGTTTGTTGGAAGAGGGTGTTTGCTATGACCAGTGCGTTCTCTTGGCAATACTCTATTAGCTTTTGCCCTGCTTCATTCCGTACTCCAAGGCCAAATTTGCCTGTTACTCCAGGTGTTTCTTGACTTCCTACTTTTGCATTCCAGTCCCCTATAATGAAAAGGACATCTTTTTTGGGTGTTACTTCATGGAAAATAGATGGGGAAAGAGTGGAAACAGTGTCAGATTTTATTTTGGGGCCTCCAAAATCACAGCAGATGGTGACTGCGGCCATGAAATTAAAAGACGCTTATTCCTTGGAAGGAAAGTTATGACCAACCTAGATAGTATATTCAAAAGCAGAGACATTACTTTGCCAACAAAGGTCCATCTAGTCAAGGCTATGGTTTTTACAGTGGTCATGTAGGGATGTGAGAGTTGGACTGTGAAGAAAGCTGAGTACCGAAGAATTGATGCTTTTGAACTGTGGTGTTGAAGAAGACTCTTGAGAGTCCCTTAGACTGCAAGGAGATCCAACCAGTCCATTCTGAAGGAGATCAGCCCTGGGATTTCTTTGGAGGGTATGATGCTAAAGTTGAAACTTCAATACTTTGGCCACCTCATGCGAAGCATTGACTCATTGGAAAAGACTCTGATGCTGGAAAGGATTTGGGGGCAGGAGGAGAAGGGGACGAACGAGGATGAGATGGCTGGATGGCATCACCGACTCAATGGGCATGAGTTTTGGTAAACTCTGGGAGTTGGTGATGGACAGGGAGGCCTGGCATGCTGTGATTCAGGTGGTCCCAAAGAGTTGGATATGACTTAGCAATTGAACTGAACTAAGGATAAGTATCAGTGCAGAAAAATATTTATTCTGTATATTAACTTCTTGTCTGCCTTGCTATGTCAGTGGAATGCATCTGAAAAATGCTGTAAGAATACATAAAGGAGTGAAAGATCTGTTCCTTCTTCATTTCTCCATCTGATAGATCATCTTATAGGAAAGATGACCAAGAGAAATGACTTTTATGTAAGCAATAGGAAACTTGAGTTTTACTAATTGTTATAAGACTATAAATCCATGGTTGTGATCCAAAGAAAGAAAGTTCAATACTATCTAGAAAAAGTGGTGACAGCCAAAGTTCTATGTTCCAAGAGATAGAAATCAAAGTTTTAAGAGTTTAAATAAGCAAAATCTATGAAGTATCTAATGATAAAATATGTAAGTTTTTTTTTCAAATGAGGAAATTATGTAAAAAGCATTTTTAAGAGGCATCAATAAGGAGAAAGTGATAAAAACTTTATAGATGAAATTTTTATCATTCATAAATTAATCAATAAATGTAATATAAGTCCAATAAACATCCCAGTAAGGCTTTTTATTTGTTTCTGAATTTGACAAATCTAAAATTCATATGAAAGAACAAATAAATGTTAGAGAATAGTAAGTCAAGATACGTGGAAATTTTCCTTATCAGCAAATGATCTAAAATATGAACCTCATGTATTAGTGGTAAGAATAAATAAATAGAATATACCAGAATAGAGATCGCAAACAAAAATCAATATATAAAAAGTTGTTATGTGATAAGTGAACTTAGAAATGTAGAAAGAGAGGTTTAACTATCACTGTAGAAAGCCACAAGAGAACATCATTCCTGCTCTAACAAACACAAGCTGGACAATTTATGAAAGCATACCTTTTTATTGAGTATAACAGAGGGTTAACACTGCACATCAACTAGGTGAAACAAATTCAAATTGGTGATGACTCACTATGATGGAGATGGATATCACATCTTCTCTTTTGATAGAAAATGGGAAGAACATAGGAGGAAGAGGCAGTGACTGAGCTGAGAAACTGGGTAAGAAGAAATTAGCTACATTCCTTAAAACTTGATAAAGGCTAAGTGCTAGCTAGCATTACAACTTAAAATCCCTGAGATCCTGAAAACACATAGTCAACCACAAGCTGTGTTCCACAGGACTCGACTGGGTACTTAAAAGAAGACTGAGAATGAGGCAGGAGACTTGAAAGGGATCTTCTTCAGAGAGAACCAAGCACTATCCAGACCCTCCTCAAATGTGAAACAAAAACCTTAACTATCCATGGAGAGTCAGGAAACCCTCATGCTCTGTAAACATAGGCAAAGGTGTATTGCCTTTTGGCAAGAATTGCCAATGTCTTAAAGGCAAGGAGACCCTCTCCTGACCCTGGTCCCAGGCAGAAGCAACTTCCACTGAGGGAAGAGTTCAACAGAAGTTGTCTGTCCATGAGAGAAGAAAGCAAACCTCCATTTGTCAGGAACTTGCACTGACACAAACTAGAGATCTGGTCCTATCCAGGATCAATCATTGAGAAAAAGGCAGTTTCCTTACTATGTTAAAGACTAGCCAGGACACTAAAAAAGTCCCAGTGCTAAGGCTTAGGGATTGAGCATCTGCCTAAGATGGAAGCTAAACTAGGAGAGCAGAGGACCTATCTCTGACCACATTTTAATCCTAAAACAGAATATAAACAACAGAAGTCAATCACTAAGAAAGTGGAAAACAAACAACAACCAGAATCTTTGAACTAGACATGGAACAACAGACTGGTTGCAAACAGGGAAAGGAGTATGTCAAGGCTGCATATTATCATCCTGCTTATTTAACTTCAGAGATAAAACTCAACATTCAGAAAACTAAGATCATGGCATCTGGTCCCATCACTTCATGGCAAATAGATGGGGAAACAATGGAAACAGTGACAGATTTTAGTTTTGGGGGGCTACAAACTCACTGCAGATGGTGACTGTAGCCATGATATTAAAAGATGTGTGTTCCCTGGAAGAAATGCTATGACCAACCTAGACAGCATATTAAAAAGCAGAGACATTACTTTGCCAACGAAGGTCCATCTAGTCAAGGCTATGATTTTTCCAGTATTCATGTATGGATGTGAGTTGGACTATAGAGAAACTTTTGCACCAAAGAATTGGGTCTTTTGAACTGGTTTGGAGAAGACTCTTGAGAGTCCCTTGGACTGCAAGGAGATCCAACCAGCCCATCCTAAAGGAAATCAGGTCTGAATATTCATTGGAAGGACTGATGTTGAAGCTGAAACTCCAATACCTTGGCTACCTGATGCAAAGAATTGATTCATTTAAAATACCCTGATGCTGGGAAAAATTGAAGACGGGAGGAGAAGGTGATGACAGAGGAATAGATGGTTGGATGGCATCATCGACTCAATGGACATGAGTTTGAGTAAGCTCCAGGAATTGATGATGGACAGGGAAGCCTGTGGTGCTGCAGTTCATGGGATCACAGAAGTCAGGCATGACTGAGTGACTGAACTGAACTGAATAGGAATGTAAGACCTGCATTTATTGGAGCTGTAACCCAGAGAAAAACTCTGAAAAATCCAGGACCATCAGTAAGATCAAGATTACAACAGTCTGCTATGTGTTAAAAATCTGTGCTGAATTGAAGATAACTATGCTGCTGCTGCTGCTGCTGCTAAGTCGCTTCAGTCGTGTCCGACTCTGTGTGACCCCATAGACGGCAGCCCACGAGGCTCCTCTGTCCCTGGGATTCTCCAGGCAAGAATTCTCCAGTGCATGAAAGTGAAAAGTGAAAGTGAGTCGCTCAGTCGTGTCCAACTCTTAGCGACCCCATGGACTGCAGCCTACCAGGCCCCTCCATCCATGGGATTTTCCAGGCAAGAGTACTGGAGTGGGGTGCCATTGCCTTCTCTGGAAGATAACTATAGATCAAACAAAACCCAAAATACACATTGGCTACTGTTTAGATTGACTCAGAGATGTTATCATAATAGCTAAAACAAAAAAGAAAGTGAAAGTTGCTCAGCTGTGTCCAACTCTTTGCAACCCCATGGACTATACAGTCCATGGAATTCTCCAGGTCAGAATACTGGAGTGGTTAGCCTTTCCCTTCTCCAGATCTTTCCAACCCAGGGATTGAACCCAAGTCTCCCACATTGCAGGTGGATTCTTTCCCAGCTGAGTTGCAAGGGAAACCCAAACAAAAAAGGGTTATGCCCTTTATGTAAATACTATTTACCCTGGTATCTAACTTCTTCTACAGAGTTATTTGTGCATGCAAAACCATAGAGAGAAAGCCCACAAAAAAGAAAAAAAAAGCAACTCAATTGTCAGGGATAAATCTATCAATAGGGCCACACCATAAGGTCCCCAGATATTGAAAGTATCTAAATAAGTACGTTCAAATAGTAGCATAAATAGAGCACTGAAACTAAAATTTAAATACAGAGAAAAAAGAAACACTGGACCCAAGAAATATAAAAATGCTAACATACTTCTTACAGGAAATATGTAAGCCAAAATATAATAGTAGAAAATATTAACAAATAAAATGGTCATCCACTCCAGTATTCTTGCTGGAGAATCCCACACATGAAGCCTGGTGGGCTACAGTCCATGGGGTCACTAAGAGTCAGACACAACTGAGCGACTAACACTTTCACTTTTCACACAGTAACAGATATATACAATGGGAAATAAAAGTCTAATTTTCCCCAAGAAATAAGGAAACAAAGAAAAAGAAAGAGCAAAGAAAAAAATGGAAAAAATACAGAAGAGAAAGAGGGTAGGTTGAAATCCAACTACACCAAAAACTATTAAAATTAAGTAATGAAAAAAATGCAACATACATTTTGCAGGTTCAGTTCCAGACCAATGAAATAAAGTGAGTATCACAATATAACAAGTCACAAAAAATTTTTGGTTATCCAGTTTATATAATAGTTATGTTTACATTGTAGTCTATTAACTGAGAAATAGTTTTATATCAATAAAATGCACATATTTTAATTTAAAATGCTTTATTGCATAAAAATGTTCACCTGAGCCTTCAGTAATTCACACTATTTTTGCAATAGCAATATCAAAAATCATTGATCACAGATGACCATAATAAATATAATAGTATTGGAAAAGTTTGATATATAGAAAGAATTACCAAAATGTGACAGAGATTCAGGAAATGACCATATGCTTTTGGAAAAATGACATCAGTAGACTTACTCAAAGCAGGACTATCACAAACTTTCAATATGTAAAAAACCATAACATCTGCCAAGTGCAATAAAATGAAACACAATAAAACTAGATATGTGTGCATATACCATTTAAAAGAAATCTGTTTTAAATGTCAAGACAGAGAGTTCAAAAGTGAAAGAATAGAAATCGACATAGCATATAAAACACTAAGAATAAGAGAAGATATTTAACTATCATGTGATTACTTACCCCAGAGAATTTAGTATCATGTGATACTTTAGCCCAGAGAATTTTTACCAGAAATAGAGATTTCAAAAAGTTTGCACAGGATAAATCTTTACAAGATATAACAACCCTAAATTTTGTGCAATGAACAAAGATTTATAATACATAAGCCAAAATTGATATAACTTAAGGAGTAAGAGAAATCCATAATTATATTTGGATACTTTATCATTCTACTTGTAGTAACTTGCAGAAAAAATGCAAAATATCTGAAAGATATAGAATACTTGAACCCTGCCAACCAGATGCACATAATAGATATCAAGAAAACTGTCAAATGACAAGTTTATTTAGCCATTATTGGGGATGTTTGTGCTCTCAGTAACACTGCCATCCTTGCACATCTTTTGACAGAAGCCTATATGTTCATATATAATTTTAGATGAATTGCCAAGATCAGCTAATATGCATAATTCAATGGTAAAATACATGGCCAGAAAGCACAGAAACATTAAACTCTCATTTTCATTTTATTCAATTCATCTGCACTAAGAATTATTACAACTTTTCCTCGTTCATTACCCAATTTCTCATCTTCTCTTTCTTGAGTGTATGACTATTTTCCCAAGCAATCCTGCAGTACAGCCCAGGAAGATATACAAAATGTGCATTTGTGAAAAATGCATTGTTTTGTGCTCAATGTTCCTGACTAATAAGTTTAATAAACCACAGGTAAGATTAAATGCTTTGATGAAAAATGTGTGGGCTCTGATTAACTGACTTTTAAATGCTTGGTACATTCACTCTAGCTTGCCAATGTCTAATTGCGCTATGTTTCACGTAAGTTCAGTTCAGTCACTCAGTCGTGTCCGACTCTTTGCGACCCCATGAAACACAGCACGCCAAGCCTCCCTGTCCATCACCAACTCCCGGAGTTCACCCAAACCCATGTCCATCGAGTCGGTGATGCCATCCAGCCATCTCATCCTCTGTCGTCCCCTTCTCCTCCTGCCCCCAATCCCTCCCAACATCAGAGTCTTTTCCAATGAGTCAACTCTTCGCATGAGGTGGCCAAAGTACTGGAGTTGCAGCTTTAGCATCATTCCTTCCAAAGAAATCCCAGGGCTGATCTCCTTCAGAATGGACTGGTTGGATCTCCTTGCAGTCCAAGGGACTCTCAAGAGTCTTCCCCAACACCACAGTTCAAAAGCATCTATTCTTCAGTGCTCAGCCTTCTTCACAGTCCAACTCTCACATCCATACATGACTACTGGAAAAACCATAGCCTTGACTGAAAGTGAAAGTGAAAGTGAAGTCGCTCAGTCGTGTCCGACTCTTTGTGACCCCGTGGACTCTAGCTCACCAGGCTCCTCCACCCAAGGGATTCTCCAGGCAAGAATACTGGAGTGGGTTGCCATTTCCTTCTCCAGGGGATCTTCCTGACCCAGGTCTCCTGCATTGCAGGCAGACGCTTTAACCTCTGAGCCACCAGGGAAGCCCTGACTTGACTAGACGGGCCTTAGTCGGCAAAGTAATGTCTCTGCTTTTGAATATGCTATCTAGGTTGGTCATAACTTGTCTTCCAAGGAGTAAGTGTCTTTTAATTTCATGTCTGCAGTCACCATCTGCAGTGATTTTGGAGCCACCAAAAATAAAGTCTGTCACTGTTTCCACTGTTACCCCATCTATTTCTTATGAAGTGATGGGACCAAATGCCATGATCTTCGTCTTCTTAATGTTTAGGCACATTATTATTATGCCTGATTCTACAGTCTTCTGATCAGAACTGGCACACGATGTAGACATATTTTGCAGTTCTCCAGTTTATACTGTTTGAAGAATGTTGAAAAGCAGGGCCAAAAAAAAAAATCCCTGTTGGAGATACCATATTAGCAGGGGAATATTACAGGGGAATTCTCTTCTATGGTCTTTTCATAATGACTCTATGTTGTACTGTATATATTTTGATTTAGGTACATTCATAAGTTGTTTAATAATTTTTGCAATATTACCAATGCAACTTTCAGTTCAGAGACACCCCCAAAAAATAAAATTATTACCTTCTTTTATTAAAGTACTAAGAAACTAAACTATAGCCTTAAAAGCTAAATGCTGAACCAATTGCCAAATTAGATATTAACACCTAACACTGAGAGACCAGATACTTTGGTGAACTCAGTTACCAACAGATGAAGAAAAATTCTGGACTGTGACAAAATAAAATATACTAGGCCTCAAAAATATTTGGCTTTCTAGATAAGAATGGCACCAATATGCAGTTTGCCTTGAGAGTAAGCCAAAATAAAGTTTTTGTATTTCTAGGATGGCCTCTTCTATAATATCATTAGCTACATGGTAACTCTATTAATTTTTTTTAAACAAAATATACTTAGTAACAAGATTTCCCATAATCTATCATAGCAATCAAAACAAAATTTAATTTTTTAAAAAGCAATTAATAATAGAAAATAAATAGATTTTCTATCCAAAAGTTAGACCCAAATGAAGTCAGTGTGATTATATATGAAAATTCCGTTCTAGGTTATGGACTGTCACAAAGTGATATGTACTTTAATATATTATTTTGAGTAAAATTCAATGTGAACATGCTCTTCCTTGTTAACAAAAATATGAAATATCACTGAACTATAATTTGGAGGTTCATGACATTGTACAGGAGGCAGAGATTAAGACCATCCCCAAGAAAAAGAAATGCAAAAAAAGCAAATTAGCTGTCTGAGGAGACCTTACAAATAGCTGAGAAAAGAAGAGAAGCAAAAAGCAAAGGAGAAAAGAAAGATATACCCATTTGAATGCAGAGATCCAAAGAATAGCAAGGAGAGATAAGGAAGCCTTCCTCAGTGATCAATGCAAAGAATTGGAGGAAAGCAATAGAATGGAAAAGACCAGAGATCTTGTCAAAAAAATTAGAGATACCAAGCTAATAATTCATGCAAAGATGGGCTCAATAAAGAACAGAAATGGTATGGACCTAACAGAAGCAGTAGGTATTAAGAAGAGCTGGCAAAAATGCATAGAAATGAACAAAAAAAGATCTTCTTGATACAGATAATCACGATGATGTGAGAACTCACCTAGAGGCAGACATCCTGGAATGTGAGGTCAAGTGGGCCTTAGGAAACATTGCTATAAACAAAGCTAGTGGAGGTGATGGAATTCCAGAGAACTTTTTCAAATCCTGAAAGATAATGCTGTGAAAGTGCTGCACTCAATATGCCAGCAAATTTGGAAAACTCAGCAGTGGCCACAGGACTGGAAAAGGTCAGTTTTCATTCCAATCCCAAAGAAAGACAATACCAGAGAATGCTCAAACTACCACACAACTGCTCTCATCTCACATGCTAGTAAAGTATGCTCAAAATTCTCCAAGACAGGCCTCAGCAACATGTGAATCATGAACTTCCAGATGTGCAAGCTGGTTTTAGAAATAGCAGAGGAACCAGAGATCAAATTGCCAACATCCCTGCTGGATCATCACAAAAGCAAGAGAGTTCCAGAAAAACATCTACTTCTGCTTTATTGACTACGCCAAAGCTTTTGACTATGTGGATCATAATAAACTGTGGAAAACTCCAAAAGAGATGGGAATACCAGACCACCTGACTTGCCTCTTGAGAAACTTGTATGCACATCAGGGAGAACAGTTAGAACTGGACATGGATTAAAAGACTGGTTCCAAATAGGAAAAGGAGTACATCAAGGCTGTATATTGTCACCCTGCTTATTTGACTTATATCCAGAGTACATCATGAGAAACACTGGGCTGGAGGAAGCACAAGCTGGTATCAAGATTGTGGAGAGAAATATCAATAACCTCAGATATGCAGATGACACCACCCTTATTGCAGAAAGTGAAGAGGAACTAAAGAGCCTTTTGATGAATGTGAAAGAGGGGAGTGAAAAAGTTGGTTTAAGGCTCAACATTCAAAAAACTAAGATCATGGCATCTGGTCCCATCACTTCATGGCAAATAGATGGGGAAACAGTAGAATCAGTGGCTGACTTTATTTTTAGGGGCTCCAAAATCAATGCAGATGGTGATTGCAGCCATGAAATTAAAAGACACTTGCTCCTTGGAAGGAAACTTATGACCAACCTAGATAGCATATTCAAAAACAGAGACATTACTTTGTCAACAAAGCTCCATCTAGTCAAGTCTATGGTTTCTCTAGTAGTCATGTATGGATGTGAGAGTTGGACTATAAAGAAAGCTGAGCACCAAAGAATTGATGTTTTTGAACTGTGGTGTTGGAGAAGACTCTTGAGAGTCCCTTGGACTGCAAGGAGATCCAACCAGACCATTCTAAAGGAGATCAGTCCTGGGTGTTCATTGGTAGGACTGATGTTGAAGCTGCAACTCCAATACTTTGGCCACCTCATGCGAAGAGTTGACTCATTGGAAAAGACTGATGCTGGGAGGGATTGAGGGCAGGAGGAGAAGGGGATGACAGAGGATGAGATGGTTGGATGGCAACAGCGATTCAATGGACATGGGTTTGGGTGGACTCCAGCAGTTGATGATGGACAGGAAGGCCTGGCGTGCTTGCAAAGAGATGGACACGACTGAGTGACTGAACTTTAACTTGAACTTGAATGCTGTTTAACAAGTAATTATCTGGGATTGTCTTGTCAAATACAAGACACAGCACACAGTCTAATGAGAAAAGTATAGCATATCCTCCTATCAAAATCTATATAATATTACTATATAACAATAACTCAAAGTCACAAGGATATTAACACATTCTAGAAATAACTCTTCTATCCCACTAGCCAAGTTACAACTAATCTCAAGAGCAAACACTTGTACATTTGCATGAAATTTCTGCTGAGTTCATTTTAAGGTAAAATAAACATAGTAAATGGGAACACATAAATGAAATGTGTTTTATAACCTATGATGATGTGATGTTCTAAAAGCCAGACACTCTCCAGAGTGCTTAATATATGAAGTTCATAACACAGCAAACTTGAATTCAAGTCCAGTTACCATTTGTCATAACTTTAGACAAGTTACAAAACTTTTTGAATGTACTTCATCATCTGGAATAAAGAATAATACATAATTCAAATACAGTCTTGACAACTAAGTGCCAGACTGAATAGTTTTTAAGAACTATCCCACAGAGATAAACTAGAAATGTTCAAGTACACAGAGACACATACACTAACATGTGCTCCAGGGTAGTGGAGAGATGTTGTTGAGACCACAGTCTGATCCACAAGAAGAGAGAATCCCAGAGAAACAAACGGAGCTTTGGGTGCTGCTTTTACCTAAAGAAACCTGCCCTTTCAAAATCATAGGTGAAAACCTAGAGAATAAAGTATGAGCTTTGATAAAGTCACAGGATTGCAGAGATGAATGTTTGGAGCTCAAGGATCAGAGATGATTTGAGGCTGTAACAGTCCACCAGACTTTGAGTTGGCATCCTAAAAGGTTTCACAGTAGTAACAACAATAAATTAGAAATAATATAATTCTATAAGGGGCTATAGGCAAGACTTAGATCTAACAATCTCAATCTGTTCAAATTAAAGTGATTTGGGAATTCTGATAGTTCTAGTTATGCCACTTTCAAAGGAATAAGAGTAAATTTTCTCTCATGAAGAAACTATCAGTTTGGTTCCAATTCAAGTTGGTGAGAAAAGAAGCTCTTAAGCTCACCTCCTCTCATGGACACACCAAAACTACAGCTACATTCAGAATAATTCCCATTGAATTACATCTTGGGCTTATAATAGGAAAAAAAAAAAACAAAACAAAAAAAAACACCCAGATCAAAATAGGTAGGAGAGGCTGAGACACCATTTCATCATAAACCCTACCACTAGACAGTGACATACAATCGAGATGTCACCTTCTATGCTTCTAATTAAGGAGTAAAGAACACCTATATTTAGTGCCTCAATCTTTAAAACTTCTACCCAAGACAGCTCCAAAAGACATCGAGTTCTGAAAGCCAATGGGACTTGAGTCTCTAAGACCCACAATAATATATAAAAGAAGCAACTTGTTTAACTTAATGGGCTTAACAGGCTCTTGAGCAATCACCAATACCTGTACTCCAAGGCTTGGCACAGAGGCAGCAGGCCAGAACACTCAGTCTTTCCCTGAAAGAGGCCTACTTGCATAACTTAAAAAGCAATAACCTGAGGGTCAGTTTTCTTATTTAATTCAAATTTAGCAGCAGATTGCAATAGTCTCCAGTCTCCAGAGACTGGAGAGTCTGGCAGGCCATCTTTGTGCTCTCTGTCTGACCCATGCCTGGCTGCTATTTTCCAGAAAAGGAAAAAGAAACACCTTAATCACACATCTGATGCCTTAGCTTTTATGTCTATCACCAAGAGGAAATACTCCTTGATAGCCTAGCTTTGGAGGCCAGCAGGGCTTGTATTTTCTAGGTCAATGAGACTGAAGCAAACAAAGAAATAGTTTTTAGCTGCCCCACCCCTTGCCTCCAATCACAGCAGAGAAGACAAAGATGCTCATCCCAGTCTTTCCCTGAAAGATGTCTATTACCATACTTTAGAAGCTGATTCTTGAGGGTCAAGCTACCAACCAGCCTGCATCAAGGTAGTGACTGAGATCTTCCCCTTTAGGACACTAACAGGTCTTGTCATACCCTCAATAATAGGGAATCACTTTAATAACAAAGAAGACAATTTAGATAATCACAAAGGTTTGAGAAGCAACAGGAGTTCAGGTCTTCTAAATGATAAGGTTTATTTTTTTACATTGGAAGGACTGATGCTGAAGCTGAAACTCCAATAGTTTTGCCACCTGATGTGAAGAACTGACTTATTGGAAAAGACCCTGATGCTGGGAAAGAGTGAAGGCAGGAGGAGAAGGGGATGACAGAGGATGGGATGGTTGGATGGCATCACCAACTCGATTAACTTGAGTTTGAGCTGGCATGCTGCAGCCCATGGGGTCGCAAAGAGATACAACTGAGCAACTGAACTGAACTGATCTCTTACATAAGATCATTCCTTCTCTCCTACACAAGACGACTTCTTTCACCTTGGAAGAGGTAGATGTTTTATCTAATGCGTAGAATCAAAATGGAGAAATCAAGGGAAGACAAAGGAATAGGTTTCAAGCTAAAGAACAGGACAAAACTTCTGAAAAAAGATTTAATGAAATGGAGATAAATGATTTATCTGATAAAAAATTTAAAATTATGATCATAGAGATTAACTGACATCAGGGAATAACACAAGAACAAAATGAGAATTTCAACAAAGAGATGGAAAATATAACAAAGTACCTAAATCACAGAGCTGAGGATAAAATAATACAACTGAAAAATTCAAAAGGGGAGTCTGGCAGCAGACTAAGTGAAGCAGAAGAAAGAATCAGTAAACTCAAAGACAAGGAAGTAGAATTCATTAAATCACAGGAGTAAAAAGAAAAATAATGAAAAAAAGAAGCTGGCTTGAGGGACTTATGGGACACAAACAAGTAGACTGATATTCACATTACAGAGGTCTGGGGGTGGGAGGTGGGAGGAAGAGGTAGAAAGGTTTTTTTAAGAAATAATGACTGAATGTTTTCCTAACTTGGGGAAAAAACACAGACATTAAAACCCAGAAAGCCGCCATGTTCCAAATAAGATGAACCCAAACAGACTCACATTGTCACATACTATAGTTCACTGTCAAACATGGATTTAAATGAGAGGACAGTTATATGCAGGTATTTTCTCCCAATAAATACATAGTAAAGTAGTACACGTTCTGCAGTTTGTTGAATCTGTGATGTAAAACCTCATATACATGGCAAACTATAGAGTTAGACACAGATTTTCAACTGTGCAGGGGATCAACACCCTAACTCCCATGCTGTCAAAGGTTCAGCTGTATAATTAAATTGTCAAAAATAAAACACAAGGAGAGAATCTTAAAAGCATAAACAGAAAAGATTATATACAAGAGAACACCAATAATTTATATGGTACAACAACAACAACAAAAAATCCCCAGTAGCCAAAGCAATCCTGAATATTCATTCCAGGGACTATTTTTGAAGCTGAAACGCCAATAATTTGGCCCCTTGATGCATAGAGCCAACTCATTAGAAAATACCCTGATGCTGGGGAAAGATTTAAGACAAGGGGAGAAGGGGACAGCAGAGGATAAAATGGTTGGATATGGTTTCCCTTGTATGTTACTTGCTTTTCCCTTGCTGCTTTTAATATTTAATATTCTTTCTTTGTGTTTTGTCTTTGTTAGTTTGATTAGTATGTGGCTGGGCATGTTTCTCCTTGCATTTATCCTGTATCCTCTCTGTGTCTCTTAGACTTGGGTGACTATTTCCTTTTCCATGTTGGAGAAATTTTCAACTATAATCTCTTCAAAAATTTTCTCATACTTCTTTTTCCCTTCTTCTTCTGGAACCCCTATAATTCGAGTGATGGTGCATTTGATATTGTCCCAGAGGTCTCTGAGATTATTCTCAGTTCTTTTCATTCTTTTTACTTTATTCTGCTCTTCAGAAGCTATTTCCAACATTTTATCTTCCAGCTCACTGATTCACTATTCTATTTCAGTATTTCAGATATTCTCCTATTGATTCGTTCTAGAGCATTTTTAATTTCAGGAATTGTGTTGTTTCTCTCTGTATGTTTATTCTTTAATTCTTAAAGGTTTTTGTCAGTTGATCCTTGAATTTTCTCCATTCTGTTTTCAAGGTTTTTTTTTTTTTTTTTTTTAATCATCTTTACTATCATTATTCTGAATTCTTTTCCAGGTAGTTTGCCTATTTTCTCTTCATTTATGTGGACTTCTATGTTTCTAGCTTGTTCTTTCCTTTGTGTAGCATTTCTCTACCTTTTCATTATTATTATTTTTTTTAACTTACTGTGTTTGAGGTCTCCTTTTCCCAGGCTTCAAGGTTGAATTCTTTCTTCCTTTTGGTTTCTGCTCTCCTAAGTTTCATCCAGTGGCTTGTGTAAGCTTCATATAGAGTGAGATTTGTGCTGAGTATTTCTTTCGTTTGTTTGTTTTCCCCTCTGCTGGGAAAGGCTGAGTGAGGTGGCAATCCTGTCTGCTGATAATTAGGTTTGTATTTTTGTTTTGTTTGTTGTTCAAATGAGGTGTCCTGCACAGGGTGCAACTAGTGGTTGGGTGATGCCAGGTCTTGTATTCAAGTGGTTTTCTTTGTGTGAGTTCTCCCTATTTAATACTCCCTAGGGTTAGCTCTCAACTAGTCTAGGGTCTTGGAGGCAGTATTCCCACTCCAAAGGCTCAGGGCTTGATCTCTTCATCTAGGACTGATGAGATGAAAATGACCTCTTTGTTTTTCAGACTTCCTGTTACAGTTATTTCCAAAATCCAGTTGACTACACCTTCAGTTTCTCTGCGTCCAGAGTGCCTCAGGAGCCACAATTCTGTTCCCAACTCCATTCTCCCTCTATAATAGGATAATATATCCATGACTATTGTGATATCAATTGCCAAGGCTTTCCATGGAAACATTAATTCCTTTCACCATCTTAAAACATGGGCTTGATCAGTGTAATATGTTTTGGCTAACAGTTTGTAAGTAAATACAGTTTGCTTCATCTCAGTAGAAGCATTAAATAAAACTGTGTAGTTAGGCTCCACTTTTCTTGCTCCTATCTTTCAATATGAAAGCATTTCCTTAAAAAATGGTTATTACTTCCATCAATCTTGAAAAAAGTATCATGGAACTGAGTCCAGCTCAACAGAACTCAGTTAAGTATAATGAAACTCTGTTGGCCTGCCATGCAGGTGACCCACAGTACCTCACATAATGTAACCAAGTGAGCAGCAAATGATTCTGTTGCATGCCAAGCAGATTAAACAGTTATTTAGTTGAATAAACAGCTGACTATTCTACATTATCTAAATAACAACCTGAAAACTAATTTGGAGATATAACTACTAAAGTACAAACCCTATCCTCTCCTTGAGTTCAAAAATTTTAATAGTTTTTTTTTTTCTTTTTTAAAGACTTTATTGGAGAATAGTTGATTTATAACAGTTTGTCTGTTGTGTTAGTTTCAGGTATACAGCAAAGTGAATCAGTTATGTGTGTGCGTACGTGTGTGTGCTCAGTCCATCAGTTGTGTCTGACTTTTTGTGACACCATGGACTGTAGTCTACAAGGCCTCTGTGTCCAAGGAATTTTGAAGGCAAGAATACTAGAGTGGACTGTCATGTCCAACTTGGGATCTTCCCAATTGAAGGATTAAAGCTACTTTCCTTGGATCTCCTGCACTGGCAGACAGATTCTTTACACTGTGACACTTGAAAAGCCTGTTATACATATACATATATCCATTATTTTTTAGATTATTTTTCCTATATAAGCACTTACAGACTAATGAGTTGAGTTTCTGGTGCTATACAGTAAGTCTTTTTCAGTTATTAAAAATATTTCTTATATATTGTAAATGCCCTTTTAGATTTCACTTGAGCTACCTAAAAGAAACATTCTGACATTATACAACCTTATTATTACTTTATATTTCTGAAGTTCTTTTGGAATTTTATGTTGAATATTTGTGTCTGGCTAAGACATTACTTTGCCAACAAAGATCCATCTAGTCAAGGCTATGGTTTTTCCAGTGGTCATATATGGATGTGAGAGTTGGACTGTGAAGAAAACTGAGTGCCGAAGAATTGATGCTTTTGAACTATGGTGTTGGAGAAGACTCTTGAAAGTCCCTTGGACTGCAAGATCCAACCAGTCCATTCTGAAGGAGATCAGCCCTGGGATTTCTTTGAAAGGAATGATGCTGAAGCTGAAACTCCAGTACTTTGGCCACCTCATGTGAAGAGTTGACTCACTGGAAAAGATTCTGATGCTGGGAGGGATTGGGGGCAGGAGGAGAAGGGGACGACCGAGGATGAGATGGCTGGATGGCATCACTGACACGATGGACTCAAGTCTGAGTGACCTCCAGGAGTTGGTGATGGACAAGGAGGCCTGGTGTGCTGCGATTCATGGGGTCGCAAAGAGTCGGACACGACTGAGCTACTGAACTGAACTGAAGACTTAATACAAAATTTTCACAAACTTATTGGAGAATTTTTTCCATAGATATAATTAGCTCTGTTAATGCATTCATTTTATAGGATATTCTTGAAAAGTCATTTCTAGGTTAGCTGTCATTCACTACTGTAAATCTGTATGTACTTATATATAATTTGCATGGTATAGAAAATCAGAAGCTTTCATTACTGGCTAGTGGAAATACAAAGAACATATGTACACAGATGTCAGTAATATGGTGTTTTTTAAAAAAAGCCAGTAGACTAGAAAATAAAAAAATCAGAAATTTTCTGTTTAATTTGGTTTTGAGAAATCATGTTGTCAATCACTGTATTAGTGAACTAATACAAAGAATGTGAATGCTAATACATTTTTCTATAACTCAGTATTTATAATCATTCAATCAACATATTTTCTTAGATGGAACACAGAATCTTCTGATTTTATTTTATTAAAGCTCTTTTCCTTTGTATCTTCTATCCCTAAATACAGCCTATTTTGCAACTGTTCTTTCAACTTTCAAAAACAGTCAGTCAAGCTTTACTATAAGTCTGATTGCTTGTGTTAAGCTTTTCCATGTGATCCTGTATCCTGTATAGAGAATAATTCTCTTCAACAGGCACAGCTAATTAAGTTCCAGAATCAAGGACACCACAAGCCAAGAGCTAATTTAAAAATTAAATGCTGAAAACAGAACAACATAATTGATTCTACAATTAAATGATTAGAGATAAAGGAACTGTGGCATATTTTGTCTGTTTTTATGACATTAGAGAATCTCCACAATGAATTTTAACATTTTTCTTTATAGCATTGGACCTTTTAGTTTAACTCCATAAACTCTTTTGTCTAATCTGACTAGTTTTAGGTATTTTACATCAGCTAGATTTAAACACTCTGTATATGTAAGTTGAAACTCAAGGAATCCCCTGGCAATAGTGTTTTGCAGACACTGTTTATCATTTACAAATGATATGTTTCCACACTGGTGAGAATTTGGTAATCCTAGAATAGCAACACCAAAGCATGACACTTGGTTGTGTGTTTCAACTGCAAATTCACTTTTCTTCCTTCTGTCACATTACATTTTATTTTTTCTTCCCTCAGGCATCAAAGGATGCCTAAACACATCTCGTCAATATATTCTGCTGCTTGTCAAATTAAACTTGGAAACAGGTAAGGTCTCTCTGGTTCATTATGTTGGGCTGAAAAAAAAAATGGTTCTGAATTTTGGTCTTATTTATTTTAGAGAGCTGTCAGTGATGCACTGATAGCCAAAGTTTTAATGTTGGTTTACTATTTTTCTGTAGCAAAGGGTAAGTTAAAGTCTTTACATTGATTGGTCATATGTTGGCTAAAACAGTCCTATCTTTGTGAAAATGAAAAACAGAAAATGTGAACTTATTTTATATACCAGTTAACAAGAAACAATGAGTATGAAATAATCATACTTACTAAAATTGTGACACACACACACACACACAAAAATCTGTCCCCAGCCACAACTGATAATACCTATTAGTTCAGTTCAGTTCAGTTCAGTCACTCAGTCGTGTCCGGCTCTTTGTGACCCCATGAGTCGCAGCATACCAGGCCTCCATGTCCATCACCAACACCTGGAGTTCACTCAGACTCAATTTCATCGAGTCCATGATGCCTTCCAGCCATCTCATCCTCTGTCGCCCCTTCTCCTCCTACCCCCAATCCCTCTCAGCATCAGAGTCTTTTCCAATGAGTCAAATCTTCCAATGAGGTGGGCAAAGTACTGGAGTTTCAGCTTTAGCATCATTCCTTCCAAAGAAATCCCAGTGCTGATCGCCTTCAGAATGGATTGGTTGGATCTCCTTGCAGTCCAAGGGACTCTCGAGAGTCTTCTCCAACACCACACTTCAAAAGCATCAGTTCTTCAGCACTCATCTTTCTTCACAGTCCAACTCTCACATCCATACATGACCACTGGAAAAACCATGGCCCTGACTAGACGGACCTCTGTTGGCCAAGTAATGTCTCTGCTTTTGAATATGCTATCTAGGTTGGTCATAGCTTTTCTCACAAGGAGTAAGGGTATTTTAATTTCATGGCTGCAGTCACTATCTGCAGTGATTTTGGAGCCCCCAAAAATGAACTCTGATACTGTTTCCACTGTTTCCCCATCTACTTCCCATGAAGTGATGTGATCAGATGCCATGATCTTCGTTTTCTGAATGTTGAGCATTAAGCCAAATTTTTCACTCTCTTCTTTCACTTTCATCAAGAGGCTTTTTAGTTCCCCTTCACTTTCTGCCCTAAGGGTGGTGTCATCTGCATATCTGAGGTTACTGATATTTCTCCTGGCAATCTTGATTCCAGCATGTGCTTTTTCCAGTCCAGCATTTCTCATGATGTACTCTTCATATAAGTTAAATAAGCAGGGTGACAATATACAGCCTTGATGTACTCCTTTTCCTATTTGGAACCAGTCTGTTATTCTATGTCCAGTTCTAACTGTTGCTTCCTGACCTGCATATAGGTCTCTCAAGAGGCAGGTCAGGTGGTCTGGTATTCCCATCTCTTTAAGTATTTTCCACAGTGTATTGTGATCCACACAGTCAAAGGTTTGGCATAGTCAATAAAGCAGAAATAGATGTTTTTCTGGAACTCTCTTGCTTTTTCAATGATCCAGCGGATGTTGGCAATTTGATCTCTCGTTCCTCTGCTTTTTCTAAAACCGGCTTGCACATCTGGAAGTTCATGGTTCACGCATTGCTGAAGCCTGGCTTGGAGAATTTTGAGCATTACTTTACTTGCGTGTGAGATGAGTGGAATTGTGCAGTAGTTTGAGCATTCTTTCGTATTGTCTTTCTTTGGGATTGGAATGTAAACTAACCTTTTCCAACCTGTGGCCACTGCTGAGTTTTCCACATTTGATGGCATATGGGGTGGTGCACTTTCACAGCATCAAATTTCAGAATTTGAAATATCTCAATTGGAATTCCCTCAACTCAACTAGCTTTGTTCGTAGTGATGCTTTCTAAGGCCCACTTGCCTTCACATTCCAGGATGTCTGGCTCTAGGTGAGTGATCACACCATCGTGATTATCTAGGTCATGAAAGTCTTTTTTGTACAGTTCTTCTGTGTATTCTTGCCACGTCTTCTTAATATATCTGCTTCTGTTAGGTCAATACCATTTCTGTCCTTTATCGAGCCCATCTTTGCATGAAATGTTCCCTTGGTGTGTCTAATTTTCTTGAAGAGATCTCTAGTCTTTCCTCTTCTATTGTTTTCCTCTATTTCTTTGCATTGATTGCTGAAGAAGGCTTTTTTATCTCTTCTTGCTTTTCTTTGGAATGTTCCATTCAGATGCTTGTATCTTTCCTTTTCTCCTTTGCTTTTCACTTCTCTTCTTTTCACAGCTATTTGTAAGGCCTCCTCAGACAGCCATTTTGCTTTTTTGCATTTCTTTTCCATGGGGTTAGTCTTGGTCCCTGTCTCCTGTACAATGTCATGAACCACAGTCCATAGTTCATCAGGCACTCTATCAGATCTAGGCTCTTAAATCTATTTCTCACTTCTACTGTATAATCATAAGGGATTTGGTTTAGGTCTTACCTGAATGGTCTAGTGGTTTTCCCTACTTTCTTCCATTTAAGTCTGAATTTGGCAATAAAGAGTTCATGATCTGAGCCACAGTCAGCTCCTGGTCTTGTTTTTGTTGACTGTATAGAGCTTCTCCACCTTTGACTCCAAAGAATATAATCAATCTGATTTTGGTGTTGACCATCTAGTGATGTACATGTGTAGAGTCTTCTCTTGTGTTGTTGGAAGAGAGTGTTTGCCCAGTGCATTTTCTCGGCAAAACTCGATTAGTCTTTGCCTTGCTTCATTGGGTATTCCAAGGCCAAATTTGCCTGTTACTCCAGGTGTTTCTTGACTTCCTACTTTAGCATTCCAGTCCCCTATAATGAAAAGGACATCTTTTTTGGGTGTTAGTTCTAAAAGGTCTATCTCAAGGCAAGAATACTGAAGTGGTTTGCCATTCCCTTCTCCAGTGGACCACATTCTGTCAGACCTCTCCACTGTGACTCGCCCATCCTGGGTGGCCCCACAGGTATGCTTAGTTTCATTGAGTTAGACAAGGCCATGGTCCTAATACCTGTGAAGCTCAAAGTTATTTTGAATATATGATAACAATTTTTGTTAATTTTTGTAACAATATTGTTAAGGTAGGCTTATTTAATATTGCCTGCCGACCAGTTTGGCCTTTACAACACCAATATATAATACTAATGAAGCTTGTTTTTAGAAAATGTAAGTTTCACTAAAATAGCCTTATTATCAAACTCTAGTAATTCAGGGAAAATTAACCGTTAGAAAATAAATAAGCAAAACAATTGTTATAAAATCCCTAAACTTAAAGTTGGAGAAGGCAATGACAACCCACTCCAGTACTCTTGCCTAGAAAATCCCATGGATGAAGGAGCCTGGTAGGCTGCAGTCCATGGGGTCGCTAAGAGTTGGGCACGACTGAGCAACTTAACTTTCACTTTTCACTTTCATGCATTGGAGAAAGAAATGGCAACCCACTCCAGTGTTCTTGCCTGGAGAATCCCAGGGACAGGGGAGCCTGGTGGGCTGCTGTCTATGGGGTCGCACAGAGTCGGATACGACTGAAGCGACTTAGCAGCAAACTTAAAGTATGTTAACTATTAGTACTTCAGGAGTCCAGTTGCTGAAATGGCAACCCACTCCAGTGTTCTTGCCTGGAGAATCCCAGGGACAGGGGAGCCTGGTGGGCTGCTGTCTATGGGGTCGCACAGAGTCGGATACGACTGAAGCGACTTAGCAGCAAACTTAAAGTATGTTAACTATTAGTACTTCAGGAGTCCAGTTGCAGTTCAGTCACTCAGTCGTGTCCGACTCTTTGTGATCTCATGAATCACAGCACGCCAGGCCTCCCTGTTCATTACCATCTCTCGGAGCTCACTCAGATTCACGTCCATCGAGTCAGTGATGCCATCTGGCCATCTCATCCTTGGTCTTCCCCTTCTCTTCCTGCTCCCAATCCCTCCCAGCATCAGAGACTTTTCCAATAAGTCAACTCTTCACATGAGGTGGCCAAAGTACTGGGGTTTCAGCTTCAGCATCATTCCTTCCAAAGAAATCCCAGGGCTGATCTCCTCCAGAATGGACTGGTTGGATCTCTTTGCAGTCCAAGGGACTCTCAAGAGTCTTCTTTCTTGCAGTGGACCGCGCTTAGTGTGCCGACCCGGCTCTCCATTTGGTGCCAAGATTATCCCAAAATACATCTTATGGGTGAGGGGCCTGGTGCCATTCTAAGTTTTAAGACATTCTTTTCTTTCATTAACAGACTGCTGGTGACTATATAACATCCAGCTGAAGACTAGTAGGGGAGTACTCTTTCTGCCCCCTTCTGATGCCTATGTCAGAGCTTTCTCTATCTCCTTTTTACTTTAATAAAACTTTATTACACAAAAGCTCTGAGTGATCAAGCCTCGTCTCTGGCCCTGGATTGAATTCTTCTCTGGGAGCCAAGAATCCTGGCGTCATGATTCAACAACAACATTTCACTTTCAAGTTTGAATGTATATATTTACATACAAAGTATATCTAAAAAAAAAAAAAGAACAATTAAATAACATCCACCTGAATTTGTGAGTTATCCAAAGTACAGCTAAGAATTTGTAGCGTGGCTCATTTTAAAAACAAGACTTGGAGGTATACTAAACTTGTTTATGCCAAAAAGAAAGCAGGACTCCTTTAGTGTAATCACACATAAAATATAAAAACTTAGCCAAAGTTTTGGATTTTGTTCTGTTGAGTTTGTCCATCCATAAATTAACCGTTGCACTGTCCAGTGTGTATACATAAAGTGCAAATGCAATCAATATACCAATGTTTTCAACAAGGACATTTAAAAATGCTAAGAATACCTTATTTGAATAGTTAATATTAAAGAATGTTTCATTCTTAGCCTTCCAAATACCTACCCTTAGGAAAAAATATTTGCTGTGAAGGTTGTATCTTTAGATTATATTTGTATACAACATAAATGACTGACCTGATCTCAGTTATAATAGATTCCCCTCAGAAATCTCAGAGCTTGTCAAAGTAAAACATAATATTGGCAAAGGCACCTTTGTTTTTTCCAGATTTTTTTCTCAAGCAGATTGTTGTGCTTAACCAAAGTAAAAGCAAACATACGGCACTAAGAGATATATGAGAAGACTATATTCTGGAATGTCTGATGATCCTTTTTTTCCCTCTGCCTGCTGCCACTTTTTCCCTGCTATAGGGCTAAGACTGTGCCACATGAACATGAAATATATTTATGGAGAATAAGAAGTTCATCACAGTAATTGATCACAAGACTGCTCTCCTAATTCACAGTTTCAGGTCTTTTCAGTAGTGTCAGCTGTCCTTGGAGACTCCCAGCAGTCTGATATCAAAGTCTCCTCCAGAAGCTGTTTTTATTTCCACTTTGACTGATTTCATAAAATGTCAAATGCAACAAGTCTGCTGGGGTGAGAAATAATTTACTCTCAACAAATTTGTGCTTATTGACATTTCCTCCTTGTTATTGTTTAACCATTAGGTTTTTATTAATGATGCTTGGAGTGGCTCCAGGCTTATTACACAACATTGGAAATGTAAAATTTATTTTCTGGGGGTTTTTGGTGTTCTGACGTTCAGACATGAGAGCAGCAGTAGAATGACTTAAGTGCTATAAAAATGAGTCCACATAACTATATTTATTCTTATTAAAAAGTATTCCAACCAATATTTTCCTGACAGGCTGGTCTTGACTTGATCCAAAACACTGGAACCCATTGTGAAGATCAGCAGGTCATGGAAGGCAAAAAGTCTGTTCAGAACTCTGGCACCCAGTAGCCTCAGCCACTGTTTGCTTGGGAATAAAGAAGGAAGCAAATGGTCACTGGATTTTCTTGCAGTGTCCACTCTGCAAGCACTGAATTCTCTTCCCCGAGTACTTTAACAGAACTAGCTCCACGTTTATTACAAAAGATGTGGTGGGAAAACAGCTTCCCCAAGACAAATACTTTGCTCATGATATATGGAAATGGCTACAAGAGTCACTAATCATATTATGAGTATTTATTTCATGTAGGAATCATTAATGAAAATCTATGAATAGTTGTCTCTACTTTGTTCCTTACATAAAATACATAGGAAAATCCCTCAATTTTATTTCAATTCTTTGATTTAGTATTTCATTCTAAGATGAGAAATATCTGTAGGCAATAATTGGGTTAATAGTAATCAGTCACATTTCAAATGAGAATATGATGCTGAAATTGGAAGCAATGGGCTGTTAGTATGATTTTCTTGTCTTTTCTGAAAGACTTAAATAACACAGACTGAATGAATTTTTCCAGTTCTTCAGTGTTCTTTATCTTTAAAGACAAATCCTTAGAATACAATATTTTAAGACTGAGGCAAAACACACATAGAGAGAAATGAATCACAGGTGTGATATAGTTTTGCCTATCACCCCTGCTGGGCACTGAGACAGGCAGCATGGTGTATTAAGGAGTTATTCTGTAAGCCAAGAGACTTGGCTTGGCTTTCTTCTTCACTGTAGGTCTTGAATAACTCAGCTAAGGCATTTTGCAGGGAGCCAGCATGAAGAGTCCCACCCGTGGCAAAGGTCATGAGGTTAAGGGGCCTGACAGGCAAAGGTGAGTCGGGACTTAAGGGAGCCTCGCTGGATCTGCTCGTGCATCTACCCTGAAAACCAGAGTTTTCCTGCCTTGCTGCAATATGCCTTTCACCTATACTTCTGATATTATGGGGAGCTATCCCCCACCACCTCTCTCTGAAAAGGAGTTAACTTAGGACTCCAATTAATAAATCTCCTCAGCGTTACAAGGGTGTTTCAGTCCAAAAACCCTCTCTGCTGACAGACTAGCTTGTGTGGCAGGATTATCCACACTCTTGCTACTACATACGTGATTGTTTACAACCTCTCAACCATAAGCAGCACAGAGAGTTTGGAGTATTTTGAAAGTCTTAGTTAGCATAGGGTTTTTCTAAAGATAAAAATCATGTTGGTGAAGGATTTCATTGCTGAGTTAATGATTGCCACCAGGCCTCCATATCCTTAGGCACCTGGGAGTATGTTAATCAATGTAATTGGAATGTAGAAAAAGAAATATAGTAGTTTTGATGTTAGCAATACTAGACTTTTGAGTTAATGAATTTTCTCTTTTGTTATAGATCACTGTACTCCTCTTTCTTTGTTATAAATCATTGGGTCCTTGATATGTAAAAATGTAACTTTTTCACTATCTTAAAACTAAATAGATCTTAAGGGGAAACAAGTTTTCTGATAGATTAACCTTTATCAATAGAAAGAAAGGTTGGGCCATAAAGTGTTAATCGGTCTCCAGACCAGAAGATATTGTGAACAAATGTAAGACCCTTGTAAGAACAAAGATATGCTGATAAAGGTTGGAGCAGCTGACCCTGTGTGACTCTGTTTCTTACATTTATCTCTATGTACAGCTAAAAGTATAAAAGTGAACCTGGAAAATAAAGAAACAGACCAGTTCCTGGAAAGACTGGTTTCCCCTGTGTGGTCTTTTCTTGTTCTCCTCTTTTCTGGCTGTATTCCCATCTGGAGCATGGAAGCTCACCATGTCTACTTACTTGCCCTGGCTTCTAAGACCCACGTGAGAGGGAGCCCAAGGCGGGCACCCTCCACTATTCAAGCGGGAGCTGGTGGCCTACGTAGGTGGTGCAAACTCCTTGTCTTGGAGTTTTATTGGTTTTCCACATAAACCAAGTTATTCAGCCTCTTTTCTCCACTTATTTTCCTACTACATTATTTCTTTCTAATCTCCCTCCATATCTTTAATTAAGCAATTAATTCCTCAGACGCTGATGCCGTCCCTGCTTCAAATTCCCTGGATCCACTGGGGCTGAACCCCAGCAGCATTTAATTTCTGTCCTCAATTTCCTTAACTGTAGCATGTTTAAAAGGTCCTAAACAAACATGAAATTCCTCCTGTAATCAATAATAATGTCATTCTAATTTGTTTTTCATAAAGAAAATGTTTAGAGACTTGTAGGAGCAGATCCTGAGTGTCTACTGCTTGCCTAATTTAGGTGGATGTTGTCACCCTGTTTTTTCAACTTATATGCAAAGTACATCATGCAAAATGCCAGGCCATATGAAACACAAGCTGGAATCAAGATTGTTGAAGAAATATCAATAATCTCAGATATGAAGATGACACCACCCTTATGGAAGAAAGTAAAGTGAAATTAAAGAGCCTCTTGATGAAGATGTAAGAGGAGTGTGAAAAAGCTGGCTTAAAATTCAACATTCAAAAAGCTAAGATCATGGAGAGAGAGTCAATTCCTAGGTAGGCTGATAAGAAATCAGGTGCCCCCAAGGAGGAGAGAGGAAACTGGGGCTCTCAAGGAGGACAGAGGGATCTGAAGTTCTTAAGGAGGAGAAAAGGACAAACTTTTTTTTTCTACATTCCTTAGTCTTATTCACATATAACTTATTTTTCTTTAAGCCCAGAGATGATGATTATGCAATAAAACAACACAACTTAAACTCTGTACCAATTATTATATAACAACAATGTATCCTGCTTGAGGGCATGTTTCTCCTTCTGGAGAAACATGGATTCTGACTAATCCTGTTATCTTAAAATGCATATTGTGGGCAAAGGTTTGGTAAGAATTTTACAACCGTGAGACAGTCTTTTGATTTACTGTAATAACCAATAGAAAAAGTATATAGCTCCCTTGTTAAGACTAGCAAGGGGGGCACTTTCCATCATCCTTCTGATGTCTATGTCAGAAGCTTTCTCTGCACCTTTTTGTACTTTAATAAAACTCTACTACACAAAAGCTCTTGAGTGATCAAGCCTGGTCCCTGGTCCTGAGGCTAAATCTTCTTCTTCAGAGATCACAAAACTGACATCCTTCACTATAAGCGGCATCCAGTCCCATCCCTTCATGAAAATAAATGGGAGGAAAATGGAAACAGCAACAGACTTTATTTTTTTGGGCTCCAAAATTACTGTAGACAGTGACTGCAGCCATGAAATTAAAAGATGCTTGCTCATTGGAAGAAAAACTGTGACAAAGCTAGACAGTGTATTAAACAGCAGAGATAACACTTTGCCCACAAGGGTCCATATAGTCAAAGTTATGGTTTTTCCAGTAGTCATGTAAGGATGTGAGAGTTGGACCATAAAGAAGGCTGAGCACTGAAGAATTGATGCTTTTGAATTGTGGTGTTGGAGAAGACTCTTGAGAGTCCCTTGTACTGCAAGGACATCAAACCAGTCAATTCTAAAGGAAGTTAGTCCTGAATATTCATTGGAAGGACTGATGGAAGAGTTGACTCATTAGAAAAGACCCTTAAGCTGGGAAAGACTGAGGGCAGGAGAAGAAGGGGGTGACAGAGGATGAGATGTTTGGATGGCATTACCAACTGAATGGACATGAGTTTGAACAAATTACGGATATAGTGAAGGACTGGAAAGCTTTGTGTGCTGCAGCCATGGAGTCACAAAGAGTCAGACATGACTGAGCAACTGAACAACAACAAACCAAAGCTATGATGTAAAAAAATTCACACTCTAAAAGCAACTTCTTTTATAAAATACATTTATCTTTAGGACTACCCTATTATGAAGAAAACCTACCTCCTGTGACTACCTGCAGGAATTTCCATTTATCAAATATCTATGAATAATATAAAACACATTTAAAATAGAGAAAGGAAAATATATGTTCTCTGCCTCTTCTCCACCATAAAAATCTACTTTATCACCATGATGAAAATTAAAATTTTGATCCAGGTCAAATCATGACTTGGAATTGCCTAAATATAACAATAGAGTAAGAAAGAAAGAATCAAATTATCTTGATTTTATTATTAATCTTTAAAATAAATGGATCTATTTCTGGATGTATTTCTGGAAAACAACATGACATGATATATATAGAATTTTATGAAAAGGAGTCTTTTTCATAACCTCTTTTTCCATGGCTGTTTGGATGCCCTCAAATAACGCCATCATTTACTATTTCTAATTACTTTTTTTGCAATAATCTAGTCCCTAGATACCATTGTGCTCTATAACACCACCACAATTCATAATCATAAGTTTTGAGATTCTATAACACAAACTTTTATTATCTACTAGGTAAAGCACTAAGGTGGTGACTGAAGCCATTAAATTAAGACACTTGCTGGGAGTTTCCAAGATGGTGGAAGATTAGGCTGGGGAGACCACTTTCTCCCCCACAAATTCATCAAAAGATAATTTGAATATTAGCAACTTCCAGAAAACAACTTTTGAACACTGATGGAGGACACCACACACCCAGAAAGGTAGCCCATTCTCTTCAAAAGGAGGTAGGACAAAATAGAGAAGATGAAAAGAGAGACAAAAGTGTTAGGAACAGAGACTCTTTATGGGGAGGAAGTTGTGAAGGAGGAGAAGTTTCCAAACAGTAGGAAAACTCTCACAGGCGGGTTTGTGGGGAGTTTTGGATCTCAGAGGGCAACATAACTGGGAGAAAACAAACAAACAAAATGGAAAATACATGCCTAAGTGCAACTGCCAGGGGAGAAGTAGCCCAGATGCTCACATTCACCACCAGCAAGCAGGGGCTGGACAGGGAGGCCTGCATAATCAGTGCTTAGGGTAAGAATAGGGCCTGAATGCCCTGAGGAAAATCTGAGGCAGCTAATGTGAGATAGCAACCCAAACTGTGGGATCTCCAGAGAGGAAAATAAAAAGAAAACTTTCCCATGAAAGGCTCTAACTCACAGCCTGGCCCACTCATAGAACGAAGAATTGAGCAAATACCAAAGGAGAGTTAGCAAGCTGCATACAGGCTCCTCCCCACTGGAGTCAGAAATATGTAGGGCAAATGCTAACAGTTATGAAAGGGGAAATTAATAGTAACACAATAACAGTAGGAGTCTTTAATTCCCCACTCACACCTATGGATAGATCAACCAAACAAAAAATTAGCAAGGAAACACAAATTTTAAATGATACAATGAACCAGGTAGACCTAATTGATATCTATAAGACATTTCACCCCAAAACAATGAATATCACCTTTTTCTCAAGTGCACACAGAACATTCTCCAGGATAGATCACATTCTGGGCCATAAATCTAGTCTTGGTAAAGTAAAAAAAAAAAAAAATGAAATCATTTCAAACATCTTTTGTGATCACAATGTGGTAAAATTAGATGTCAACTATAGGGAAAAAATAAATTAATAAAAATACAAATATATGGAGGCTAAACAACATGCTTTGGAATAATCAACAAATCATGGAAGAAATCAAAAAGGAAATCAAAATATGCATAGAAACAAATGATAATGAAAACATGAGCCCCAAAACCTAAGGTATATGTTAATAGCAGGGCAAATAGGAAGGTTCATAGCAATAAAAGCTTACGTACAGAAACAAGAGAAAAATGAAATAAATAACCTAACTTTACACCTAAAGGAACTAGAAGAAATGAAGAACCCCTAAAGTTAGTATGAGAGAAATCATAAAAATTAGGGCAGAAATAATTGAAAAAGAAACAAAGGAGACTATAGCAAAAATCAATAAAATTAAAAGCTGGTTCATTGAGAAGATAAATGAAATAGACAAACCATTTGCCAGAGTCATCAAGAAAAAAAAAGAAGGAACAAATTAAGAAAATTAGCAATGAAAATGGAAAAGTCACAACAGACAACACAGAAATACAAAGTCTCATAAGAGACTACAATTAACAACTATATTCAAGATAAATTGACAACTTGGAAGAAACAGAATAATTTTTAGAAAAGTATAACCTTCCAAAACTGAACCAGGAAGAAATAGAAAATTTTAACAGACCCATCATATCTGAAGCATGGCAATCAAAACTGTAATCAAAATTCTTCCAACAAACAGAAGCCCAAGACCAGATGGCTTCACAGGTGAATTCTACCAAAAATTTAGAGAAGAGCTAACACCTATCCTACTCAAACTCTTCCAGAAAATTGCAGAGGGAGGTAAACCCCCAAATTCATTCTTTGAGGGAACCATCACTCTAATACCAAAACCAGACAAAGATGCCACCAAAGAAGAAAACTACAGGCCAATAGCACTGATGAACATAGATGCAAAAATCTTCAACAAAATTCTACAAAACAAAATCCAACAACATATTGAAAAGATCATATATCATGACCAAGTGGGCTTTATCTCAGGGATGCAAGGATTCTTCAGTGTTCACAAATCAATCAATGTGATATACCACATTAACAAATTGAAAGAAAAAACCATATGGTTCTCTCAATAGATGCAGAGATAGCCTTTGACAAAATTCAACATCCATTTATGATAAAAACTTTCCAGAAAGCAGGCATAAAGGGAACATGCCTCAACATAATGCAAGCCATATATGATAAACCCAAAGCAAACATTATCCTCAATGGTGAAAAAATGAAAGCATTTCTTTTAAACTCAGGAGTAAGACAAAGGTGTCCCTTTCAGCATTGCTATTCAACATAATTTTGGAAGTTTTAGCCAAAGTAATCAGAGAAAAAAAAATATATAAAAGGATTCCAGCCTGTAAAAGAAGAATTAAAACCCTCTGTTTGCAGATAACATGATCCTCTACATAGAAAACCCTAAAGACACTAGCAGAAAATTACTAGAACCAATCAATGAATATAGTAAAGCTGTAGGATACAAAACTAACACACAGAAATCCCTCACATTCCTATACACCAACAATGAGAAAACAGATAAATTAAGGAAACAATCCTATCCATCATTGTGATGAAAATAATAAAATAATTAGAAATAAATCAACATAAAGAAACAAAGGATCTCTATATAGAAAACTATAAAAAGCTGATATAAGTCAAAGATGACACAAATATATGGAGAAATATACCACGTTCATGGATTGGAAGAATTAATATAGTGAAAATGAATATACTACCCAAAGCAATCTATAGAGTCAATGCAATCCCTATCAAGCTACCAATGCTGTTTTTCACAGGACTAGAACAAATAATTTCACAATTTGTATAAAATTACAAAAAAACTCGAGTAGCCAAAATAATGTTGAGAAAAAAATTGGAACTGAAGGAATCAACCTGCCCGACTTCAGACTACATTACAAAGCTACAGTCATCAAGACAGTATGGTACTGGCACAAAGACAGAAATATAGATCAATGGAACAAAACAGAAAGCCCAGAAATAAATCCATGTGCCTATGGACATCTTATCTTTGACAAAGGAGGCAAGAATATACAATGGAGAAAGGACAATCTCTTTAACAAGCCATGCTGGGAAAACTGGTCAACCATCTGTAAAACAATGAAACTAGAATACACTCTAACACCATAGACAAAAATAAACTCAAAATGGATTAAAGATCTAAATATAAGACCAGAAACTATAGAGCTCCTAGAGGAAAACATAGGCAAAACACTCTCCAACATAAACCACAGCAGGATCCTCTATGACCCACCTCCCAGAGTAATGGAACTAAAAGCAAACATTAACAAATGGGACCTAATTAAACTTAAAAGATTTTGCACAATGAAGGAAACTATAAGCAAAGTGAAAAGACAGCCTTCAGAATGGGAGAAAATAATAGCAAATGAAGAAACTTACAAAGAATTAATCTCAAAAATAAACAAGAAGATCATTCAACTCAGTACCAGAAAAATAAATGACCTAATGAAAAACTGGGCCAAAGAACTAAACAAACATTTCTCCAAAGAGATACAGATGGCTAACAAATGCATGAAAACATGCTCAATATCACTCATTATCAGAGAAATGAAAACCAAAGTCACAATGAGGTACCATCTCATGCCAGTAAGAATAGCTGCTATCAAAAAGTCTACAAACAATAAATGTTGGAGAGCATGTGGAAAAAAGGGAACTCTCTTATACTGTTGTTTGGAATGCAAACTAGTACAGCCACTATGGAGAACAGTGTGGAGATTCCTTAAAAAACTGAAAATAGAACTGCCATATGACCCAGCAATCCCACTGCTGGGCATACACACTGAGGAAACCAGAACTGAAAGAGACATGTGTACCCCAATATTCATTGCAGCATTGTTTACAAGAGCTAAGACATAGAAGCATCTGCCCATTGGCAGATGAATGGATAAGAAAGCTGTGGTATATATACACAATGGAATATTACTCAGCTATTAAAAAGAATACATTTGAATCAGTTCTAATGAGGTGGATGAAACTGTAGCCTATTGTACAGAGTGAAGTAAGTCACAACAAAAAACACCAATACAGTATATTAATGCATATATATGGAATTTAGAAAGATCATAATGATTATCCTACAGATGAAACAGCAAAAGTGACACAGATATAAAGAACATACTTTTGGACTCTGTGGGAAAAGGCAAGGTTGGGATAATTTGAAAGAATAGCATTGAAACATGTATATTACCATATGTGAAATAGATGACCAGAGTCCAAGTTCAATGTATGAAACAGAGCATTCAAAGCCAGTGCACTGGGACAACCCAGAAGGATGTAATAGGGAGGGAGGAGGAAGGGGGTTTGGGATGGGGGACACATGTACATCTGTGGCTGATTCACGTCAATATATGGTAAAAAAAACACCCACCATGATATTGTAAGTAATTACCTCCAATTAAAGTAAACAAGTTAACTAAAAAGAGAAAAAAAAGACACTTGCTCCTTGGAAAAAAGGCTATGACAAACTTAGCACATTAAAAAGCAGAGATATCACTTTGCCAACAAAGGTCCATCTAATCAAAGCTATGTTTTTTCCAGTAGTCTTGTATGGATGTAAGAGTTGGCCCATAAAGAAAGCTGAGTGCCAAAGAACTGATGGTTTTGAACTGCGGTATTGGAGAAGACACTTGAGATTCCCTTGAACTTCAAGGAGATCAAACCAGTCAAGCCTATGGAAGTCAGTCCTGAATGTTCACTGGAAGGACTGATGCTGAAGCTAAAGCTCCAATATTTTGGTCACCTGATGTGAAGAGCTGATTCATTGGAAAAGACCCTGATGCTAGGAAAGACTTAAGGCAGGAGGAGTAGGGGATGACGGAGGATAAGATGGTTTGATGGCATCACCAACTTGATAGACATGAGTCTGAACAAGCTCTGGGCCTTGGTGATGGACAGGGAAGACTGGTATCCTTCAGTCCATGACACTGCAAAGTCAGATACTACTGAGCACATGAACTGAACTGAAAGTACTAAATATGACTATAGATGATAAAGCAGTCAGTGGAAAATCTGCAGTAATTGTAGACATTCAAAAGTAAAAATAGGATCTAAACAGTTGCAGAGTTATCCCAAAACCAAAAAAAAAAAAAAAGACTAGACTGAGTTGTTCAACCTTTATGACTTGTCTAATATCTTGTTAGAATATTCTAATATTTGGGGAAATAGCAAGATTAATAAATTCTGCCTCCATAAAGAAGAAGCAGAAAAGTCTGGTCATCTATCAGCTAATATAAATCATTTAAGCATATGATCTGAAAGACAATGAGTGAAGAAGCTCGTTCTCTTTTAAGTATCCGTTTGGTGGCAAGAAGAGTAGTAGAAACATTTGTCTTTTGATTTCATCAGTGGTAGCAAGCTCCACTCCCTTATGCACAGGGGCATTGTTGCTGGACTTCATGGCAGTGTGACTAAGACAAGCTCTGAGGTCTAAACATGAGCATCTAGTCACTAGCGACAGCAAATAAATTCGTGTTGCTGTTCTCACTGTCACTTCTGCAGTAGTTTTGAATGTTTGTCGGCACTTACACTGCAGCACTTTTCTAAATGTTCCCAACTATTGTTATGCCCTACAATATATACTTTCAATAAACTTTTTTGTTTAATCAGCCAGCATCATCAACTAACATGCCTTTGATATAAGTGAGTAGAAGAACTATAATTATTTTCCCCCAAATATTAAACTTCATAGAAACAGATGTTCCCATGGTGCTTGAGTTCAAATCCTGCTGCTGATAATCAATAGATAAGTAATTTAAGATAATGTCGTTCTTTATGCTTTAACTTCTTCATATGAAAAGTGAGATAATAAATATCTCATGCATTTATTATGATTTATTATGAAGTAATACTGATTACTCTTGAGAAGACTCTTGAGAGTCCCTTGGACTGCAAGGAGATCCAACCAGTCCATCACAAGGGAAATTTGTCCTGGGTGTTCATTAGAAGGACTGATGTTGAAGCTGAAACTCCAATATTTTGGCCACCTGATGCGAAGAGCTGATTCATTTGAAAAGACCCTGATGTTGGGAAAGATTGAAGGCAGGAGGAGAAGGGGACGACAGAGGATGAGATGGTTAGATGACATCACCGACTCAATGGACATAAGTTTGGTTAAACTCCAGGAGCTGGTGATGGACAGGGAGGCCTGGAGTGCTGCAGTTCATGGGGTCACAAAGAGTTGGACATGACTGAGTGACTGAACTGGACTGAATACTAATTAAGTGCTTAGTATGATGACTGGGATATACAAAATAATCAAGATTAGTTAGCTGATAAGATAAAAATATAATTACAGTAATAAGTTATGCCTGTCAGTATTGGATATCCATATGTTCCTACTTCAATATTCTGATTTTCACAAAAGCCGTTATTATAAGATTACAGATTTAAATCAAGCTTCTAAGGATTAGATTGTTTTATGCTGGGGTTTTTTTTGCAGCTATTTTGAAGTTTTTCTTATAAAATTCCCATTTCTTCCAATTACCCTATCAAATATGAATCTCTTCTCTTTAGGACTTTCATAGTTTCTGTACTAAAATGAAAAATTAAAATCTCATGACAAAGCTTGGTAATATTTTTGGTCTAGCAAGAAAAAAAGAAATCTTAGAAAACTAAACTAAAACACACTTCTAGATTTGCAGCCAAACTATTTATACATAAAAATAAATGGAGACTGGAGCACTTGGCAACATGCATGAATCTGAAAGTTTAGAGATTTATCTATTGATTTTACAGTACTTAATTTCAACTTTGCTTCATTATTTAAATAAAAATTATTTTTAAAATTCTTGCTCACATTTAAATTTTACTGGACAGAATCAAGAATCGAGTATAAAGTGTAATCTAATAGAAGGAGAAATATTGTGAAATCTGATTATTTAGTTCTCTGTCCATATACACTATCAGCAGACATTTTAAGTAAATTCTGAAAATACATGGTTTTATTTATAACATAATTTTTTCTCCTTAAAATCTACTAAAATTTCTAGGATAGTAAGATTAGTTAACCTTAGTCCTAGATATATTTGTATTACTTGTTGAAAGCGCTATGTTTTGGTGCTTGACCTAGGCGACTAATGCTATTAATATTAAAACTCCCTTATTTAAGATAACTCAACAAATGTCAAAAACACCCTTTTTCTTCCAGGGAAAATGTGCAAGTATAGTCTGCTCAATTTAAATATGTATATATAAGTGAGTGATGAATGTATTCCCTAAACCATCATAACTAGAACATTTTGTACTATAAATAAAAAAGTATCTACTATAGATTAATGAAACTGTAAGATAAGGAAATCAATCTAGTTTGATAGAAAAAAATAAAAAATAGAACTTTTAGATTATTGCTCACGGCAATAGCATAAGAATGATTATTCAAGGGCACCTACAAACTGATGAAATATTTCCCCTAAGTATTATTACCTTCCAGGTCACCTGTCTTTTATGTTCTCTGTACTTCCTTTTTTAGGTCATTTATGTTTATGACTGAATAATATTTATAATTCTTAAGAGTTTCCCCTCATGTTAAGCTTCCTTTGTGCTAATATATTTTAATTCAAATAAAAGGAAATTATTTTGAACTTAAAAGTAGGAAAATATTGAGAAATTCATAACCTGCTCCTTTCTTCAACAGACAAAATTCTTAACTTCATAGAACTCTATCTGTCTCTTATACACATCTAGATGTGTATAAGAGACAGGGATTAGTTTATGAGTGAAAACAAAAATCAAGATCATTTTAATCCATATGTATAGGATGGAAAGATCTTTCAGAATTGGAAAAATATTAATATGTTTAGCATTTGTATATTTATACACACACACAAAATCATGTAGACTTTTATTTTTCTTTAATTAAAGTGAGTCAAACACACACTCTGTCAATTAATGCATGGGTAATGAAAGCAAATTTGTAAAGAGATTAATTCATTCCTAAACAACAGAATCAGTATTGTGAGTCACATATTTTCATAAAATCAGCTTGAAATCAAAACTATCAGTGTTTTTATCCTTGAATTCTGGGGTTGTATTGTTTAAAGGGAGTATGGCAATACAAAACTCTTACATTAAACATGAAGAAGTTTTACCATGAAACATAAAAATTCAGACTGATGGTAACCACCAAACGTTCCTATTTCTCCTCCCATTTCTTTTCTCAATGTACATATCTTCTGCATCAACCATAATGATAAAGACAGTCAACTCTAGCTAAACAAAGGATTTTGTGGAATAATGTTAGGAACTCAAGAACTGATGGAGAACCAAAGACCGGGCTTTGAAAACAGGTAAAAAAGCATAACTAGTCAGGAAACATCACTAACTATGCTTAATAGAAATGGTAGGTTAGGACTTTGACCTTAATTTAACACTGTGGAAGTCTCATACCAGGCCTTGGTGCCAAATTTAGGAAAATTCTTTCATTTGCCATAAAAAATCCCCTAACCATTCATGCCTCCAATTCCATATTCAAAGTTTTTTGTGAGAGCCACTATCTGCCTGAACCCACATCACATGCCCAAATCTTTGGTCATCAGGGGCAGAAAAATCAAAGTTAGTCTTACTTTCACTACCATGATGAAAAGCAGGATATCACATAATAACACACAAGCTGAAGAGCATTCCAAAACAAGAAAGAAAGCTGAACTAAAAGCAATCAAAATAAACAAACTGAAAGGCTCATGGCCTTCTTCCATACTGTCTCATCTTTGCTTAAGATTTCAGTTATTACTGGATAAATAGTGAATTAGTGTATCCATCTAAAAACCCATTCCTAAAAACCATCACAATACTGTAAGTAATTATCTCCAATTAAAATAAGTTAATTCATTTTTAAAAAAGAAGAAAATAAATAAATAAAAACACATTTCTGGGCTTCAGATTCTTATAGACAAATGCTGATGGATATTTATGTTTATATATTTCATATACAACTGAAAAACTAACTATGATGAATACAATCAATCTTCATTGATCCCCCATCTCATTCATCCCCAATAAAAAGACTGCTCATTTCTTCACTTAGGAAAAAATTTAAAAATTCTTCTAATTGCCAAATCAGGGAGTTATCCTACAAACTGTCCCCTCTCTTATCTTTCACTGTATGAAATCAATCATTTAACAAAATTGGCAATTTCTACATCATATTATCAATCATTTGCCACTACTTCAATCATTCAGGCCTTCAACACTTGCAAATTCAATTACGGAAAACTCCTGTTTCATTGCCTCCTCTCCTACACAATAACATGATCTTTCTAAAATTAAAATCAGACTGTGAAATATCTTCTTATAGGGTTTCAAGTATTTCCTGTGACTTTCATTATGGCTTACAAACTTGTTTTCATAGTTGTTACAGCCTGCAGTGATTGTCACATGCTTTGTCCTTCAGGCTTACCTCTCACTATTTTCTTAGCATCTTATAAACCAAATTTATAAAATCACATTGCATATGCATTTTTGAAAATCTGTCATCATCAGTTCATTCAGTCACTCAGTTGTGTCCCCTCTTTGTGACCGCATGAATCACAGCACACCAGGCCTCCCTGTCCATCACTAACTCCCAGACTTTACCCAAACTCATGTCCGTCAAGTCAGTGATGCCATACAGCCATCTCATCCTCTGTCATTCCCTTCTCCTCCTATCCCCAATCCCAGCATCAGGGTCTTTTCCAATGGGTCAACTCTTTACATGAGGTGGCCAAAGTATTGGAGTTTCAGCTTTAGCATCAGTCTTTCCAATGAACACCCAGGACTGATCTCCTTTAGGATGGACTGGTTGGATCTTCTTGCAGCCCAAAGGACTCTCAAAAGTCTTCTCCAACTTCTTCATCACACTTCAAAAGCATCAGTTCTTTGGCACTCATCTTTCTTCACAGTCCAACTCTGAAATCCATACATGACCACTGGAAAAAACATAGCCTTGACTAGACAGACCTTTGTTGGCAAAGTAATGTCTCTGCTTTTGAATATGCTATCTAGGTTGGTCATAATTTTCCTTCCAAGGAGTAAATATCTTCTAATTTTATGGCTGCAGTCACCATCTGCAGTGATTTTGGAGCCCCCCCCCCAAAATAGTCTGAAACTGTTTCCACTGTTTCCCCATCTATTGCCCATGAAGTGATGGGACCAGATGCCATGATCTTCGTTTTCTGAATGTTGAGCTTTAAGCCAACTTTTTCGCTCTCCTCTTTCACTTTCATCAAGAGGCTTTTTAGCTCCTCTTCACTTTCTGCCATAAGGGTGGTGTCATCTGCATATCTGAGGTTATTGAGATTTCTCCCGGCAATCTTGAATCCAGCTTGTGTCTCTTCCAGTCCAGCGTTTCTCATGATGTACTCTGCATAGAAGTTAAATAGGCAGGGTGACAATATACAGCCTTGATGTACTCCTTTTCCTATTTGGAACCATGTTGTTCCATGTCTAGTTCTAGCTGTTGCTTCCTGACCCGCATATAGGTTTCTCAAGAGGCAGGTCAGGTGGTCTGGTATTCCCATCTCTTTAAGTATTTTCCACAGTGTATTGTGATCCACACAGTCAAGGTTTGGCATAGTCAATAAAGCAGAAATAGATGTTTATCTGGAACTCTCTTGCTTTTTCCATGATCCAGTGGACGTTGGCAATTTGATCTCTTGTTCCTCTTCCTTTCCTAAAACCAACTTGAACATCTGAAAATTCATGGTTCACGTATTGCTGAAGCCTGGCTTAGAGAATTTTGAACATTACTTTACTAGCATGCGAAATGAGTGCAATTGTGTGGTAGTTTGAGTGTTCTTTGGCATTGCCTTTCTTTGGAATTGGAATGAAAAGTGACCTTTTCCAGTCCTGTGGCCACTGCTGAGTTTTCCAAATTTGCTGGCATCTTGAGTGCAGCACTTTCACAGCATTATCTTTCAGGATTTGAAATATCTCAATAATAGGATATTAAGAAAAATAAATAATGACTGCATTTAATATGTTCATTAATTATAAGAATGATGCCATTTTTTCAGAAATATTAAAATGTAAGAAAAATGTGTGCATTGTATCCAAAAATTTTAAACATCTGGAACTCCATAAAACCTATACCTCTTGTAGCTTCCATGTCTTGGCATGAGCTACTCTGTCATCTAAAGGGTCAAATCACCATTGCTCCATCCTTCTCCAGTCAACTTTTAGTCATCTTTCAAAACTCTACTTAAAGTTATGTTTTACTGATGTCTTTTATTAACCTGTAATCTAGCAGCCTCCTCAATACCTTGGGATACTCTCTATAAAAATATAATATCCTAATTTAGTACCTACTGATGCCTCTACCTACATAGTTACATGCTGTATTAGTCGACTAATGACCTCAAAGATGTCAGTGCCTTAATACCCAAAGCCTACAATTTTACCTTATCTGGAGAAAGGACATTGACAATATGATTAAATTAAGGAATTTGAGATGAGGAGATTATCCTGAATTACCAAGATAGGCCCAACACAACCACAAGAGATCTGCTGAGTAAAAACTAAGAGTATCAAAATAGTAGGAGATGGGATTAAAAAAAGAGGACATTAAAGGAAAGTGAGGAAGGGGACATAAACCAAAGATAAAGGAAAAGGCAAGGAGATAGATTCTTCCCTTGGTGATCTCAGGATAAAAAAAAAACAATTAGCTCTTGCAAAATCCTTAATTTTAGACCATTGTCACTGATTTTCAAGTTTTTACCTCCAGAACTGAAAGACAATATATATATATATTGCTATTTTAAGCTACTAAGTTTGTGGTAATTTATTACATTAACCATTAAAAAACTAATTTACATTGGTAAATTAGTTTGAAAATCTCTCTGTTAAATGCCTTGTTTAGTCGCTCAGTCATGTTCAACACTTCATGACCCCATGGACTGCAGCATGCCAGCCATTCTTGTCCTTCATCTCCTGAAGCTTGCTCAAACTCATGTCCATTGAATCGATGATGCCATCCAACCAACTCATCCTCTATAGACCCCTTCTTCCCCTGCCTTCGATCTTTCCCACCATCAGGGTCTTTTCTAATGAGTCAGCTCTTCTCATCAGGTGTCCAAAGTATTGGAGCTTCAGTATCAGTCCTCTCAATGAATATTCAGGATTGATTTCCTTTAGGTTTGACTGGTTTGATTTCTTTGAGTTCCAAGGGACTCTCAAGAGTCTTCTCCAACACCACAGTGTAAAAATATCAATTCTTTGGTGCTCAGTCTTTTTTATGGTCCTACTCTCCTATCTACACATGACTACCAGAAAAACCATAGTTTTGACTATATGGACCTTTTTGGCAAAGTATTGTCTTTGCTTTCTAATATGCTGTCTAGGTTTGTCATGTTTTTTCTTCCAAGGAGAAAATGACTTTAATTTCATGGCTGCAGGCACCATCTGCAGTGAATTTGTAGCCCAAGAAAATAAAGTCTCTCACTGTTTCCATTGTTTCCCCATTAATTTGCCATGAAGTGTTTGGACCAGATGCCATGATCTTAGTTTTTTTAATATTGAGCTTTAAGCAAGCTGTTTCCACTCTCCTCTTTCACTTTCACCAAGAGATTCTTTAGTTTCTCTTTGCTTTTTGCCATAAAGGTGGTATCATTTGCATATCTGAGGTTATTGATATTTCTAACTAGCAATCTTGATTCGAGTTTATGATTCATCCAACCTGGCATTTTGCATGATGTGCTCTGTATATAAGTTAAATAACTAGGGTGACATTATACTGCCTTGAAATACTCCTTTCCCAATTTGGAACCATGTCCAGTTCTAACTGTTTCTTCTTGGCCTGAATACAGATTTCTCAGACACAGGTAAAGTGGTTTGGTAATCCCATCTCTTGAAGAATTTTCCACAGTTTGTTGTGATCCACGGAATCAAAGGCTTTGGCATAGTCAATGAGGCAGAAGTAGATTTTTTCTGACACTCTCTTGCTTTTTTGATGATCCAGCAGATGTTGGCAATTTGATTTCTGATTCCTCTGCCTTTTCTAAATACAGCATGATATCTGAAAGTTCTCGGTTCACATACTGTTGAAGTTTAGCTTGGAGAATTTTGAGCATCACTTTGCTAGCATGTGAAATGAGGGTAATTGTGGCATTATTAGCAGCAAACTCATAGAGTCACTGAGCAGATGACTCACAAACTGGAGGACAATTATACCAAAGAAGTTCTCACACTGTTGCAAAAGTTCTAGAGCCCACAACAAATTTCCCAACCAGGAGATTCACCAAAGCGACTGAGAACTCCAGGGAATTTGACTTTGTAGGGCAGGGGGATTTGATTACAGAACTTCCACAGGACTGGGGAAACAAACTTTTGGAGGGCACAAACAAAATCTTGTGCACACCAGGACCCAGGAGAAAGGAGCAGTGGCCCTACAGAAGACTGAAACAGACTTGCCTATGAGTTTCTGGGAGTCTCCAGTTGAGGCATGGGTCCATAGTCAGGGTCACTGCATATAACAATGCTGACATAAGCCCTTTTGAAGGAGGTTGCCATTACTGCCATTACCCCTACAACAGTTTGACTTCAGGCACATTACAAGGAAGGAACACAACTCCAACCATCAGCAGAAAATTAAATGCCGTCATGAAAACATTCATGTACATATCCCTGTATGGCTACACTTAATAGGACAGCTAGCATATTATAGTGAATGATGTGTTTTTAAATAAAAGAATGATTTAATATTATGAATAAAGAACCACAGATAAATTCTCTGGTTTAAGGAGGCTTTGGACTTTCAAATTAATTTGATAAAGCCAATGGTTCTACATGATCTCTATATATTTAATTTGTAGTGAAAATTTTATGACCAACTTGAGTTTCCTTAGATTGTTAATATTTGATGTAAAATATGAATTAGGACTATAATCATTGTCTCTGGAATTTTCCTGCTTGATATTTGTCATAGATTGTGCTCTCCAGAAGCAGAAGCTGAGTTTGTGATACATGAGGCATATTAGGGATCCCCACATCTGAAGAGAGATATCAGAAAGAGGTATCAGTCTATGAAAGAAGTCACACTGAGATACAGTCTGAACAATACCTCAGGAAAATTAGAGTGCATTGTTTATGGGAGTGTTTTATATAAAACCAAAATGTCAAAGTATATATCCTGTCTCATTCATTTACAAAATGGAGCTTCTCATGAAAGTGCATGACCTGGAGCAACTTGATTTTCTGTGATTGAAGACACCAAAGGAGGTTTAAGAGCATCAGCTGGTAGCAAAGTGAAAAGTTAAAGTGTTCAGTCATGTTCAACTCTTTGCAATCCCATGGACCCACCAGGCTCCTCTATTGATGGAGTTTCTGCCTTTAATTGGAATATTAACATCACATCCTAATTTCTACAACTGTATACATATATTGCAAGCTTCCATAGTCCCAGATAGTGAAGAGTAACTAGACTCCCCAGTATGTCATTATTTTCTTTATTCAAAGTGCATACATAAGTACTTCATTTGGGTTGAAAAATACTCAATATTTTATTTAAAAATGGAAAAATATGTAAGATATTGAAAATTGGTGGATGTATTGGGGAACTTACTAGAATTATGAGTGATATTGATATATCAATAGACTTATAGTACTTTGTCTTTGGGCCTCCCTGGCGACTCAGGGGGAAAAGCATCTGTGTGCATTGTGGGAGATCTGGGTTCAATCCCTGGGTTGGGAAGATCCCCTGGAGAAGGAAAAGCAACCCACTCCAGTACTCGTGCATGGAAAATCCCATGGATGGAGAAACCTGGTAGGCTACAGTCCATAGTGCGCAAAGAATCAGACACAACTGAATGAATTTTAACTTTCACTTTGTCTTTCGTAGAACTGAAGGGATACATGGCCCCTGGCACATGGTAAAATAGACTATGATAAAGAAAGTACAACTTTCATGTGCTTTTTAATAAGAAACAAATAAACATAGATACATGTAATAAAATATTCTTCAAATTGCCTCCAGTAAATGCCTAGAATCATAATGTAGCCTTAATAAAGAAAAATAATCAAGCAAATTCTGAAAGAGATGGGAATACCAGACCACCTGACCTGCCTCTTGAGAAACCTATATGCAGGTCAGGAAGCAACAGTTAGAACTGGACATGGAACAACAGACTGGTTCCAAATAGGAAAAGGAGTATGTCAAGGCTGTATATTTCACCCTGCTTATTTAACTTATATACCGAGTACATTATGAGAAATGCTGGGTTGGAAGAAGAACAAGCTGGAATTAAGATTGCTGGGAGAAATACCAATAACTTCAGATATGCAGATGACACCACCCTTATGGCAGAAAGTGAAGAAGAACTAAAGGGATTATTGATGAAAGTGAAAGAGGAGAGTGAAAAAGTTGGCTTAAAGCTCAACATTCAGAAAACTAAGAACATGGCAACCAGTCCCATCACTTCATGGCAAATAGATGGGGAAACAGTGGAAACAGTGGCCGACTTTATTTTTCTTGGCTCCAAAATCACTGCAGATGGTGATTCCAGCCATGAAATTAAGACACTTATTCCTTGGAAGGAAAGTTATGACTAACCTAGAAAGGATATTAAAAACCAGAAACATTACTTTGTCGACTAAGGTCCGTCTAGTCAAAGCTATGGTTTTTCCATTGGTCATGTGTGGATGTGAGAGTTGGACTATAAAGAAAGCTGAGCACCGAAGAATTGATGCTTTTGAACTGTGGTGTTGCAGAAGACTCTTGCAAGTCCCTTGGACTGCAAGGAGATACAACCAGTCCATCCCAAAGGAGATCAATCCTGCATGTTCATTGGAAGAACTGACGCTAAAGCTGAAACTCCAATACTTTGGCCACCTGATGCAAAGAGCTGACTCATTTGAAAAGACCCTGATGCTAGGAAAGATTGAGGTCAGGAGGAGAATGGGACAACAGAGGATGAGATGCCTGGATGGCACACTGACTCAATGGACATGTGTTTGGGTGGACTCCGGGAGTTGGTGATGGACAGGGAGGCCTGGCATGCTGTGGTTCATGGGGTTCCAGAGTCAGACATGACTGAGTGATTAAACTGAACTGAACTGAATCAAGTGATGCTAGTAATGCTTTTGAACTGTGGTGTTCGAGACTCCTGAGAGTCCCTTGGCCAGCAAAAGATCAAACCAGTCAATCTGAAAGGAAATCAGTCCTGAATATTCATTAGAAGGACCGATGCTAACACTGAAGCTGCAATACTTTGGCCCCCTGATGCAAAGAATCGACTCATTAGAAAAGACACTGATGGCTAGAAAAAGATATTTCATTCAAATGGAGACCAAAATAAGCAGGAGAAGCAATACTGATATCAGATAAAATAGACTTTGAAATAAAGGCTGTAAAAGGAGACAAAGAAGGACACTACATAATCATAGGATCAATCCAAGAAGAAGATATAACAGTTATAAATATAGATGCACCCAACATAGGAGCACCTCAATACGTAAGGCAAATGCTAACAAGTATGAAAGAGGAAATGAAGAGTAACATAATAATGGTGGGAGACTTTAATACCCCATTCACACCTATGGATAGATCAACTAAACAGATTATTAGCAAGGAAACACAAACTTTAAATGATACAATGGACCAGCTAGACCTAGTTGACATCTGTAGGACATTTCACCCCAAAACAATGAATTTCACCTTTTTCTCAAGTGCACATGGAACATTCTCCAGGACAGATCACATTCTGGGCCATAAATCTAGCCTTAGTAAATTGAAAAAAAAAAAAAAATGAACTCATTTCAAACACCTTTTCTGATCACAATGTGGTAAGATTAGATGTCAACTACCTGACGGAAGTGACTTAGCAGCAGCAGCAGCACAGGGAAAAAAAAAAAAAAACTATTAAAAATACAAACGTATAGAGGCTAAACAACATGCTTTGGAATAACCAACAAATCACAGAAGAATCAAAACTGAAATAAAAAATGCGTAGAAACAAATAATAATGAAAACACAACCACCAAAACCTATAGGATTCAATAAAAGCAGGGCTAAGGGGAAGGTTCATAGCAATACAAGCTTACCTCAGGAAACAAGAGAAAAATCAAATAAGCAACCTAACTTTACACCTAAAGGAACTAGAGAAAGAAGAAATGAAGAAACCCAAAATTAGTGGAAGGAATGAAATCATAAAAATTAGCACAGAAATAAATGCTGCTGCTGCTGCTAAGTTGTTTCAGTCATGTCTGACTCTGTGTGACCCGATAGAAGGCAGCCCACCAGGCTCCTTTGTCTCTGGGATTCTCCAGGCAAGAATACTGGAGTAAGTTGCCATTTTCTTTCCCAAGAAATAAATGAAAAAAGAAACAAAGGAGACTATAGCAAAAATCAACAAAACCAAAGGCTGGTTCTTTGAGAAGATAAATAGAAAAACCACTAGCCAGAATCATCAAGAAAAAAACGGAGAAGAATCAAATCAACAAAATTAGAAATTAAAATGGAGAAATAACAACAGACAAAATAGAAATACAAAAGATCATTAGAGACTATGATCAGCAACTATATGACAATAAAATGGACAATTTGGAAGAAATGGACAAATTCTGAGAAAAGTATAACCTTCCAAAACTGAACCAGGAAGAAATGGAAAATCTTAGACTGATCACAAGCACAGAAATCGAAACTGTAATAAAAAATCTTCCAACAAACAGGAGCCCAGGACCAGATGGCTTCACAGGTGAATTCTACCAAAAATTTAGAGAAGAGCTAGCATCTATCCTACTCAAACTCTTTCAGAAAATTGCAGAAGAAGGTAAACTTCCAAACTCATTATATGAAGCCGCCATCAACCTATTACCAAAACAAGACAAAGATACCACAAAAGAAGAAAATTACAGGCCAATACCACTGATGAACATAGATGCAAAAATCCATAAAAAAATTCTAGCAGACAAAGTCCAACAATGCATTGAAAAGATCATACATCATGACCAAGTGGGATTTATCTCAGAGATGCAAGGATTCTTCAGTGTTCACAAATCAATCAATGTGATACACCACATTAACAAATTAAAAGAAAAAAGCCATATGATTCTCTTGATACACAAGAGGAAGCCTTTGACAAAATTTAATATCCATTTATGGTAAAAACCCTCCAGAAAGCATGCATAGAAAGAACATATCTCAACATAATAAAAGCCATATATGATAAAGCCAAAGCAAACATTATCCTCAATGGTGAAAAATTGAAAGCATTTCCCCTAAAGCCAGGAGTAAGACAAGGGTGCCCACTCTCACCACTACTATTCAACATAGTTTTGGAAGTTTTAACCACAGCAATCAGAGAAGAATAAGAAATAAAAGGAATCCAGACTGGAAAAGAAGAAATAAAACTCTCACAGTTTGCAGATGACATGATCTTCTACGTAGAAAACCATAAAGACACTACCAGAAAATTACCAGAATTAATCAGTGAATATAGTAAAGTAGCAGGATACAAAATTAATACACAGAAATCCCTTGCATTCCTATACACTAATGATGAGAAAACAGAAAGAGAAATTAAGGAAATAATTCCTTTCACAATTGCAATGAAAAGAATAAAATATTTAGGAATATATCTACCTAAAGAAAGAAAAGACCTATATGTAGAAAACTATAAAACACTAATGAAAGAAATCAAAGATGATGGAAATAGATAGAAAAATATACTACGTACATGGATTGGAAGAATCAATATAGTGAAAATGAGTATAATATCCAAAGCAATCTACAGAGTCAATGCAATCCCTATCAAGCTACCAATGCTATTTTTCTTGGAACTAGAACAAATAATTTCACAATTTGTATGGAAATACCTAGATAGTATTTTCAAAAGCAGAGACATTATTTTGCCGACTAAGGTCCATCTAGTCAAGACTATGGTTTTTCCTGTGGTCATGTATGGATGTGAGAGTTGGACTGTGAAGAAGGCAACCTGCTTGACTTCAGACTATACTACAAAGCTACAGTCATCAAGACAGAATGGCACTAGCACAAAAACAGAAATATAGATCAATGGAACAAAATAGAAAGCCCAGAGATAAATCCACACACCTATGGACACCTTATCTTTGACAAAGGAGGCAAGAATATACAATGGAGAAAAGACAATCTCTTTAACAAGTGGTGCTGGGAAAACAGGTCAACAACTTGTAAAAGAATGAAACTAGAACACTTTCTAACAACATACACAAAAATAAAAACAAATGGATTAAAGATATAAATGTAAGACCAGAAACTATAGAACTCCTAGAGGAAAACATAGGCAAAACACTCTCCGAAATAAATCACAAGATCCTCTATGACCCACCTCCCAGAGTAATGGAACTAAAAGCAAAAATTAATAAATGGGACCTAATTAAACTTAAAAGCTTCTGCACAATGAAGGAAACTATAAGCAAGGTGTAAAGACAGCCTGAAGAATGGGGGGGGAAAAATAGCAAATGAAGAAACTGACAAAGAATCAATCTCAAAAGTGTACAAGCAGCACATGCAACTCAATTCCAGAAAAATAAATGACCCAATCAAAAAATGGCCAAAGAACTAAGCAGACATTCCTCCAAAGAAGACGTACAGATGGCTAACAAACACATGAAAAGATGCTCAGTGTCACTTATTATCAGAGAAATGCAAATCAAAATCACAATAAGGTACCATCTCAAGCTGGTAAGAATGGCTGCTATCAAAAAGTCTACAAACAATAAATGCTGGAGAGCATATGGAAAAAAGGGGACCCTCTTACACTGTTGGTGGGAATGCAAACTAGTACAGCCACTATGGAGAACAGTGTGGATATACTTTAAAAAACTGGAAACAAAACTGCCATATGACTGAACAATCCCACTTCTGGGCATACACACCGAGGAAATCAGTGTTGAAAGAGACACATGTGCTTCAATATTCATCTCAGTATTGTTTACAATAGCTAGGACATGGAAGCAACCTAGAAGTCCATAGGCAGATGAATGGATATGACAGCTGTGGTACATATACACAATGGAATATTTTCAGCTATTAAAAATAATGCATTTTAACCAGTTCTATTGAGGTGGATGAAACTGGAGCCTATTATACAGAGTGAAGTATGTCAGAAAGAGAAACACCTATACAGTATATTAATGCATATATATGGAATTTAGAAAGATGGTAATGATGATCCTATATGTGAGACAGCAAAAGAGACACAGAAGTTAAGGAACAGTCTTTTGGACTCTGTGGGAGAAGGCGAGGGTGGGATGATTTGAGAGAATAGGATTGAAACATGTATATTACCATATGTGAAATAGATCACCAGTCCAGGTTCAATGCATGAGACAGCGCGCTTAGGACCAGTGCATTGCGACGACTCTGAGGGATGAGACGGGAGAGAGGTTGGAGGATGTTCCAGATGGTAAACACATGTATACCCAAGGCTCATTTATGTCAATGTATGGCAAAAACTACTATGATATTGTAAATAATTAGCTTTCAATTAAAATCATTTAATTAATTTTTTAAAAAAGAAAAGACCCTGATGTAGGGAAAGACTGAAAGCAGGAGAAAAAGGGGATGACAAGGACAAGATGGTTGGATGGTTTCACTGATTCAATGGAAATGAATTTGAGCAAGCTCCAGGGATGGTGAAGGACAAGGAAGCCTGGCATGCTGTAGTCCATGGAGTCACAAACAGTTGGACATAAATGAGTGACAGAACACCAACAACAATAAAGTAAAGATTATTAATGGAAAGGGATAACAAAGTCATTTTGAATACTGCAATAAATAAATTTATGTTAAGTAGCTCAACATAACTTAATAAAACAGGTGTTTGTTCAAATAATTGCCAAAATTTAGAACTTTATTAAATTATAAGATCAAAAAGATCTGATTGCTAGGATGATAGTACATTGGGTGAAAAACTGAATAGACTAGCTGAAAACAAGCAAAAAATTTTAAAATAGCCAAAAAATGTAGTCTTGAACGCATACTATTATTGTCAGTTATCGTTTCAACATGGCTATAATTATGCATATTTAAAGTCTGTTATCCATTTGATAGAATATACAAAAGGCAATAATAATATATTTTCAAAATAAAATCTATTCAAAACAAGAAAGAGATCTCAATGTACATCTCAGTGTGATGCAGTCATCATTTTTAGATCAAATGTGTTTGTTACATAGTTACTCAGTAATATTAATTTCACTCACACACACACACATTTCAGCCTAAATCATAATTAGATATAAATAACTTTAGATGTAATGTCACCTGTTTTTAACACTCCTACTCCTGTATAATATAGTACTTTTTCTTGTTGTCTTGACCTAGTTTTGTGGGTTTTGACTAGGTACCAATCAGTTCCCCTTCTTGAACAGCTAATTAACTACTTTCTTTTTATGCTCTGACACTGAGGGCAACTATATGTCTGCCCTTGTCACCCTCGGCCCAGTTATCACAACACTAAGAACAGCCCTTATACTCCAGAGCCCAGGAAATTATTCAAATTAGTCAATCCACAGGGAGTCCTCAACACCTAGCTAAACTTATCCCATTTGTTATTTATAAGCTCCCTGTTACAGCTCCACATACTTGTTATTGATAACAAAAGAGTACTCAGGAAAATCTGGGCATATAGCCTCTGCAAATAATCACATGCTGATAGATTTAACACAATATCTCATTAAAATTTATAATTAAAATTATATTCATGCCAATCAATAGTTAAAACCTTTTAAAAATTTTGGCAATGTGTTTCTGCATTCACTTTTAGAAAGAGAAAGGATAAAGTACATAATAGTTTATGATATTCAAAATACTAAGCTAGTTTCAAGTATAGAATCCCATATAGAACATGAAAGACAACAAATCTATTAAATGAGCCAGAATATAAAGTCAGTTTCCTAAGCTCTTACCAACTGTGTGGTTCCCTCTCAACTGGAAGTGACTAACTCTGGGTATCATGGCATCCTGCTGACAGTTTAATTCTTATATGATAGTAGTGATTAAACATTATCCATAAATTTTTTTCATTTCATCAAATTGAGTAAAAATTCTCAAGGCAAATAAAAGATTCATTTGTCAGAAATATTCATGGAGCTGTCCTCAAATGATATAATGAGATTAGATTCCTTCAAACTGAAATTGCAAAGAATGGATTGAAAATCTCAATACAATCTGTCAAAAATGAAAATTAACATCTTATTCCTCCTTCAAATAATGATAGGAAAAATTGTCTATAGCCATCCTCTTGCCCAATTTTCTCTTCCAGACATGCACATAACAATAATCATAAAACAACTTTCCTGTTTTAGAACTTAATTCTTTTCTACTGTGAGGTAAAGTAATGCAAAGAAAGGAACCCCCTACCCTTTTATATGATTTCATAAGATTTTATTTTTTCAAGACATAAAGTAATAAGAATTATGAAAAACCCAAAACATAAGTTGATAAGATTAGAAATAAAAATTGTGTATAAATAAATGACCCTTTCCAGTCTTTCAGGCTGATAAATGATTGAAATTTTCCTTTGCAATTTCTTGAGAAATAAATTTAAGGAGTCAACATCATCATTCTAGGTTGAATACAATTCTACTTGCTGGAAGACAAAAATAGTGCTGAGAAAAGCCACCTTCAGTCCAAATGCTACTTAGAATTGATGCATTCATTCTGTATCACAATTCACTGAATGCCTATTACATATTCCACGTGCTGTGCTAAGCATTGCTTGGTGATACAGCTAAGGAATAAAAAATGCATGGTCTAACAATTAATTTGACTTCCCTGGTGGCTCAGAAAATAAGAAATCTGCCTGCAATGTGGGAGACCTGGATTCGACCCATGGATTGGGAAGATCCCCTGGAGGAGGGCATGGCAACCCACTCCAGTATTCTTGCCTGCAGAATCCCCGTGGAGAGGAGCCTGGAGGACTATAGTCCATGGGGTCACAAAGAGTCAGACACACTGAGTGAGTGACTGGGCCCAGTACAAATGCTAATTAATTCAACAAGAATTTATTTAACCAGGCACTTTTTGGTTGAACAAAGTAAACAAAACTTTGTGTATTTTGTATTTTAGTGGAAGAGGGGAAGATAGAGAAAAATTACATGTTATGGAATGATAAACACTATGAAGAAAATTGAAGTAAAGTGATGAATCTGAGTTCCTTTGTTCCTTCACTATTTTAACAGTTATTAAACTTATTTAACTTATATGCAGAGTACATCATGAGAAATGCTGGGCTGGAAGAAGCACAAGCTGGAATCAAGATTGCTGGAAGAAATATTAATAACCTCAGATATGCAGATGACACCACCCTTGTGGCAGAAAGTGAAGGGGAACTAAAAAGCCTCTTGATGAAAGTGAAAGTGGAGGGTGAAAAAGCTGGCTTAAAGCTCAACATTTAGAAAACAAAGATCATGGCATCTGGTCCCATCACTTCATGGGACATAGATGGGGAAACAGTGGACACAGTGTCAGACTTTTTATTTTGGGGGGCTCCAAAATCACTGCAGATGGTGACTGCAGCCATGGAATTAAAAGACACTTACTCCTTGGAAGGAAAGTTATGACCAACCTATATAGCATATTAAAAAGCAGAGACATTACTTTGTCAACAAAGGTCCATCTAGTCAAGGCTATGGTTTTTCCAGTGGTCATGTATGGATGTGAGAGTTGGACTGTGAAGAAGGCTGAGCAGCAAATAATTGATACTTTTGAAGTTAGAGAAGACTCTTGAGAGTCTCTTGGACTGCAAGGAGATCCAACCAGTCCATTCTAAAGGAGATCAGTCCTGGGTGTTCATTGGAAGGACTGATGTTGAAGCTGAAACTCCAATACTTTGGCCACCTCATGCGGAGAGTTGACTCACTGGAAAAGACCCTGATGCTGGGAGGGATTGGGGGCAGGAGGAGAAGGGGACAACAGAGGATGACATGGCCGGATGGCATCACCGACTCAATGGACATGAGTTTCGGTAAGCTCTGGGAGTTGGTGATGGACAGGGAGGCCTGGCGTGCTGCAATTCATGGGGTTGCAAAGATTTGGACAAAACTGAACGACAGAACTGAACTGAACTTAAACATGTACTATAAACCAGGTTACTTTTTATACAAGTGACTCCCATCAGTTAAAAATAACAAAAGCAAAATGCAAAAGCCCTCATTAAATTATGTTCAGTTCAGTTCAGTTCAGTCGCTCAGTCATGTCCCATGAATCACAGCATGCCAGGCCTCTCTGTTCATCACCATCTCTCGGAGTTCACTCAGACTCACGTCCATCGAGTCTGTGATGCCATCCAGCCATCTCATCCTCGGTCGTCCCCTTCTCCTCCTGCCCCCAATCCCTCCCAGCATCAGAGTCTTTTCCAATGAGTCAACCCTTCACATGAGGTGGCCAAAGTACTGGAGTTTCAGCTTTAGCATCATTCCTTCCAAAGAAATCCCAGGGTTGATCTCCTTCAGAATGGACTGGTTGGATCTCCTTGCAGTCCAAGGGACTCTCAAGAGTCTTCTCCAACACCACAGTTCAAAAGCATCAATTCTTCAGCACTCAGCCTTCTTCACAGTCCAACTCTCACATCCATACATGACCACAGGAAAAACCAGTTTTATCCGACTCTTTCAACCCCCATGGACTGCAGCCTGCCAGGCTCCTCCAGGAATCCTCAAGAATCCTTAGGATTCTTCCAAGACAAGAATACTTGAGTGGGTTGCCATTTCCTTCTCCAGAAGATTAACAAATGAGACAGCCCAAAAACATCCTGGTGCAAGCTGAAAATAGACCTCTGTCACATTTCAGCTCCTCTCAGTTTTGGCCCTAGAGTCAGTATCGATTCCTCTCAATGGGCCAAGTTGTGAGAAATGCACCAAATCATTCACTTCTCATGGAAGGAACGGTAGCAAGAGGTAAAGATATATATTGAGTCCTCAATTGTGCTAGTGATCTAGCCCATTGGTCATGGGTCTCATATATAAAAAAAAAGAAAAAGAAAGGCTGATAAATCAGGGCTAAGAAGTTCTGGGAAGAAGTATGTGGATGATCTCATGGGAATGGGCACTAAGAAAGTAAATACGTACAATGCTAATTTCCATCAAAGAGAATCCATGGATGATCTCTTGAACAAGGTAGACAGGATTATTCAAGTGTTTACACAATGGGCCCAAGGCCTGAGTGGCATAGTGGAAGTTAATAAGGCTATGTATGGCTCTAACAAGATGGGTTTGTCCTCACTGAGACTGATCTACTACTGTTGTATGCCAAGATTATTGCAGAATCTTCCACCTAGCACCATTTCTTGGAAAGTTTAACCAGTCAGTTGGTAACATGGCAATTAAATATGACCCCTTCTACCATGGAGAAAACAGTGATTTTCCCTTTTCAGGTACAGAAAACAGAAATATTGCACACTGGATATCCACAGTGCACCTATCAACACAACCGTCTAAGGACTTAGAAAATGCCATTGCCTCAGATCAAAGTACCCACTTTATCACAAAAGAGGCATGATGATGAATTAATGACCATAAGATTAACAGGTCTTACTAAGTACATTCTATTAAATGATAGGATGAAGGCTTCATTTAGGAGCCAGCTTAGATACAAAATCCAAAGTTAATTTGCCCAGTATACAATATGTGTACTGAATCAATAAAGGATTATTCGGTCCGGAAAGTAAGAAGCAAAAGTAGGATTGCCTTTTCACTATTATTCTCACTTTAAAAGTTACTCACTTTTAAAATTTGTACTTCCCATCACATCTTAGACTTTATCAACTTAGAAGTTCTACTTTCCAAGAGGAGAAAGTGAGCTCGACTACGCTGAGCTTCTAATTCTGGTGAAACTGGAATATAATGGTGGGCATAGTCTATCTTGATAATCATTAGTAGATATAGCTGATATTATACAATAAGATCAAGATGACTCTTACATTACCTCCCTTGTTATGTCTGGAACTCAGTGATTTATTGGAATATCTCTTGGCATTTTTTTTAACCAATGATAATGATAACTGAAAATGTAAACTATATAAAACACAATCCCATAAGACCAAAGCAATTTAGAAAGCACAACTTTTAAAGATCAAGGTCTGGGTCACCTTATTCATAAAGAACCCACAATATAGCTGAGGGTGAACAGGTGGAGTTTCTTATAATAACACCTTTTAAAATTTGTGTATTGGTTGGTCTGTTTGTTTAAGGATATAGCAACTAGCAATAAAATTTTGAGATTAGACTTTCATCATTATTTTCAGGGAAGAATTAAAAATGAGCATTGAATATCTTAGCAGAGTATAAGCAGATCTGAGTTGCACAAGGGATAAACTGTACCAAGTTCAGACTATACATTAGACTCTCTCTTCTCCCTGGCCTTGTTTTCTTAGTGGAGTGACAGCTCATGCTTGGTAATGTTACCATTCTGTGTTCACCCTCAAAAAGCTGAGGGGCTCATTGGATATGCACTATCAGTGCCTCACTTCTAACCTACATTGAAACTTAGATTAACTGAACCTAACCTTTTTCTTCCACTGCGTTTCTTGTTGTTGTTGAAGTATAAGACTCAGGTTCCTCAGCAACCACTATACGTTCAAGTAGGTTAACACTCACTGGGGTTAAGGTGGGAAACATGTTATACAGATAATAAAAATTTTCTCCCTGCACTACCCAGGACAAACAGGCTGGAGAATGAACCTCCCTGAGGATGTCTGACAAAACAGAGAAATTGCTTGCCCTGAAATCATAACCTACTCAAAAATGCAGTTCATTATATTTGATTTGCTTCCTTCACTGCCTCACTCTCATGCCACCTCCCTTGTGCATCTACCAAATTTGCATGACCAATAAAGTTTTTACTTTATAAATTATGTGTCAGATCAGCTTTTTAGGGAACACTGATCAAGATAACATATAGCAATTTTGTTTTCCATATTTACCACCACCTGTTAGTTTCTCAGTCATATCCAAATCTTTACAATCCCATGGGCTAGAGCCCACCAGGCTCCTCTGTCCATGGAATGTTCTAGGAAAGAATACTGGAGTGAGTAGACATTCCCTTCTCCAGAGGATCTTTCCAACTCAGGGACTGAACCTGAATCTCCTGAATTGAGGTCAGGTTATCATTACATATGGAAGCCATCATTATGTTACTAACTAAAAGAATATTCATTTCAGTTCAGTTCAGTCACTCAGTCGTGTCCGACTCTTTGTGACCCCATGAATCACAGCACACCAGGCCTCCCTGTCCATCAGCAACTCCCGGAGTTCACTCAGACTCATGTCCATTGAGTCGATGATGCCATCCAGCCATCTCATCCTCGGTCATCCCCTTCTCCTCCTGCCCCCAATCCCTCCCAGCATCAGAGTCTTTTCCAGTGAGTCAACTCTTCTCATGAGGTGGCCAAAGTACTGGAGTTTCGGCTTTAGCATCATTCCTTCCAAAGAAATCCCAGGGCTGATCTCCTTCAGAATGGATTGGTTGGATCTCCTTGCAGTCCAAGGGACTTTAGAATGCACAAATCTAAAGAAAGTATAATATCTATTTTTCTGAGCAGCATGAATTTTAATATAAAAAGGTGAAGTCAGGCAAGTTGTTTCCTCCAGTTCCATTCTTCTTTCTCAAGATTGCTTTGGCTATTTGAGGTTTTTTGTATTTCCATACAAATAGTGAAATTATTTGTTCTAGCTCTGTGAAAAATACCGCTGGTAGCTTGATAGGAATTGCATTGAATCTGTAAAGGGAGAGGGAGAGGGAGAGGGTGGGATGATTTGGGAGAATGGCGTTGAAACATGTATACTATCATTCTTTCTGTGTTAATAGTACAAAAGCACATTTTGGTATAGNTTGTTCTAGCTCTGTGAAAAATACCGCTGGTAGCTTGATAGGAATTGCATTGAATCTGTAAAGGGAGAGGGAGAGGGAGAGGGTGGGATGATTTGGGAGAATGGCGTTGAAACATGTATACTATCATTCTTTCTGTGTTAATAGTACAAAAGCACATTTTGGTATAGCACTCATGGTAATAGAAGCATTTTCACTAAGTTCCTAAATTAATGCACCATAATTCAAAATTGCTTCCTCAAACAGCTGTAGTTGTGAAAATACACAAATATTTTATTCTATATATTATTCTGTATACTTTTCTCACAGTAAACATAGTAAAACATAGTTTTTATGACAAGCCTGATGCTTCTTTCTCTGCTCAGAAAGGAAAAAAAAAAGTTTGAAATGACAGTATATGCCTTTTCTCCTTGCTGTTCATTAACAGTTGGATTTTTTTTTATCATACAAATTCTTGGAACAAACTTTAAATATACTTAAGTGTAGTTTACTGATAGTGAATTTATATCAAAGGCTTCTAATTTTTATTCACTTCTCAAAATGAATTGAATGTCTTCAATCAAAACATACGAATGAAGTTTCAGAAAATTTAGCTTTGGAAGTTTATAAATTTATCAAATGAAAAATATTGAGAACATAGTTTGCAGATAGGAAGACATTAAAATCCCTATAAAAGTAAATGAAAAATCAAACGAAATGAGTGTAAATGGAGAACAAAATTTATGCCTGAAATTTTGTAAAGTTTGCTTTGGACTATCTCCATCTGTGGGAAAAATCCATTGACATTATATCAGAATCAGATAACACCTGTCTCTTATACACATCTAGATGACTCTTACATTACCTCCCTTGTTATGTCTATTAAAGTATATATATTTTGAACCTTTAATTGTATGGTCACCACAATTCTAAAGCAGAAAAAATAATCATGTAAGAATATACATATAAATGTAAGAAAAACTATCAAGTGATGATAAGCCCTTTCAGAGGAAAGGAAGAGAAAATTGACAAGAGCCTAGTCAGCTCTTGAATAAGTTTTTGTTTGTTTCATTCTGTGACAGAAAGTATGGAAAGATTTTGAGGGGCAGAGTAACACGATCAAGTTTATGTTGAGAAATTTTCTTCTGGTTGCTATATGGAAAAGAAAGTGCAGAGATTAAAGAAGTGGGGAGAACAATTACACAAAAAGTGCTGAACATAAAACTATTAAAAATTAAGACAGGAAAACAACTTAGCAAGTTAGAATGTTCTCTACATACTAAACATTGTGCTGGATATTTAAATGAATTAAGTACATTTAAAGTTTCAAATGCATATAAATTAGTCAAGCATATATGAAGTTAGCCCACAAATAGTTAAAAATAGGCACTATTTAAAATTTCTAAGAATACTCTTACGAGGATGAAGACTCAGTTCAAAGATTATTGAAATGATCTTATCTCAATATGCATATACAGATATGAATAAAACAGGTTATATTCAATAGCATAAGCAAAAGACTATTATAATAAGTTTTATTATCTGAATTAATGAATGACTCACCTCACTTGATAAGGTCACATTGAATCCCAATGTATCTCAGTCCAACTGTATCATAGAGCTCTATGAATTAATTCATTAATAATTGATTCTGTATATTTTAACAAGAAATGAAAATTGCAAATAACTCAAGGCATGTTTTCGGTGGGAGTCAGAAATCAAGAAGAAAAACACTTGCAGATTTAGTATATTCCCAAATTTCATTTTTAAAAATATTTTCCAGTGATTCATCATATATGTATTTAACACTGGATAAGATATTTAAATGTTTCAGTGATATAAATCCACACATTTTATTCTCCAGTTAAGGTTCCTCAAATTTCTTGTTTCATAGAGATAGTGATTAACAAAATTAAGTATGAAATGACCATATATATAAGATCTATGAGGTCCTAACTTGCTGAGTATATACATTTGCTTAATGTATTACTCTCTACCTATGTGAGATGAATATAGATAGTTCCTTAAAAGGAAAATAGCTTGCCTTGAAAATAAATGTATGTGCAATTTCTTCAAATCATTCTTAGAGATAGACCCTGGAAGCAAAACATATTACAATGCCAAATGTGTTTCTCAAGAGGCCAAATAAATTAAACCTTCAGCAGGGAAGTTACATAAAGGCTACACTGCAAAAGCCATGTTCTGCAGCTAGATTTGAAGCACTCCTTATAGCTACACAAAATTGTGTTGACCTATCAATTTATTTTATTATTCTCAGCTAATTACTTTAAAACTACTAAACCTTTTGAAGTATTCTTATTTTTCTACTAAACATAAGTAGTTAAAAGCAATCATCATTGAAATCATCATTACCAAATTCTTAGCTATTATGTATATTAACAAATCTTTTATTCACTCCACTAGAGGAAATTACTGACACAGGTTATGGCATAAGGCGAAGAAGGAGCTGCCTAATTGGGGGGGGGGGGGGGGGGGGGG
>SJYT01035216.1:184060-224628 GCA_006410635.1 Cephalophus harveyi | reverse complement strand
AGGAAGTGCTCTCAAGGGTCCAAATAAATAGTTCTAAAAGAACTGTCATAAAGTATATGGTTTTTAAAACTGTAATTCCCAAACTGAATGCCAGAGTTCACTGGGGCATCACAATGAACTAATGGGGTCACTGTGGAATATTTTAAAATTTTGAAGAAAACAGAGTGACACCTATTGGACATCATGCAAATGACAACCATTAACTTCTTTGAATACAAGTAGCTTAGATGGTAAAGATGGTAAAGAATCTGCCTGCAATGCAGGAAACCAGGGTTCAATTCCTGGGTCAGGAAGATCTCCTGGAGAAGGGAATAGCCACCCACTCCAGTATTTTAGCCTGGAGAATTCCTTGGACAGAGGAGTCTGGAAGGCTATAGTCTATGGGGTCACAAAGAGTCAGACACAACTTAGCAGCTAACATAAATACTTAATAAATAGAATTACTGGCTTTTGGTTTTGTTTGTATGACTTTTGTCAATGGAAAAGAAATATTAAGACACTAAAGGTGCCAAGACATGAGAGATTTTTGGAAATACAGTTTTATACTGATTTCAGGAAAGTGTATGATGGAACCTCCAAAGAGGCCAGTAGCATGCCATGATCAATTACAAAAAAGAGCTACAGTATATTTTAAAACACATATCCTTTCTATTAGATGTACCAACGTCTCTTACTGAACTCTTAATATGGGCAATGCCAAAATGAAATAACAGACTAGGATTATTAGCAAATATCAAGAAAGGAAAAAGCAGACACAATCTAGGTAGCCAAATATGGATAATTAAGTTATTTCTGCTTCTTGGAATCTTAAATTTATTGTGTAGTAGCTGGTATTGTCTAAATTAGCCATTCAGATATTTAAACATTCAGGTCTCGCAAATAAGGAAAAGACCACAGAAGAAAATGGAGATTAATAAATGTTCATTTGATTATGCATATATCTGTTAAAGGAGGATTAGGACAGCCTCTGCACTGCCAAATTTTAAGGCAGGATCTTTCTTAATCTGAGGTAATTTAAACTATATTTATTTTAAACATTAGAGTATATATACACAAAATGTCTACTAGAATTTAAAGTAGAAAAGTGGATTCTTACTTCAAAAAGTGATGTAAGCGTAAAGTTTGCTGTCAAACAAACATTACTGCAGAACCAAATGAACATTTCATTGCTACTAAGAAATAATAATTACACAGTGACCCAATACACATTTTTCAAGTGCCCATGGAACAATCTCCAGGGTAAGCCACATGCTATGCCATAAAACAATTCTAAATAAATTTAATCATATGAAAATGAAATCATATGAAGAATTATATGAAGAATCTCTTCTGACCACATGTTACAGATTAGAAATCAACTAAAACGGAAAAAAATGCCCAAAACACAAGCAGATGGAGGCTAAACTATATGCAACTAAGCAACCATGAGATCACTGAAGAAATTTAAAAATAAATTTAAAAATTACTTGGGACAAATAAAAATGAAAAATGAAAACAAAATTGTCTAAAATCCATGGGACACAATAAAAGCAGTGGTAAGAGGGAAGTTTATAGCCTTCTTCAGGAAATAAGAAAAATCTCACCTAGTCTTACACCTAAAGGAATAGAAATAATAATAAACAAAACCCAAAGTAAGCAAAAGGAAAGAAATCATAAAGATCAATGCAGAAATAAATGAAATAAAGACTAAATAAAATGACAGAAGAGATCAACGGCTGATTCTTTGAAGGGATTTTTAGAAAGACTGGTGCTCTTTATGCATACTCATGAATAAAAAAGAGAGAAGGTCCTTGTTAATATAACCAGAAATGAAAAAGAAGTTACAGTTGTCACTGCAGAAATATGAAAAATCATAAAAGACTACTATTAATAAAAAAGCTATATACCAAAAAAAGCACAAGCTAGAAGAATTGGGTAAATTCCTAGAAATATGCAATGTCTCAAGAGTGAAACAGAAAGAAATAGAAAATATTAACAGATCTATTACCAGTAATAAAATTGAATCAGCTAGAAAACAAACTCCTAAGGCTATACTTTCAGGGATCATTTCTATATTTCCTTACTAGAGAAGTTTCTCTGAATAACATATAGATGTGTAGGGCACCAGAAACCACAAGGAGGAAGTGCAGCATGAAAACAAAAACAAAAATAAACTGCAAAAACAAACAAAAAAGACTCCTGACACACACACACAAAAAAAAACTCTAGGACCACATGGCTTCATGAGTGAATTTTAGCAAACATTTAAAGAAAAGTTAACATCTATCTATCTAAAAATATTCTAAATTATTCTACAGAGGGACCACCTCCAAATTCATTCTATGAGGCCAAGATCACCCAGATGAAAAAATCAGACAAAAGTATCACACACAAAAAGAAAATGACAGGCTGAAATCTCTGGTCAACAGAGATGCAAAACTTCTCAATGAAGTATTGGCAAACTGAATTCGATAGGATACTAAAAGGATCATACACTGTAATAAATTTGGATTTATCCAGGATACAAGGATAGTTCAATAACCAAAAATCAATTGATACATCACATTAACAAACTGAAGATTGAAAATCATACGATCATCTCAGTAGATGCACAAAAAAAATGTTTGACAAAATACAACAATAATTTAAAATAAAAACTCAACAAAATGAGTATAGAGGAAATATAATGAGCAAATCCCACAGGCAGAGGACCCTGGCAGGCTGCAGTTTATGGGGTCCCTAAGAGTTGGACATGACTGAGCAACTTCACTTTTACTTTTCACTTTCATGCATTAGAGAAGGAAATGGCAACCCACTTCAGTGTTCTTGCCTGGAGAATCCCAGGGACGGGGGAACCTGGTGGGCTGCCATCTATGGGGTCGCACAGAGTCAGACATGACTGAAGCGACTTAGCAGCAGCACCAGCAACCTAATAAAGGCCATATATGACATGCCCATAGCTAACATCAGACACACTAACAAAAACATGAAAGCACTTCCTCTATAATCAGTAACAAGAAAAGTATGCCCACACTTGCTACTTTTATTCAACACAGTATTGCAAATCCTAGCTCTAGCAATCATACGAGAAAAGGATATTTTTAAAAATCCAAATTGGAAAGGAAAATTTAAAACTATCACTGTATACAGATGACATAATATTATACTTAGAAAATCCCAAAAACCTCACCAAAAAACTACTATCTCATCAAGGAATTTGTTAAAGTTGCAGGTAGAAAGTAATTATATTTCTTTACAAAGTAAAGATATGTGATTTTTGTCCTTTTTTTTCTTTCTTGTGTTGATTATAATTGAAAGTCTTTTTCTTTTAAAAATTTTAGTATAAATGATAGTGTATTTTTATTATTTTATTGATCCTTATTTACATTGATTCCTTCATTCGATCGATATAAGTCTTTTAGTATTCTGTGACTACTTTCTTTGACTTATGGTATGTTTATCTATCTTTATATACGACGTAAATACCTATCCTTCTTAATGATAACAATTTTACTAATATGGGGGATTCCATTTTATGTCTGAATCACGTTAGGGATACTTTTATGGTTACCGTAAGAAATGTCCTGACCTTGTTCATGAAGATTTTAATTTACCTTTGTGTTTCTGGGACTTGTCGGTTTTATTAGAACTCTTTGTTGTTTAGATCTTCACTATATGACGGACTCGAGTTTCATATGGTGTTTCGAGATCCGTAGTTTTGTCATACGATGACCGTGTTTTTATCTGTGTTACTAGTTACGTTGTCTTATCTCTTGGGTCTTCACTTGGATGTGAATCTACCCGTTAATCAGATACTGTTTCTTCTGTTCTTATATGTTACCCCTTTTCTGTCAGAGGTCAATAAATGGGGTTGGAAAACCTGGGCAGCTTCTGTAAAATAATCAAAATGGATAACTCTCTCACAATATGCCCAAAAGTAAAGTCAAAATTGATTAAAGATTTAAATATTAGATCTAAAACAACAAAATTTCTTGAAGAAAACACAGACAATAAGTTCTTTGACATTAGTGTTATACTTTTGGATATGCCTTTATGCAGAAAATTCCACTTCTGCATATATACCCCAAATTATTGAAAGCAAGGACTCAAACAGATATGTTTATGACCAAGTTCATAGCAACACTATTTCTAATAGTCAACAGCTTGAAGCGAGCCTAATGTCCATTGATAGATGCATGGATTAAAAAATGTATAATACACATTCTCAAGAGGCAGGTTAGGTGGTCTGGTATTCCCATCTCTTTCAGAATTTTCCACAGTTTCTTATGATCCACACAGTCAAAGGCTTTGGCATACTCAATAAAGCAGAAATAGATGTTTTTCTGGAACTCTCTTGCTTTTTCCATGATCCAGCAGATGTTGGCAATTTGATCTCTGGTTCCTCTGCCTTTTCTAAAACCAGGTTGAACATCAGGAAGTTCATGGTTCACATATTGCTGAGGCCTGGCTTGGAGAATTTTGAGCATTACTTTACTAGCATGTGAGATGAGTGCAATTGTGTGGTAGTTAGAGCATTCTTTGGCATTGCCTTTCTTTAGAATTGGAATGAAAACTGATCTTTTCCAGTCCTGTGGCCACTGCTGAGTTTTCCAAACTCGCTGGCATATTGAGTGCAGAACTTTCACAGCATCATCTTTCAGGATTTGAAACAGCTCAACTGGAATTCCATCACCTCCACTAGCTTTGTTCATAGTGATGCTTTCTAAGGCCCACTTGACTTCACATTCCAAATGTCTGGTTCTAGATGAGTGATCACACCATCGTGATTATCCAGGTCATGAAGATCCTTTTTGTACAGTTCTTCTGTGTATTCTTGCCAAGTCTTCTTAATATCTTCTGCTTCTGTTAGGTCCATATCATTTCTGTCCTTTATGAGGCCATCTTTGCATGAAANATTATCTTGGTCTTGAAGATCTTTTTTGTACAGTTCTTCTGTGTATTCTTGCCACCTCTTCTTAATATCTTCTGCTTCTGTTAGGTCCATACCATTTCTGTTCTTTATTGAGCCCATCTTTGCATGAAATGTTCCCTTGGTATCTCTAATTTTCTTGAAGAGATCTCTAGTCTTTCCCATTCTGTTGTTTTCCTCTATTTCTTTGCATTGATTGCTGAGGAAGGCTTTCTTATCTCTTCTTGCTATTCTTTGGAACTCTGCATTCAGATGCTTATATCTTTCCTTTTCTCCTTTGCTTTTCGCTTCTCTTCTTTTCACAGCTATTCAATATCTTAGCTGCTCTTTTTTATTATCTGTTACTATTACAACAGCATTCTCATTGAGGGGAATGTTTGGCTATTGAGGGAATAGGAGAGATTTTCATTGGCCAAAAACCAAAATTCAATTGAGTAAACTTGAAGATCTAATCGGGTTTCTTCAACAATTCTTGAATCAGGCAGCGACCCAATCAGTAAATAGAGAAGCTCTGAGGCAGAATGAGGGTGGGGCAAGAAGGTATTAGCAAAAGAAAGGATTAGTTTAGGCCAGGCTGATGTCTTTGGGTGGAATGGTAGGGGTCTTTGTCACACAGGATTCCTCAATAGGGCTGATGAGGAAATTTCAGATTGACTGTTTACATGGTTACTTTTCTAGTAGGTGTTGAAACTGCAACTAAATCTTGCTATTTGGGAGACAAATGACATCATTTGGGGCCTCTTTTTTTAAACACATTTTTTTAAGGTAATAGTCTCTCTCCCTTTTTAAAAGTATGTTTTTGTTTATTTATTTGGTTTCACAAGGTTTTATTTGCAGCACATTGGCTCTCTGGTCTTTGCAGCATGCAGGATCTTTAGTTGAGACACGTGGCATCTACCTCCCTGAGGAGGGATTGAACCTGGACCTCTAGCATTGGGGGGACAGAGTCTTAGCCACTGGGCCACCAGGGAAGTCCCTTGACATATCTTTCTGCTAAAGCCCACCACACAGCTATATCATTTCCAATCATGACTCTTCTGCAATGTCACAAGTTCTGGTGGGCATTATATTTGAAAAAAAAAGTATCGAAATGTTTATATCTGTCTAAAAAGTAAGTTTTATTATTCAGGTATGGTAAGGACAACAGGGATTATCATTGAAAAGATTATTTGTTATTCACAATATTGACTGAAAACAAACGCACTGGGTGAGAGTTGTGAGTTAAGTTTTTACTGGGGGCAATAACCCTGGAGAGAGTTCTCAGGAATTGCTCCAAAGTGGTTGGGGGAAGGTCAGTACTTTATCTGATTTTAGTGAAGGGAGATAAGTACAGACAAACACACATATAAACAGAAGGTTGCTGCTAGTCATGAGGAGGGGATGTCTCTGTTAATTATTTTAGTGTTTTTCTAAATACGAGAAGATTCAAAAAAATTGGACTCATAAAATCTCCTAAAAATATTTAACTATCCAAAACCTGTTCTGCCAGTTTATCCCAGAGCACAGAGTGCCTCATTCCTGATTTCCACCCTGAACTTCTTTCAGGTCAGTGACTGAAGTAGCTTAACCTAATCCTTATAGAGGCAGATGTTGTTGTTATTGTTAAGTCACTAAGTCGTGTCCAACTCTTTGTGACCCCATGGACGGTAGCCCACCATGCTCCTCTGTCCGTGGAATTCTCAAGGCAAGAATACTGGAGTGGGTTGCCATTTCCTCCACCAGGGGATCTTCTCGACCCAGGGATCAAACCCACATGTCCTGCGTTTTTTACACTGGCAGGCGGCTTCTTTACCACTGAGCTACCAGGGAAGCCTGCAGAGGCAGATGGCAAGTGACAATTTTTCGCTGGCAAGTTACCAAAGGGAGGGGTCATGCCAAGCCATGGGTCTGTCCAGAAGTAGAGGAAGCAAGGGGGAAAGGTGGGCGAGAGGCTCTATTTTGGTTTCTGTGAGGAGCTGGGAAGACAGGACAAATAGGTTTAGGATTGGCTAGTTTGAATGATTTCAGCAGGCTGTTGGGTACTTAAGGTTTATTCCTAGTTGTCTGGTATCTGGCCCTGGAGTGATCAAGATAGAGTAATAGTGGCCTACAGGTAGTGGAGGTACAGACTCAGGATTGGTTCACTTGCATATAAAAGATACGCTTGCGGCTGAGATGTTCAATGTCTCCAGGAACTGGTTACCCTGGGAGGGACAGTCTCTCCAGGATTAGTAAGGCCCCAGATGTCAAAGCACCAAAAATATAGAAAATGAAAGGTCATGATTAATAGAGTAGCAGTAAGTATCTCAGCAAGAAACTGAGAGCACACTCAACTTAGGGCAATTCTATATGGGCTTAGTAAGAAAAGACTATTTTTGAAGGTTATGGAGAGGGTACAGAAAACTCACAAGGAACAGGAAAGCAGTGAAAACAAGGAATGTCCCTTGCTATCTAGTTCTGCAAGGATTACTGTCACTGACCAACAGTACACCCTAAAAGGAATTCAGGACTAAGAACAAGATGAGGCATTCTATGCTTCAGGGAAACAGGCCCTGAGATAGTAATATGAACCCAGATTCTTGCATCTTCCCACACTTAGAAAAGCACAAAGATAATTAGCTGAGATACCTGCTCCCTGTGACCAGCAGCAACTGTCTACTGAGATGTGTGCCGGGGTGCACCTACTCCTTAGTCAAAATCACGTATATACTCACCTCTCCCCTTACATCCTCAGAGCAGTTCCTCAGAGCTCTCTGAAAGGCTGTCTCCCGGGTTGTAGTCCCTACTGAGTCCCCAGATAAAACTGAAACTTACAGTTTTCTCATTGTGCCTTTTATGAGGAGAGGGAGTGGACACCAGAACTCAGAAGGGAGTTCTGAGGAAAGGCCTGTCCCTGAGGAATCCACAGCGATCCTGAAGGCAGAGAGCTGAGCCTGCTCACTCTTCTGCCTCCCTCCTCACCCTGAGTGGGCCTCCCCATGGTCCAAACACCTCTAGTCAGTCTCTGTAGCTAGAAACGGGGCAGAGAGTGGGTCCAAAGGGGCAAAAGAAGATAGCAGGACTCTGATTTACATAAAACTTGGAAAGCAGAGAAAATAAAAATAATTATTCCTCACCAAGCACCTAACACACCAACTTTATCACAATGATCTATTTCCTTCCTGTTCTATTTGTATATAGTTTAGTACATAACTGTATTTAAAATTAAATCATTGGACTTCCCTAATGGTCCAGTGGTGAGGATCTACTTGCTAGTGCAGGAGAACACAGGTTCAATGTGCCACAGTGACTAAAGCCTGAACGCCCTAGAACCTGTGCTCCACATGAGAAGCCACTGCAATGAGAAGTCCGCACACTGCAGCTAGAGGGTAGCCTCTACTCTTGGCAACTAGAGAAAGCTCGTGTGCAGCAACAAAGACCCACATGATGTACTCTGCATATAACTTAAATAAGCAGGGTGACAATACACATCCTTGAGGTATTCCTTTGCCAATGTGGAACCAATCCATTGTTCCATGTCCGGTTCTAACTGTTGCTTCTTGACCTGCATACAGATTTCTCAGGAGGCAGGTCAGGAGGCAGGTCAGGTGGTCTGGTATTAGCGTCTCTTTTAAGAATTTTCCACAGCTCGTTGTGATCTACACAGTCAAAGGCTATGGCGTAGTCAGTAAAGCAGAAGTAGATGTTTTTCTGGAACTCTTGCTTTTTCAGTGATCCAACGGATGCTGGCAATTTGATCTCTGGTTCCTCTGCCTTTTCTAAATCCAGCTTGAACATCTGGAAGTTCTTGGTTCACATACTATTGAAGCCTGGCTTGAAGAATTTTGAGCATTACTTTGCTAGCATGTGAGATGAGTGCAATTGTGCAGTGATTTAAACATTCTTTGGTATTGCTTTTCTTTAGGATTGGAATGAAAACTGACCTTTTCCAGTCCTGTGGCCACTGCTGAGTTTCCCAAATTTGCTGACACTTGAATGCAGCACTTTCACAGTATCATCTTTTAGGATTTGAAGTAGTTCAACTGGGATTCCATCACCTCCACTAGCTTTGTTTGTAGAGATGCTTCCTAAGGTCCACTCAACTTCGCATTCTAGGATGTCTAGCTCTAGGTGAGTGATCACACCATCATGGTTATCTGGGTCATGAAAATCTTTTTTGTATAGTTCATCTGTGTATTCTTGCCACCTCTTAATATCTCCTGTTTCTGTTAGGTCTATACCGTTTCTGTCCTTTATTGTGCCCATCTTTGCATGAAGTGTTCCCTTGGTATCTCTAATTTTCTTGAAGAGATCTCTAGTCTTTCCCATTCCATTGTTTTCCTCTATTTATTTAAATTGATCGCTTAGGAAGGCTTTCTTATCTCTCCTTGCTATTCTTAGAACTCTGCATTTGAATGCGTATATCTTTCCTTTGCTCCTTTGGCTTTAGCTCCTCTTCTTTTCTTGGCTATTTGTAAGTTCTCCTCAGACAACCATTTTGCCTTTCTGCATTTCTTTTCTTGGGGATGGTCTTGATCACTGCCTCCTGTACATTGTTACAAACCTCCCTCCATAGTTCTTCAGGTACTCTATCAGGTCTAATCCTTTGAATCTATTTGTCTTCCACTGTATAATTGTAAGGGATTTGATTTAGGTCATACCTGAATGGTCTAGTGGTTTTCCCTACTTTCTTCAATTTTAGTCTGAATTTGGCAAAAAGGAGTTCATGATTTGAGCCACAGTCAGCTCCCAGTCTTGTTTCTGCTGACTGTATAGAGTGTCTCCATCTTTGACAGTAAAGAATATACTCAATCTGACTTCAGAATTGACCATATGGTGATGTCCACGTGTAGAGTTGTCTTTTGTGTTGTTGGAAGACGGTGTTTGCTATGACCAGTGTGTTCTCTTGACAAAACTGTTAGCCTTTGCCATCCTTCATTTTGTACTCCAAGGTCAAACTTGCCTGTTCCTCCAGGTATCTCTTGACTTCCTACTTTTGCATTCCAGTCCCCTATGATTAAAAGGACATCTTTTTTGGTTGTTAGTTCTAGAAGGTCTTGTAGGTCTTCATAGAACCATTTAACTTCAGCTTCTTTGGCATTAGTGGGTTGGGGCATAGACTTGGATTACTGTGATACTGAATGGTTTGCCTTGGAGACGAACAGAGATCATTCTGTCGTTTTTGAGATTGCATCCAAGCAAGTACTGCAATTCGGACTCTTGTTGACTATGAGGGTTACTCCATTTCTTCTAAGGGATTCTTGCCCACAGTAGTAGATATAAAGGTCATCTGAATTAAATTCACCCATTCCAGTCCATTTTAGTTCACTGATTCCTAAAATGTCAGTGTTCACTCTTGCCATCTCCTGTTTAACCACTCCTAATTTACCTTGATTCATGGATCTAACATTCCAAGTTCCTATGCAATATTGCTCTTTTCAGCATCGGACTTTACTTCCATCACCAGTCACATCCACAACTGAGTGTTGTTTTCGCTTTGGCTCCATCTCTTCATTCTTTCTGGAGTTATTTCTCCACTCTTCTCTAGTAACATATTGGGCACCTACCAACCTGGGGAGTTCACCTTTCAGTGTCATACCTTTTTGCCTTTTTATAGTGTTTATGGGATTCTCAAGGCAAGAATACTGAAGTGGTTTGCCATTCCCTTCCCCAGTGGACCAGGTTTCGTCAGATGGCCTCACTGGTGCTGACCAGAAAATTCCAAACTGAGCGGTTAAAACTACATTCCTGGAAGAGACTGAAACTGCAACTAGGTTAGGCTCTAAGTTTCAGTTCGGTGATGTGAGCTTAGCACTCATGACTTCATTAGAGGCCTGTTGCTTCTTTTGTAACAATAGTATATTTTATATTTTTCATTAAAATTATCTAATAAGGTTTTTGCTCTCCTTTGTCTTCATAATCATGATTTTTAATGCCTCTGTAATAAACTAAACAGTAGCTGCATCAAATTTAATGAAGCAATGATACACTGTGGCTGCTTCCTTTTTTAATTTTTGCTAAACAGCAATGTTAAATAATGTAATGTACATCCCTGAGATAGAAATTTTTTCCATATTTTATTTTATTTCTTTAGGATCTACATATCCATTAATGAGAATGTTGAAGCTAAGGATATGAACATTTATGTGGCTCCAAATACATATTCCTAAATTACATTGCTAAAGAGTTGTGCCAATGCCTAGTGCTACCAGTAATGCATAAGAAAGCTGTGATCATAAAATACTTATCTACATTGAATATTATCACTTGCAACTATTTTTTTACTAATTTAACAGGTGGCATGCTCATTTTTATTAATTTGCTTTTCTTTGATTACTATTACAGTTTCTGTATTTTACTGTATCTTTGTTTACTAGTTGTACTTGCTGCTCAGTTTCTGACTTTATACTGAATCAGCGACCAGTCCCTAAAACTGCTGCTGAAACTGACTCTTGGAGGAATCCTCACTGAAAACAACTGAGCGTCATGGTGTGATAAGGCAGTAATTTCAAAGGAAAGAGGCTAATGAATTTCAAGTTAAGGGTTTATGGTCTTAACATCTACTTTTCTGGGAAGTTTATTATTTAACTCTATTGGATTTCACTCTATTATTTAACTCTATTTAACCTCTCCCCTAGTGCCCTTCTTGCCCCTTGTTTCACCACTTGAAAGAACTTTTGCAAAACTAAATTCAGTCTGAATGACTGCAGTAGCCAATCATGTTACTTTCTGTTCTTTATTGGCAATATGATGATCCAGCATCCATCCCAGGAGATACTGGCCTTGACTGACTGATTCTGAGATATATATGGGTCACGACCCAGATAATCACAATTGTGTGATCACTCATCTAGAGCCAGACATCCTGGAATGTGAAGTCAAGTGGGCCTTAGAAAGCATCACTATGAACAAAGCTAGCAGAGGTGATGGAATTCCAGTTGAGCTATTTCAAATCCTGAAAGATGATGCTGTGAAAGTGCTGTGCTGATCGCTGAAGAATTGATGCTTTTGAACTGTGGTGTTGGAGAAGACTCTTGAGAGTCCCTTGGACTGCAAGGAGATCCAACCAGTCCATTCTGAAGGAGATCAGCCCTGGGATTTCTCTGGAAGGAATGATGGTAAAGCTGAAACTCCAGTACTTTGGCCACCTCATGCGAAGAGCTGACTCATTGGAAAAGACTCTGATGCTGGGAGGGATTGGGGCAGGAGGAGAAGGGGACGACAGAGGATGAGATGGCTGGATGGCATCACTGACTCGATGGATGTGAGTCTGAGTGAACTCCAGGAGTTGGTGACGGACAGGGAGACCTGGCATGCTGCGATTCATGGGGTCGCAAAGAGTCGGACATGACTGAGCGACTGAACTGAACTGAACTGATTATGGCATAGACCATATTATTATCATCATCATCAATCATCTTCTTCTCTCTTTCATTATTTCACAGGTTATTTGAAGAAGTATCTTCCTTGACCCACCAGAATCCAGGGCAGTGAAGGGGTTCTTATTACATCAGAGATTCTCAAAAATTAGAAGAATCACCTATGACAGATTACTAAAATCACGACCCTTGTACCTCATTGTTGGAGATTCAGATTCAATAGATATGAGATGACCCCTGGAATCTACACTTTAACGATTCAGAAGGAGAGGAGTCTAATGACCATAAAACATTGGCATAGATCCTTGAGATAGGAAGTAAATTTGTATTGAAAATATTCAATATAGACACAGAAAAGAGGCTAGCAGTGGGGAGATTGGGGAGTATAGTCCATTAAGAGCTCCCTGACTTTTCACTTTCATGCACTGGAGAAAGAAATGGCAACCCACTCCAGTATTCTTGCCTAGAGAATCCCAGGGATGGGGGAGCCTGGTGGGCTACCGTCTATGGGGTCGCACAGAGTCAGACACGACAAGCGACGCAGCAGCAGCAGCAGCTGGGCCCATTCTCCAAAAGTGTCAATGTGGAGGAACCTGCAAATAAGGCCAGAATTGGGTGGAGAAGGTGGTCAAAGTACACCCAGAGCAACTTTCAAAATTGCAGGATTGTTTAAGATTTCTTCTAGGTTATATTCATGAAATGTCAGTGGTGGACAAGGATACAAGCCAACCACACGGTAGAGGTGCAGAAGCAAAGAAACAACAAAATCTGGTGTCCAACAGCACTACTACTACTACTACTAAGTCGCTTCAGTCTTGTCCAACTCTATGCGACCCCATAGACGGCAGCCCACCAGGCTCCCCTGTCCCTGGGATTCTCCAGGCAAGAACACTGGAGTGGGTTGCCATTTCCTTCTCCAGTGCATGAAAGTGAAAAGTGAAAGGGAAGTCGCTCAGTCATATCCGACTCTTAGCGACCCCATGGACTGCAGCCCACCAGGCTCCTCCGTCCATGGGATTTCCCAGGCAAGAGTACTGGAGTGGGCTGCCATTGCCTTCTCCGTTCCAACAGCACAGCAACTAGCAAATACGTTTGGGGAGGGGGAGGCGTGTGGACCTGTCTCCTAACTCCTGGCCCAAGGCTGCCATCTTGTGGCCATCTAAGGAATGGCGATGCAAGCTTATAGATTTTAAGAACTTTTGTTTTAGGGGAGGATGTGAATATATTGGTCCCCTGGAAGAAGTCTTTACATTTTCTTCTCACATCTTCTATAAATTTTAGCTTGGATAAAACCTACTTTGGCTAATTCTGAAAGTAGAAAAAAACCTACTCAGATAAGCATAGAAATTTAGAACAGAAAAGATTTTAGAAATCACCTTATGAAGAAATAGCCTTGCTTTTTGTAAAACTAGTTCACCAAAATGCCAACACCTTGATGGGTCTATCACTCTGCAAAAATCGCTAACGACCACATTATACATTTTTCACACAGTAACTGCATCGTGAATTCCTCTTTATCCTGAAATGAAATCACTCCTAAGGAAAGATTTCATTTGATACTCATCTCCTCTGTTTGAAGTGCTCTCCCTGGCTCGTTTTTCTTTAGGGCTTCAACTATACATTCATATCTACAGTTCTAATGTCTCCCCTTGAGCAAAGGAAAAATCCTTGTTTCCAAACCCTTGGTAAACACCTCCAGTACTGTGTCATTTTCTTGTTTCCTCTCTGAAACTATTTGCAAGGCTCTGCTCTCATCATTGAAAAGCACAAAACATCAAGTACACATACACATATATACAAAAACCTACCCTGGGCAAGCATTTCAGTTGTCCTCAGCACAGCTTTGGGCACTGTACCAAATGCACAAATAGTGTCAGAGCTCAGTGAGGTGGAAGCCACCGCGGGGAGGGGGACTCACAGAGACTGACTGCCAAATAGAATATGAAAGAGCAATCCCTGGCAGCACTCACAGTAAAGAGTTAAACAGTTACATGCACACAGATTTGTTTTTCCTCTAGCTCTCTGAAAGAAAATTTTTACCATAGATTTGTACAGGATTATCATAAATACAGTGTTATTGTAACAGACTACTTTTTGTTGATCTGCTATGTGTGAGGTCAGGGGTTCAACAAGATCTGGTGGTGAACAAGATAGTCCCTGCTTCAAGGAGCTCACAGTCTTGTGGCAGCGATAGGCAATAACCAAGAACAAGCAAGTGATACACGCTACAGCAGGTGCAGATTGGTTCAGATGCTGTTCAGTGTAGGGCAAGCAAGGGAGGCTTCCTGGTGTAACCAACTCCCTCACTTTACTGAGGAGAAAAATATTCAGTTGGCCAAAAAGTTCGTTCAGATTTTTCCATAACATTTTATGAAAACCCAAACAAATTCTTTGGCCAACTCACTAAATCATCTGTATATTATGGTTTGCTCAATGTTTCTGAGTTAGTAAATGGCAGCTCCAAGATCAAAAGCCACGTCCGTGATTCCCAAGAAGGAACTAACAATGGCCCAGAGGAGCATGGCTTTTAGAGGAAACTCAACACTGTCTCGTGGGGCTATGTTGATTGCTAAGGCAGTGTATGCATTTGTCTAGATTTCTAATCCCACCCTCCTTACCTCCACCTCAACCTCTCCCTCTTGTTTAGATTTTCAGTTCTCTGTCATTCTCCTTATTCAAAGTAACAAGATCGTTCCCAAGATGAACATATACTGAAGATGTTTAGATTACGTTGTGGTAGAAAATAGAAGCAAAGACAAAAAAGAAGAGTTTAAGTTAAAGATTTACTCTTTTGACTTTTTAGTATGGAAGGCAATCGCTTCCTAGAGATGCCAGAACAAAGAACCAGAGAGTAGGTAACTTGAGCCAACAAAAACATTTATTGTCCTGTGGTCCCGGAGGCCAGAAATCAAGGTGTTGTTAGGATCATGCTCCCTCTGATGTGTCATCAGATGAGAATCCTTCCTTGCCTCGGTCTAGTCTGGAGATAGCCGTCAATGCTTGGTGTTTCTTGGTTTGCACTTGTACCACTCTAGTCTCTGCCTCTGCCAGTCACATGGCATCTCCCCTAAGTGTCTCCATCCAAACTCCCCTTTCCCTTTTTGTTCCCAGGTTTACTGAATATGACTGACGTATAACACTGTGAAAGTTTAAGGTGTACGAAGAGTTGATTGGATACATTTATACACTGCAAAATGATTACCATCACTTTGCATTAGCTTATACCTCCATCACTTCACACAACTGCCAATTCTACTCTCCAATTCTACATTGGAGAGTAGATTCAATGTAAGATCTACTCTCATATACTTCCAAGTATATAATACAGTTTTAGTAACTATAATCACCATACTATACTTGGATCCTCGGAACTGAACTCATCTTTTTTTAATATTAATTTTTATTTATTTATTTGGCTGCACCAGATCTTAGTCGAGGTACACGCAGGACTTTCGATCTTTGTTGTGGCATGTGGGACCTTTTAGCTGCAGCATATGGCATCTAGTTCTCTGACTAGGGACTGAACCCAGGCCCTCAGCATAGGGAGTGCAGAGTCTTAGCCAGAGGACCACCACGGAAGCCACTAAGCCACCAGGGAAGCAAAACATTTTTTAAATTTTGACTTAAAGTTAATTAAAATGAAATAATATTAGAAATGCAGTTTCTCAGCCACACTAGCTATATTTCAAGTGCATAAGAGCCATGTGTGGCTAGTAATCAAAATTTATGAATCACATAAAATCCAGATGTCTAGCTTTTTAACCAAAAATGAAACAATTATCCTAGCCTAGGCTTAGCCTCTTCCATGGCAACATTGGCTGAATCTGAATATGCTTTTCTCAAGTTACCACAGTCCCCAGCACTCCCAATTGGAGTCCTGCCATGGGCCTGGAGTATCACTGGCCACTTACCATTGCACTTGTGCTCTTGATTCTCATATAATTGGCCTGCTTCATTCATTTACGTCACTTGCTTGACTTTTAGAGTCTGTCACCCTTGTCCCAGGTAATCTGCTTCATCTAGATGCTCTGTGGCTACAAAAAATAATAATAATTACATAACAATAATTATTCTAGAGTATCACTGTCCAATAGAACATTCTGAGATGATGGAAATGTTCTATAATCTGCAGTGTCCAATACTGTAATACTGTAACCACTAGCCACATGTGGCTCTTGTGCACTTGAAATATGGTTAGTGTGACTGAAGAATTGAATTTCTGATGTTATTTCATTTTAATTAATTTAATTTTAATGGCCAGTGACTACTGTATTAGAGATGAAGTTCTAGGGCAGAGCTTCTTGAGATTTAACTTGCATAGAAATACCCTGGGGAGGGAGGGGGCATCGGGGAGCAAGAAACCTCTGGCAGTCCAGTGGTTAGGACTCTGAGCTCCCACTGCTGAGGGCATGGGTTCAGGGAATGAAGATCCCACAAGTTGCTTGGTGTGGCCAAAAAAAAAAAAAAAAAACTGGTGATCTTTTAAAACACAGATTATAATTTAGCAGCTCCAGAGTGAAGCCGAAGATTCTGACTGTCTGTCTAATAAGTTCACAGATGATGCCAATGATTCTGGGGTTTGGTCCACACTTTGGGAAGAAAGATTTTAGAACGGTGCTCCTCAAACTTTAGCATGCACCTGGAGATTCCAGAAAGATTCCAAAACATATTCCTAGGCCCTGCCCCTCATCGTTTCTGACTGAGTAGGTTTGGGGTGAGGTCCAATTGTTTGCATTTGTAACAAGCAACTGGGTGATGCTGGACTACCAAAGGAATGGGATGGTGTTGGCAAAATATCTTTTTAGTCACTTTCTGATTTTCTTCCCCAGTCATTACTGTTAATAGTTAATATTTGTGTTTGATATTTATTATCCCATTTTACTGATGAGGAAACTGAGGCACAGGGAGGGTAATGAACTTACCTAAGCTTACCGTGAAGGTAACTGCTCTCTCCAGAGCGACCTTCTTAACCACACATTTCTCACCATGGATGATGTCACCATGGATGTTGCCCAGGGTACTGTCCCTGCCTTGATGTAAAGACTTCATAATTCCTTGAATTTAAACTGGAAGATAAGAATCAAAAGCAGAACAGTCTACTTTGGATTCCCAATTTTCCTGCTTTCCTTCCACATCTCATTTTAAGACAGGAAATGGGTTCAGAGAAGTAAAGGACTTGCCTGAGGCCACACAGCTAATGATTTCTCTTTAAGTATGATCTGATAAATAACCTTCAGGCAGACTTTTTTTCTTTCCTTTCCTTCTGTTTTTTCTGCAAAAAGCTTTACTGTTTCCATTTGGTCCAGGGCTTGGGAGAGAGCTCCAGAGTGCTTAAAAAGCTACTTAGTGGCTGCAGAGAGGGGCTTCAGGCAGAAGCGCTGCACCAGAGGGCTCTTCAAAGGCTGCTGGGCTTCGGAGGCTACCAGTCATGCTGGAGGTGAGCCTTTGGAAGAGATACTCGCCCTGCCCCGCCTGGGAACCAGCCAGCCTGTGAAGGTTGGTCAGGTTGCTGCCCATTTTCTTGACGAGTTTCACCTTCTTGTCTAGGAAGCCGGGCGCCAAGGAGTCACAGAGGGGGGAGTCTGCGCGGACAGACCATCGGAATGGCGGCTTCCACACAGTCCTGGGTTTTACCCCACTCCTGCAAGTGGCTACTGCCGCTGGTTTTGCATTTTCAAGAGAGGCTCAACCTCGTGCTTCTCCTCAGCCAATTTCCGGAAAATAGTGTCCCAGGTTCTCCAGAGTCATATCCTTCGTGGTGGAAATACAAGCCCAGAGAGAGAAAGGCCCGCAGACCCCCGTTGACCAGGCGGCTGAAGACCACCTCCACCTCAGTGGGATAATTCTGAGGTATCTGGGAGCTCACGGTTGAGTTAAGCTTAAAAAAACATGGTGCTAACATGTCCTGGCGGCTGAGGATAGCCGAGTAACTGATTTTGCAAAGCTTGCGGCTGGAAAATAGGTTGGAGGGGGTCGAGGCTTTACTGGAAAATAGGTTGGAGGGGGTCGAGGCTTGAGGGATGTGCCTCGGTCTGTTCTGTCCAAACACTGTTGAAGCCAGAGCCGTAGACCCCGTCAGTCCCTCACCCACTCCTCACCCGCTGGCAGAGGAAAGGCACTGGGGGTGAGGCCAAGGTAAACGAGGGGAAGGACGGTCTGGGAGAGCCAGTTCTGTGCTCCCAGTCAGGCGAGGGCGGGTCGCAGCCGCTGAGGAATTGTTTAAAACGAGCCTAGAGAGACCAAGCCTCCGGAACAGGCTCCCAAGAGGCCCTTCTTCCCGCCGGCAGTGCTCAACGCGCGGCAGCGGCAGCAGGGGGCGCTCCAAGCGGCCTCCTGGCTGGAGGTGAAAACCAGAGAGAAGCCTGGCGAAGGCAACTGCCTTCAAGGTGACTGCCTCTCACGGACCTGTTGGGAGCCCGAATGAAGCGCTTCTGGGGCCAGGGGAACCCCAAAAAATGACCAGTGGCACGGAAGGGAGAACTCTAATCTCCTGTATGCAGGTAGAGCCATCAAGATGTTAATCATTTCATCTGTAACCTATTTAAGCTACGTGGTCCTCAACACGTGGCACTTTAGTATTACCTGGAGCTGTGAAAACCCAGCGCCCTTGGGATAGACATAGAGGCCAATTAAATCAGAACCTCTGGGTTTGAGACCCCGACATCGAGGGGTGCACATTCCCAAGGCAGATTGCAAGACTGAGAAAAATGATTTCACACACACAAAAAAATTTAATTAAATTTAAAAATCTGTTTTCCATTCTATTGTAGTTTTTAGGCTATAAAAAAATTACAAATTTACAAATTCCTATTTACAAATTCCTATTTACAAATTTGTAAATTTCCTATTTACAAATTCCTCCAGAAAATGGAGTTAGTTGTGAGATTTAAACACGATACATGAGAAAATGCCTTGGAAACTGGTAAAGATAAGAATTATTGTTGCTACTATTTTACCTGTTTTAGAACCTCCCCTGATAGTCTAGTGGGCTGGAAAGTATTTAAATACTTTAATATACTCTGAAAACAAGTCACCATTGTCTTCAGAGATGGGATGTTATCAAGAATGGCATTGAACTCAAATGAATGTAAAAAAATAATTGAGGTGTTCAAGGCTGTGCATATAGATAGATATATTAATACATACTTAATTGTAATCTCTCCTTTTCTATCTCTACCCTTTTACTTAAATGAACAGTAAGAAAGGAAGAGTTATTAGAAAAGATGACGGAGAAGGAACATTCTCCTCTGCCTTTCCTGTCCTCACTAATCTTTGACTTCCTCCATATGTTTCCACACTCTCCTGGCCCCCACCAGAGCCCTGGACAGGCCAACTCTGAACCTGGTCCTGAGCCAAGAGTCTATGTTCTATAAAGGGGAGATTCTTAATTCCAGCCTCAGGGAGAAAAAACTGGATCAGAGAATTCAAGTCCTTTGCCCTAAATCTCACAATAGGTTAGAACCAGAGAAAGATCTAATTCTCCTTCAACCTAACCTAGATTCCACTGTGAAAATATTTACTCTTGGCTGCTAATTAATACAAAAGTCATCAAAGCAAAAACATTGGAAGACATGAGAGCCGAGGTGGGAGGAGAAACGGTGAGAATGACCTGCCTAATACAAAATGTTCTCCACCATGAGGGTAAGACGACACAGGGAGCTGAGAATAATACGAAACACAGCCACGCTGATGCGTATCACAAAATCTGAAATTGAAGGGAATTGAAGCCTTTCTTGTGAGACATTTCATCATTTTCTCAGTAATTGCATCAGTTTTATAATTTCTTCCATCACTGAGTCCCCAGTAGCCCTGGCATCTCCTCGTCTGTGATATGGAGGTGGTAGGTAATGGTGTTTGCCTTCAGGAAATTAAAGACCCCTCTCAATAAATGCATTAGTCATCCACACTTGCTGCTATGATTGATCTTGTAACCACAATCAGATCTGGGCACGGAAAGGATATGAAAATTCATAAGCGGGAAAGCAACCTTATCTTCCCCTGATCCAGCTCTCTCTTTACGAGAAATATCTGCAAAGTTTTTTTTTGCATTTCTAATTTGCTCATCAAAGGGTATGTTTTTGACAGGCTGATATATGTCCATGGGAGACTAGGAACTATTGGGGATCATAGGAAATTGTGAATTCTGCCCAAGTTTTCGAGATTTGCTCTGTTGAGTTGCCCTTTACTTAAAAGAGCAAAAATGTTTTAGAATTGTATTTCAACATTTCGGGACACCCAGAAGCCATAACACTGAAAAGAATATCCTGAGCTCATCCTGTCTCTGTGGAAGATACTAGAAGTATACTCTGATTTTATTTTTGCTTTATATCTTGGGCAATCCCTGGTATGACAGGGGGTCAAAGATAGCTAGTAAATTGTTCCATAAGCTTCAAACTGAGGTACTCAACAAAGTCTATCCTAGAGGGGAAAAGACTAAACACAAGAATCCCAATGAACATGAACTATTTTCTGGGTTTTACAATTCAGTGGCCCTAAGATCTGCAACTTAACAAATTGCATCTGTTGTTTGCTGAACTATATGGTAATCTAATTATGTGTGTGTGAAAATCACTAAGACCTGTCTTTGCAACCGCATGGACTATAGCCTACCAGGCTGCTCTGTCCATGGAATTCTCCAGGCCAGAATACTGGAGTGGGTAGCTGTTGTGTTCTCCAGGGGACCTTCCCAGCCCAGGGTCTCCCACATTGCAGGTGGATTCTTTACCATCTGAGCCACCAGGGAAACCCAATCTAATTCTAAATGTACATATACACTCTTTGATCCATTCCAATAAGAAGTTTTTATCTTACAGTATATTTCACATACAAGAAACTGCATGTAAAGCTATTCACTACATTGCTCTTTGTGTTTCAGGGGAAAATTGAAATAACCTGGAAAGGCTCAAGTAGAGCAAATTAAATAAATTATGGTTCACACAATGAAAACCATGTAGCAGATTAAGAAAAACAAAAAGGGTAAAATTTACATACTAAACATGGAAAAATCTCCAAGACATAGAAACTGAATAAATGAAAGGTATGCCACAGGATGGAGAAGGCAATGGCAACCCACTCCAGTACTCTTGCCTGGAAAATCCCATGGATGGAGGAGCCTGGTAGGCTGTAGTCCATGGGGTCACTAGGAGTTGGACACAACTGAGCGACTTCACTTTCACTTTTCACTTTTATGCATTGGAGAAGGCAATGGCAACCCACTCCAGTGTTCTTGCCTGGAGAATCCCAGGGACGGGGAGTATTCCATGGACAGAGGAGCCTGGTAGGGCTACATCTATGGGGTTGCGTAGAGTCAGACACGACTGAAGCGACAGCAGCAGCAGCATGCCACAGAATAGTGTTCCCATTTGAGTAGAGAAAAGAACAGAAACACATGTATGTGTGTAATGCGCAGGATATCTGGAAGGATATACAAGAAACAGCGCTTCTGAGATGGAGAATTGGAGGAAAGCTAACAAGGAGGGAAAGAGGCCACAATTCTGTTAACTATCACAAGGTTCAATATGTAAGAACAGTAATAGTACACTTCATGCTTACTATGTGCCAGGCATGTACTAATCACATGACATACCTAAACTAAATACAGCATGCCCCTTTTAAACTACAAGATATTCTGATATCTGTCTTACTGCACTAAATTATCAACTGTGCTAAGTGTGCTAAGTTGTTTCAGTCATGTCTGACTCTGCAAACTCATGGACGGTAGCCTTCCAGGGTCCTCTGTCCATGGGATTCTCTAGGCAAGAATACTGGAGTGGGTTGCCATTTCTTTTTCCAGGGGATTTTCCCGACCCAAGGATCAAACCCATGTCTCTTACATCTCCTGTTGGCAGGCGGGTTCTTTATCACTAGCACCACCTTAAGCATTTTTATATCCTACACAAAGTGAAAGTTGCTCAGTCATATCTGACTCTTTGTGACTCCTCTCCAGGCCAGAATATTGGAATGGGTAGCCTATCCCTTCTCCAGCAGATCTTCCCAACCCAGGAATCAAACTGAGGTCTCCTGCATTGCAGGTGGATTCTTTACCAAATGAGCTATCAGGAAAGCCCCAATTGCTAGTACATATCACATAATAATTTTCTCAAGAAATATGTGCCTCATTCATTCACTCATTCAATATCAAATATAAGAGAAACTAATTATCTTTTCCATTTAGAGATGACAAGAGCTTAATCACTTTTATGTAAAATTATCTTTTCATAATCATTTTGCTATGCCATGAATTCAAGCCATAATCCAGTAATAAGTGGCTTTGAAAATGTGCTGTTACAGATACATATAATTGTGACTGTGCTGGACACACTGGGGAATTCAAACAAATTACTGAGGAAAGTTGTCCAGTCTTCTTCTTACTTTTTATTCAAAGAGAAACACTCTTTCTTTTGATTGTATTATCAAAGTATAGTCACCTCCCTTTTTAAGTCTTGAGTTCAGGAGAGTTCTTAACTGTTTTAATGTGAAAGATCTCCTACTAAGTTAGATGGAATCAAGTAAATAAAGTGCTTAGCACAAGGCTGACCTATCCAAAATCCCTATTCAAGTGGCACTATTTCTTTAGAGGCTATTTCTTATTTAGAGGCTTCAAATGGGAGAGGAAAGTAAACAACAGCTAAAGCTCAGTCTTATCAGCAGTTGGGAAATATGTCTGTGACAAAAGCAGAGCAGACTGGGGGAATGAGAATGTTTTTCCCCTCCACAAGCCATTAAAAGTCATCAAAAGTCATCAGTGCTGTAAATCAGACAGTCTAGGCAAAAAAAGAGGAAAAAATTAAAACCCTGATTCTTTAGGTTCAAAAATTCAGTTATTCAATCTGGTATTTATTCGAGGGCCTACCTGGGCTAGGCAGGCATTATGACAGGCAACTATAGTCCAAAAACTCATTTTATTCATTTAACATGCAACCTCTTTTGAATTTACTTCCTGTTTTTGAAATCAACTTTGTAGACATGATAACAATGCCAAAACACATTTTACTAAAGTGGTAAAATGTTGATAGAAATAATTATTTAAATAGCTGGCCCTGATTTTTGGATTTGGCAAAACAACAAAACTTCAAATAATAATATTAAGAGAACTAATACAGGGTTGTATTTGTTTAAAAAAATTTTTTTCGTCTATGTTAGGTACTGAATTATGTTCCCTTAAAATTCATTTATTGAAGTCCCTACTCCCAGTAGCTCAGAATGTAACCTTATTTGGAGATGAGCTCTTTAAAGGGATGAAGTTAAAGGATGCTTTTAGGCATCCTTTCGAATATGGGGTCCTAATCGAATATGTGGAGAAGGAAATGGCAACCCACTCCAGTATTCTTGCCTGGAGAATCCCAGGGATGGGGGAGCCCAGTGGGCTGCCATCTGTGGGGTCGCACAGAGTCGGACACGACTGAAGCGACTTAGCAGCAGCAGCAGCAGCAGCAGCAGCAGCAATCGAATATGACTGATGCTCATAAGAAGAAAGGCCTTTGTGAGGATAAAGCAGCCATCTGCTAGGCAAGGAGAGAGGCCTCAAAAGAAACCAAGTATCAGGCCTCCAGAACCCTGATAATTATTGTTTAAGCCACCCAGTCTGTCGTATTTTGTTATGGCACCCCAACAAACCAATACAATCTATTATGACACTACTTCATAAAAGGAAAGCACATTTTAAATCACAAAGGTAGGAAGGACATGATTTCTGAATTATTTTGCTTTAAAAAATCTTCCTATATTATTTTTTTCACTTTGCTATAGAACAGTGAAAATTCTGTTTTTAACAAGGAACTCCTGCTCTAAAATCATTTTTCTTCTTAATTTTTCATTCACTTCTTTCCACAATAAAAAGTAACCATCAACTACACTCATGATAAACCTAGTAATTCCAACCTAAAAAGGACATATTATGTCATAGGTCCATTTTCATAGTTAGAATATAGTTTATAAATGTATCCCCTGCTATATAATAAACGAAATCTTGTAAAAACATTTTCTCAAATGAATAATGTTTTTAATTTATAATTATTAAAATTGAAGTAGAAATACTTTATTCAAATTATTTTCAAAATACAACTGAATTATAAATTCATTATGGGGACTTGCCTGGTGGTTCAGTGATTAAGAATCAGCCTTACAGTGCAGGGGAGGCAAGTTCAATTCCTGGTCAGGGAACTAAGATCCCACATGCCTCAGAGCAACTAAGCCCAAGCACCACAACTAGAGAGCCCATCTGCCACAACTAGATAATCTGAGGGCTGCAACAAAAGATCTCTCATGATGCAACTAAGGCCCAATGTGTATGCGTGATCAGTCACTTCAATCGTGTCCAACTCTACAACCCCATGGACTATAGCCTGCCAGATTCCTCTGCCCATGGAATTCTCCAGCCAAGAATACTGGAGTAAGTTGCCATTCCCTTCTCCAAGGGATAAGGTCTGATCCAGCCAAATAAATAAATTTTTTAAATAAAAAATTCATTATGAACTTTGGAAAGATTATTTATTTCATTCAATATACACAAGTAATTTCACATTTCATTTTAAGTTCAGAGTCACAAAACATTTCTTGTATATCCAGCACTAATAAAGATCATGGTACATCAATGAAATACTTAACAACAGGGATTGATTTTTAATAGATATCTATAAATAACATTAACAGGAAAATACACATAATACAATCTACTCTGGATCTAAAGGCCTTAATTTACTTCAGTATTGAAAGAAACTAGTCTGAAAATTTTCTCATTTAAAAAACACATTGAGAGAATGGGTTCAAGGATGGAGGAATGATTTGGTACTCAGCAATTCACAAATATGACATTTTTAAGATCTGAAGAAAGACTGCAAGTTGGCAGCACAAGAAATGATCTCTCTTCTCTCTCTCTCTCTTCTTTCTTTCTTTTTCTCTCTCCTCTATGGAACAGGGATATTTCATATTTCATAGTTTCTGAATTTCCTCAGGAGTTCTGAAGGAGCATCGCCAGACCAGCGGAAACGAAGGTGCCAACAGTTCACATCTGCAAAACCTGTAGAAGAGAGAAGGGGATATTTTAAAATCAAAGGTGGGAAAAGTCAAGCTTATCATAGTAAAATAGCTTGTTCATAAGATTTCAAGCCATAAATGAAATGTAAGGGTAAGTATTTGGTGTCAGTTTTTAGTATCTTACATAAATGGATAAGCAGACTTTTGAATCCTTATGAACAGGAATTGGTTTATATGGATGAGAGGACTTCACATGTTTAAATGATTAAAAATAAAAGGATATTTATAGATGCTTCCAGTGGTAGGAATTTTGACAATTCATCTGCAAAGAAATTGGAAACTACTTTCAAACAGCTGCCTAAAGTAAAAGGTCAATGGAAAGAATCCCTGGAAATACAAATAATTTATTCTACAACAGTAAGATTGTTTTATTCTAATAAACAACTTTGTTGAAAACTAGAAAAAAAATCATGTTCATTCTCTAGAATGAACTAGAGGAAGAGTCGGTTCAGTTCAGTGGCTCAATCATGTCCAACTCTTTGCGACCCCATGAATTGCAGCACATTTAACAAGTATGCTTTATATTATTTTTTATGTTTAAAATATTGCCAATAAAAAAGTTTACAGAATAATACATAAAATACAGAATAATAAATAATACATACTTCACTGATATTTAAAATATTATCTAAATATCTAGCAGGAAAAATATACACAGAATAGTTGACAGTGATTATCCCAGGAAAATAGGATCTGTACTTTCTTTACAATTATCAGAGGAAAAAAATCTGAAGAATTTCCATTTGGGGGAAAAGGCAAAAATAAAATTGCTTCCAACAACCTGTAATTGAAACACACACACAAAATATGTACAGTGATATCCTTTTCATTTTAGGTATACTAACATCTTAAAAATATACCAAAATAGCCATAATAAATATTTCCCTAAGTGGTAAGACTGCAAGTTATTGTATTTTGTTCCTTTTGCTTGACCGTATTTTCCTCACATTTCTACACTAAATATGTGTTATTTTGGGAATTTAAAAAAGATGTTTTCACATTTGGGTTACCCTAGAAATTCTTGGGAGAATTTGAATGCAAGTGGCTAATCTGGGAGGTGATCCCAAGAGACCCTGATAGGGAAGTAGGGAAAGGAGCCAGGTCTATAAAAGGTACATTTTCAGGAAGTTACTACTCTGGACAACTAGGGTTTGATCCCCTGGGGAGCCCTGAGAGATAATACTGAAAAAAAAAAACTCAAGACTTGTTCCACCTGAGGGGTGAAGGTGTTGGAGAACTTATCCTCCCACTCACATTCATTATCTGATGGCTACATCCACAGGGTGTTTACTCCTTGGCACTTAACTGTCCGCTCACTTGCTGCCAAACCAGATTCACTGCCAGTGAAAGCCCTCTGGTGGGAGCCGTATGGTTGGCAATGCCTGGGAAGGCAGATGCCCAGAGGATATGTTGGCACATCAACAGCATCTGCTATGTTTGATTTTTTTTTTTTTTTTACTCCAGGATGTTATGCAATACTATTTGATTCTAGAACTGTATTTATCAGAAGGCACATTTATTGCATATTTAAATGAAAATAAAGTAAACATTAGATTGTCTCTCATGTGGGTTTTCAGATGCTGTGCTCCTTTTTTTCCTGGTTGCAATGAAGAGTCAGAAATGATGGGGGCTGTTTGATGGATGTTTATGACAGAAGAGGCATCAAAAGGCAAACTTCAAAGTAAATAACAAGCACTGCTTGAGGAAATCAACAAAAATGCTGAAAAGTTATGTGGGAAGCCACTTGGGGCTTGGTAAAGCTGACATGAATAATATTTCTTAAATGCTGACATTATAAAAATTTTCACTGCAGTCAAATGAAATTATAAATAAGCATGCAACTGTACTTTGGCATATGAAAACCCAACTTTAAGGCACTACTCAGAACAGCCAATAATCTCTTAAATAACATTAAGAAAATACTGGTATATGCAGCCTTCAGCAAAATTTCCTAATTCTTATTCTTCAGTAGTAGCTTTCAGAACAGTGATCCTCTCCCCCTCTCACCCCCTTCACTTCCTTCCCCAACCATAGTATAATATACTTCATGATGTGAAGGTATCAAAACTGGCATCACAACTTGTTCAGAGTCAATTACAATATATCTACACTATGAAATATTTATCAGTTGTTAAAACCAATGAGTTCATTCTAAATATAAGGGTCTAAGGAGAAACCCCATAGTAATAAAAGCTAACACTAAAAACCACTGGCCATGTACCAGGTCTAAATAGTTTACATATGTTATTTACTTCTCAGAAAGACCTTATAAGGTAGACACTAATATTTTAACCATTATAGAGAGATAAAAAGATATAAATACAGAGAGGTTAATTTGCTTGCCCAAGGTCACATAACTCAGCAGTGGAAAAAGCCAGGCTCTGGTTATAGAGTCTGTACTCTTAGTTACTGTATAACAGAGAGGAATGTGCACAGTATAACCCTCACAAACAAACATATGCTTATGCATGCCTTTGTTAATATAGAGAACCAGTGTAGAAGGAGACACACCTGGGCATTTGCACTGTTTACTTCAGGAAGTAGAAGCAGAGAAGGAGGAGACGTTAGGGTAGACACTAAGTTATTGTCTATGTATGATTCTTTGAATTTTAAATTTTTTTTTTATTTTTTGGCTGCACTGCTCGAGATGTGGGACCTTAATTCCCAGACCAGGGATCAGACCTGAGCTCCCTGCCCCCTGGAAGTGGGGAGTCTTAACCACTGGACCACCAGGGATGTCCTGATTCTTTGAATTTTCAATGATAAGCTCATATTACTTTGAGGCTTTTAAATATCTAAATAACTTTTTTAAAAGAAAGAGAAAATTTTATAGAATCTTATGAAAGGGATTTAAGTGTGGCCTTAGTGGGAGGCTCTGACATGATCAACCCCCTCAATTCTGGTGAACTCAGAATAGGCCTGAATCTGAAATAAAAAGTCACAAGGAGGGCCTAGAGAGGTTCAGGGAGCACAGATCTGAACATTCCAAGGATAAATGGGGAAGCAGTCACGTGTTTGCCTGTATATGCAAACTGTGGTGGGTGGGTGGGTGTTTATATGTGTATGTTTCCCTGAAACACTTCTTGGGACATCTGGCCTTCTGCTTTGATCTGTTTGTTATATTATAACCATTGCCAGTTATAAGGCTGATGCAATCAACTGCAGGCTCTACAAAAGGATCTCTTGGAAAACCAGCAGAGGCACCTAAATGAAGCACCAAGAATCTTTATTCCCACCAGAAAGAAATTAGCATGTAAAAATTCTCACCAGAGAGTTTAGAAGTGACTATTTCTAGAAAGACTATAGTTCACCGTAACCTAATTACCTTCTTTTTAATAAGAGGATTTTGAGGACATTCAGGAAACTTCTACTTAAAGACTAGGGACTTCCCTGGCAGTCCAGTGACTAAGACTTTGCCTTCTGATGCAGGGGGTGTGGGTTCAATCCTTGGTGGGGGAGCTAAGATCCCATATGGCCAAAAATCCAAAGCATAAAACAGAAGCAATATTGTACTTAAAGGTTAAAGTCTACTGGGGTGTTGAGGGTAGTTAGAGTGTGGATACATAACACACCTATACAAGATAAACACAGTGGGATGGGCAGATAGACAAAGAACTCATAACCATAGCTAACAATTGCCCAGGGCCTGCTATAGGCAAATCACTGTCCTAAGCATTTTGCATGGATCACCTCATTTAATCCTCTGGGTAACACTATAAGAAGGTACCACTTAGATCTCTGTTTTGTAGATGAGGAAACTCAAGTGTAAAAGAGTTAAATAACTTTCACTTCATTTCACTTCAGTCGCTCGGTCGCAAACCGACTCTTTGCGACCTCATGAACCGCAGCATGCCAGGCCTCCCTGTCCATCACCAACTCCCAGAGTCTACCCAAACCCACGTCCATTGAGTCAGTGATGCCATCCAACCTTCTCATCCTCTGCCCTGCCCTCTCTCCTCCTGCCCTCAATCTTTCCCAGCATCAGGGTCTTTTCAAATGAGTCAGCTCTTCACATCAGGTGGCCAAAAGATTGGAGTTTCAGCTTCAGCCTCAGTCCTTCCAATGAACACACAGGACTGATCTCCTTTAGGATGGACTGGTTGGATCTCCTTGCAATCCAAGAGACTCCAACACCACAGTTCAAAAGCATCAATTCTTCGGCGCTCAGCTTTTTTTATAGTCCAACTCTCACATCCGTACGTAACTACTGGAAAAACCATAGCCTTGACTAGACGGACCTTTGTTGACAAAGTGGTATCTCTACTTTTTAATATGCTGTCTAGGTTGTCATAACTTTCCTTCCAAGGAGGAGGCATCTTTTAATTTCATGGCTGCAATCACCATCTGCAGTGATTTTGGAGCCCCCCAAAATAAAGTCAGCCACTGTCTCCACTGTTTCCTCATCTATTTCCCATGAAGTGATGGGACCGGATGCCATGATCTTCGTTTTCTGAATGTTGAGCTTTAAGCCAAATTTTTCACTCTCCTCTTTCACTTTCATCAAGAGGCTCTTTAGTTCCTCTTCACTTTCTGCCATAAGGGTGGTGTCATCTGCATATCTGAGGTTATTGATATTTCTCCCGGCAATCTTGATTCCAAGTAATATAAATAATAAATGGCAGAGCTAGAATGTGGGCTGACATGGTCTCCTTCAGTGTCTATTGCCAAGGACGTTGGGCCTCTGGATGCATGCATGGCTCTGGGCCTTTGGACCACCACCTGCCACCCAACTTGGCCCTTGCTGCTTGAGCTCTTTCATGTGCATCTGGATTTTGGGGGGCTTCCCTCGTGGCTCAGATAGTAAAGAATCTGCCTGCAATGCAGGAGACCTGGGTTCAATCCCTGGGTTGGGAAGATCCCCTGGAGAAGGGCATGGCAACCCACTCCAGTATTCTTGCCTGCAGAATCCCCTGGACAGAGGAGCCTACAGGGCTACAGTCCGTAGGGTCACAAAAAGTTGGACAACAACTGAAGCAACTCAGCACAGAATGTGAACCCAGGTGGGTTAGCTTAGGAACCAAGAGTTTAACCTCTGTAATACCCTGCTTCAGTGGACCTATACGTGGGTCAGATGTCTACAGAACTACCTACACATAATGTATCTTCTGAGGATAGTGCAGTGCCTTAGAATGCAGACTCTGCAGTCAAACTGTCTCATCTCAGACCCCTTCCCTGCCACATACAAGCTGGATAACCTTGAGAAAATTATTCAGCCTCCCAAGGCTTCAGTTTTCTCATTTGTAAAATGAGAATAATACTTGTAATGAGGATTAAATAAATTAACTCATGTAAAATTAATATTAAATAAGATAATAGATTTTAAGTAATATATGCAAAGAACTGCACACAGTAAATACCCAACACAGGGAGTTCCCTGGTGGTCCAGTGGTAAGACTTTGCCTTCCAATGCATGGGTTGTGGGTTCAGTCCCTGGTTGGGGAGCTAAGATCCCACATGCCTCAAGGCCACAAAATCAAAACATAAAACAGAAACAATATTGTAACAAATTCAATAAAGACTTTAAAAATGGTCCAACATCAAAAAATCAAAAAAAAGTTTAAAAATAAATATATATATATATACCCAACACAAGCCAGCTAGTGTTATTTCAGTAAAGCAGAAGATGATCCCAGATATGTCTCAAGTTTTCACTTGCAAGGAATGTGTTAAGGAATATATCTAGTTTCTGTGTCGATGCTAAGTATCTTTCAAGGTGCCAAAAGAACATTTATAGTTGGTACTACTATGTAATTGGAAAGGTTGAGAATACATATGATATAAAATGGGTCTTTTAATTTCAATGACATGACTTACCTGGTGAATCTGGATTTTGTGGGGAGAATGACTTCTCCACAGATTTGGATTCTTTCTGCTCCATTTTCTCTGTGGTTGAATCAAACTCCTCTTTCTTTATCTCTTTTTGCTCATCCTGTTCCTCATTTTCAATTTTGTCAGTATGAGTCTGGTCAGATTCTTCCAACATCAGATCCTTTTTTCCTCTGACAGCCCAGTGCATTGACTACATTAATTGAAAACAGATGTATAATATAAAATCCATATTATATAGTTTCTATATTTAAAGTTCAATATGTAGTAACATTTACCTACTATTATAGTGCTGATTAACAAAATGTTAGACTTGACTATTAGCCAGATATTAATCAACAAATTCAGATATTAATTGATTAATCCTCACTGATTTGGAAAACTAAGAATATGAGGAGACATTTGTATCCTAGTATAAATGAAAGGGACCAGCATCAGAGAAATTAAAAGAATGATGTTTTTCTGGAAAATTAGCCATAAAATTACCATATGTCCAAGCAATTCAGTTCCTAGATACAAAGAATTGAAAACAGGTGTTCAAAGAAAAACTTACACACAAATATTCATAGCAGTCATGGAAATAATCCAAATGTCCATCAATTCACTGGATAAACAAAAATGTGGCACATCCATGCAATGAAATACTATTTTACCATAAGAAAGGGAGAAAGTACTACAATGTGGATAAACCTTATAAATATTATGCTTAGTAAAACAAGTCAAACATAAAAAGCCACATTTTGTATAATTCCAGAATAGACAAATTCATACAGATAGAAAGCAGATTAGTGGTTACCAGAAGCTGGGTTAGAGGGGAATAGGACATGATTGCTAACAAGGACAGGGGTTTCCTTTTGGGGTGATGAAAAAGATCTCAAACTAGATAGTGATGATGGGTGAACAACACTGGGAATGTACTTAGTGCCACTGAAACGTACACTTTATGCTGCCTACAAGAAACCCACCTCAAAACAAGGGACACATACAGACTGAAAGTGAAGGGCTGGAAAAAGATATTCCATGCAAATAGAGACCAAAAGAAAGCAGGAGTAGCTATACTCATATCCAATAAAATAGACTTTAAAACAAAGACTGTGAAAAGAGACAAAGAAGGCCACTACATAATGATCAAAGGATCAATCCAAGAAGAAGATATAACAATTATAAATATATATGCACCCAACATAGGAGCACCGCAGTATGTAAGACAAATGCTAACAAGTATGAAAGGGGAAATTAACAATAACACAATAATAGTGGGAGACTTTAATATCCCACTCACATCTATGGACAGATCAACTAAACAGAAAATTAACAAAGAAATGCAAACTTTAAACGATACAATAGACCAATTAGACCTAATTGATATCTATAGGACATTTCACCCCAAAACAATGAATTTCACCTTTTTCTCAAGTGCTCATGGAACCTTCTCCAGAATAGATCACATCCTGGGCCATAAATCTAACCTTGATAAATTCAAAAAAATTGAAATCATTCCAAGTATCTTTTCTGACCATAATGCATTAAGATTAGATCTCAATTACAAGAGAAAAACTATTAAAAATTCCAACACATGGAGACTGAACAACACGCTTCTGAATAACCAACAAATCACAGAAGAAATCAAAAAAGAAATCAAAATATGCATAGAAACGAATGAAAATGAAAACACAACAACCCAAAACCTGTGGGACACTATCAAAGCAGTCTGAAGAGGAAAGTTCATATCAATACAGGCATACCTCAAGAAACAAGAAAAAAGTCAAATAAATAACCTAACTGTACACCTAAAGCAACTAGAAAAGGAAGAAATGGAGAACCCCAGAGTTAGTAGAAGGAAAGAAATCTTAAAAATTAGGGCAGAAATAAATGCAAAAGAAACGAAAGAGACCATAGCAAAAATCAAGAAAGCAAAAAGCTGGTTCTTTGAAAGGATAAATAAAATTGCCAAACCATTAGCCAGACTCATCAAGAAACAAAGAGAGAAAAATCAAATCAATAAAATTAGAAATGAAAATGGAGAGATTACAACAGACAACACAGAAATACAAAGGATCATAAGAGACTACTATCAGCAATTATATGCCAATAAATTGGACAACGTGGAAGAAATGGACAAATTTTTAGAAAAATACAAACTTCCAAAACTGAACCAGGAAGAAATAGAAAATCTTAACAGACCCATCACAAGCACGGAAATTGAAACTGTAATCAGAAATCTTCCAGCAAACAAAAGCCCAGGTCCAGACGGCTTCACAGCTGAATTCTACCAAAAATTTCGAGAAGAGCTAACACCTATCCTACTGAGACTCTTCCAGAAAATTGCAGAGGAAGGTAAACTTCCAAACTCATTCTATGAGGCCACCATCACCCTAATACCAAAACCTGACAAAGATGTCACCAAAAAAGAAAACTACAGGCCAATATCACTGATGAACATAGATGCAAAAATCCTTAACAAAATTCTAGCAATCAGAATCCAACAACACATTAAAAAGATCATACACCATGACCAAGTGGGCTTTATCCCAGGGATGCAAGGATTCTTCAATATCCGCAAATCAATCAATGTAATTCACCACATTAACAAATTGAAAAATAAAAGCCATATGATTATCTCAATAGATGCAGAGAAGGCCTTTGACAAAATTCAACATCCATTTATGATAAAAACTCTCCAGAAAGTAGGAATAGAAGGAACATACCTCAACATAATAAAAGCTATATATGACAAACCCACAGCAAACATTATCCTCAATGGTGAAAAACTGAAAGCATTTCCCCTAAAGTCAGGAACAAGACAAGGGTGCCCACTTTCACCGCTACTATTCAACATAGTTCTGGAAGTTTTGGCCACAGCAATCAGGGCAGAAAAAGAAATAAAAGGAATCCAAATTGGAAAAGAAGAAGTAAAACTCTCACTGTTTGCAGATGACATGATCCTCTACATAGAAAATCCTAAAGACTCCACCAGAAAATTACTAGAGCTAATCAATGAATATAGTAAAGTTGCAGGATATAAAATCAACACACAGAAATCCCTTGCATTCCTATACACTAATAATGAGAAAGTAGAAAAAGAAATTAAGGAAACAATTCCATTCACCATTGCAACGAAAAGAATAAAATACTTAGGAATATATCTACCTAAAGAAACTAAAGACCTATATATGGAAAACTATAAAACACTGATGAAAGAAATCAAAGAGGACACTAATAGATGGAGAAATATACCGTGTTCATGGATCGGAAGAATCAATATAGTGAAAATGAGTATACTACCCAAAGCAATCTACAGATTCAATGCAATCCCTATCAAGCTACCAGCGGTATTTTTCACAGAACTAGAACAAATAATTTCAAGATTTGTATGGAAATACAAAAAACCTCGAATAGCCAAAGCAATCTTGAGAAAGAAGAATGGAACTGGAGGAATCAACCTGCCTGACTTCAGGCTCTACTACAAAGCCACAGTCATCAAGACAGTATGGTACTGGCACAAAGACAGAAATATAGATCAATGGAACAAAATAGAAAGCCCAGAGATAAATCCACACACCTATGGACACCTTATCTTCGACAAAGGAGGCAAGAATATACAATGGAGTAAAGACAATCTCTTTAACAAGTGGTGCTGGGAAAACTGGTCAACCACTTGTAGAAGAATGAAACTAGATCACTTTCTAACACCACACACAAAAATAAACTCAAAATGGATTAAAGATCTAAACGTAAGACCAGAAACTATAAAACTCCTAGAGGAGAACATAGGCAAAACACTTTCCGACATAAATCACAGCAGGATCCTCTATGATCCACCTCCCAGAATACTGGAAATAAAAGCAAAAATAAACAAATGGGATCTAATTAAAATTAAAAGCTTCTGCACAACAAAGGAAACTATAAGCAAGGTAAAAAGACAGCCTTCTGAATGGGAGAAAACAATAGCAAATGAAGCAACTGACAAACAACTAATCTCAAAAATATACAAGCAACTCATGCAGCTCAATTCCAGAAAAATAAACGACCCAATCAAAAAATGGGCCAAAGAACTAAACAGACATTTCTCCAAAGAAGACATACGGATGGCTAACAAACACATGAAAAGATGCTCAACATCACTCATTATCAGAGAAATGCAAATCAAGACCACAATGAGGTACCATTTCACACCAGTCAGAATGGCTGCGATCCAAAAGTCTACAAGCAATAAATGCTGGAGAGGGTGTGGAGAAAAGGGAACCCTCTTACACTGTTGGTGGGAATGCAAACTAGTACAGCCACTATGGAGAACAGTGTGGAGATTCCTTAAAAAACTGCAAATAGAACTGCCTTATGACCCAGCAATCCCACTGCTGGGCATACACACCGAGGAAACCAGAATTGAAAGAGACACATGTACCCCAATGTTCATTGCAGCACTGTTTATAATAGCCAGGACATGGAAACAACCTAGATGTCCATCAGCAGATGAATGGATAAGAAAGCTGTGGTACATATACACAATGGAGTATTACTCAGCCATCAAAAAGAATTCATTTGAATCAGTTCTAATGAGATGGATGAAACTGGAACCTATTATACAGAGTGAAGTAAGCCAGAAAGAAAAACACCAATACAGTATACTGACACATATATATGGAATTTAAAAAGATGGCAATGATGACCCTGTATGCGAGACAGCAAAAGAGACACAAATGTATAGAACGAACTTTTGGACTCTGTGGGAGAGGGAGAGGGTGGGATGATTTGGGAGAATGGCATTGAAACATGTATACTATCATGTAAGAATGAAGTACCAGCCTATGTTCGATACAGGATACAGGATGCTCGGGGCTGGTACATGGGGATGATCCAGAGAGATGATGTGGGGTGGGATGTGGGAGGGGGATTCAGGATTGGGATCTCATATACACCCATGGTGGATTCATATCAATGTATGGCAAAACCAATACGGTATTGTAAAGTAAAATAAAGTAAAAATTTAAAAAAAAAAAATTTTCCCCAGGAGTCTATAGAATCACTGAGAGAGAGCTGGCTCTGTGTTCTAGCATGTCCTTCCCACTCAGTCTTACTACAATAAATATCACCTCTCTCAAAATATAACTCTTTTAATTTCCTTGAGTACTTTTCTTTCTTACAGGAAGATCATGGCCTGCTCTCAATCACTATGTTTTCTGAAAGTTACATGAAAGAACTATTAAAACATCATTTCACTTTGCCCAGTTAATAAAGACCAATCTTGAAGAGATTACTAAAATCACTCATTGATTTAGGGCATGCCTTCAACTGTGTAGCTTCAATTTGCTGAGATTTCCTCTCACACAACAGAGTAAAATCAATCTAAGAGCATCATAAGTGTACCAATTTGGTAATTTTCTGTTCCTAAATCTGCAACATGTGATTCAATGGCAAACAGCTGTTTATTTTAGTATAAAGGCATCTGACTGACATTTAGAACTTCATGAAAGAAAGGTTTCAATAAAATAAAGCTTCTAATGTTTTTTTAATAGTTAATCAAGAAAAAGGCATTCATCAGGGAAAGATATTCAAAATGTTACTGAAGTCTAAGGGTTTCTATTTCAGGCTTCATTCTCTAGCTTTTCTTTGGAAAACCAGCAGGTAGATGTCCTTTATCTTAGACAGACATGTGGTTGAGGAAGTAGAAAATATAATCTCCAAATCTCCAAGAGAAGTGGTTCCTTCTTCTAGGGTGACCACAATTTGCTTGTATGGCATGCTTTCTCACGAAGAGAGTAATATTACCCTTAATAAGAGTGCTTAGCAAATTAAGTTATTTCACTTCACTGAATAAATACAGTGATTCCAAAGACATTTAAGTAAATGTGTCTGAGATGAATTATTAATTGGATCTCATAAATACTGATTTGGTGATGTATAATTGCTTAATTTAGAACATTGGCCTGATTGATAAAATTAATCTCTCTACATTTTAAAAAAATTCCTAGTAATGCCACTCGATTGCCTTTTATTTGACAAGAAAGGTAGCACAGAGCTTGTGCCTAATTCAATTTTCCATATCAAGTCTATACCACATGGGATAAGTGCCTTTTAAATAATATTATAATAATGTAACTATTCAGATCAGTTCAGTTCAGTCACTCAGTCATGTCCAAAACTTTGCTACCCCATGAAAAGCAGCACGCCAGGCTTCCCCGTCCATCACCAACTCCCAGAGCTTGCTCAAACTCCTGTCCATCGCATCAGTGATGCCATCCAACCACCTCATTATCTGTTGTCCCTTCCCCTCCTACCTACAATCTTTCCCAGCATCAGGGTCTTTCCCAATGAGTTGGTTCTTCACATCAGGTGATCAAAGTTTTGGAGTTTCAGCTTCAACATCAGTTCTTCCAATGAATATTCAGGACTGATTTCCTTTAGGATGGACTGCTTGGGCCTCCTGGCAGTCCAAGAGGCTTTCAAGACTCTTCTCCAACACCACAGTTCAAAAGCATCAATTCTTTGCTGCTCCGCTTTCTTTATAGTCCAACTCTCACATCCATATATGACTATTGGAAAAACTGCCATTTTGACCAGATGGACCTTTGTTGGTAATGTCTCTGCTTTTTAATATATTGTCTAGGTTTGTCATAACTTTTCTCCAAAAAGCAAGCATCTTTCAATTTCATGGGTGCAGTCACCATGTGCAGTGATTTTGGAGCCCAGAAAAATAAAGTCTCTCACTGTTTCCATTGTTTCCCCATCTATTTGGCGTGAAGTGATGGGACCGGATGCCATGATTTAGTTTTCTGAATGGTGAGTTCTAAGCCAATGTTTTCACTCTCCTTTTTCACTTTCATCAAGAGGCCTTTTAGCTCCTCTTCACTTTCTGCCATAAGGGTGGTGTCATCTGCATATCTGAGGTTATTGATATTTCACCTGCCAATCTTGATTCCAGCTTGTTCTTCATCCAGCCCAGTGTTTTGCATGATGTACTCTGCATATAAGTTAAATAAGCAGGGAGACAATATATAGCCTTGACATATTCCTTTCCCGATTTGGAGCTAGTCTTTTGGTCCATATCCAGTTTTAACTCTTGCTTCTTGACCTGCATAGAGATTTCTCTGGAGGCAGGTCAGGTGGCCTGGTATTCCCACCCCTTTCAGAATTTTCCACCGTTTGTTATGATCCACACAGTCAAAGGCTTTACTGTAGTCAATAAAGCAAACGTAGATGTTTTTTTCTGGAACTCTATTGCTTTTTTGATGATCCAGTGCTTGTTGGCAATTTTATCTCTGGTTCTTTTGTCTTTTCTAAATCTAGCTTGAACATCTGGAGGTTCAAGGTTCACATACTGTTGAAGCCTGGCTTGGAGAATTTTAAGCATTACTTTGCCTGCGTATGAAATGAATGCAATTGTGAGGTAATTTGGACATTCTTTGCTATTGCCTTTCTTTGGGATTGGAATGCAAACTGACCTTTTCCAGTCCTGTGGCCACAGCTGAGTTTTTCAATTTTGCTGGCATATTGAGTGCAGTACTTTCACAGCATCATCTTTAAGGATTTGAAATAGCTCAACTGGAGTTCTATCACTTCTACTAGCTTTGTTTGTAGTGATGCTTCCTAAGGCCCACTTGACTTCACATTCCAGGATGTCTGGTTCTAGGTGAGTGATCACACTGTCATGGTTATCTGGGTCATGAAGATTTTTTTGTATCGTTCTTCAGTGTATTCTTGCCACCTCTTAATGTCCTTTGCTTCTGTTAGGTCCATACCATTTCTGCCCTTTATTGAGCCCATCTTTGCATGAAATGTTCCCTTGGTATCTCTAATTCTCTTAGAGATCTCTAATCTTTCCCTTTGTGTTGCTTTCCTCTATTTCTTTGCATTGACTTCCCTGGTGGCTCAGATGGTAAAACATCTGTCTACAATGCAGGAGACCTGGGTTCAATCCCTGGGTTGGGAAGATCCTTTGGAGAAGGAAATGGCAATCCACTCCAGTACTATTGCCTGGAAAGTCCCATGCACAGAGGAACCTGGTAGGCTATAGTCCATGGGGTCGCAAAAAGTCGGACATGACTGAGCGACTTCACATTCACATTCATTCACATTTGCATTGATAACTGAGGAAGGCTTTCTTATCTCTCCTTGCTATTCTTTGGAACTCTACATTCAAATGTGTGTATCTTTCCTTTTCTCCCTTGCCTTTAGCTTATCTTTTCTCAGCTACTTGTAAGGCATCATCAGACAACTATTATTATAATATTAATAAGAATTAATACAATGTTATTGAGCATTTTGTGACAGATATTATAGTAAATAAAAAATACATTGGGTTTTCTATTGTTATCCTAACAAAAGTATATGAATTAGCTTTTTTGATATGCCAATTTCACAGATGCAAGAAGTAGGTTTAAGGAGACCCAGCATCACAAGATCACTTGGATACTTTTAGCTGTATGGGAACTTGAATCATTATGTCTCATGGCAGTACTTTTTTATTAAAAATGTTTCTTTTCTATTCTTTTATGATTTAATTAAAGATATACCTCTGATCCATCTTTAAGGAGTTATAAGCCATTAATTGTTGTTTTCAAATAGCAAGCTAATCATCTCATCACTATTAAAATGTTTCAATTTTTTCCCCACTCTTTTGAAATGTCAACTTTATTTTCTCATATATTTCCTTTCATTTTATTGTATCTTCTTCTGAAATCTCCAATCCAGCCTACCTACTTTTCTGCTTATCTGACATTGTATTATGCTGTCTTATTTACTAGCTATTATTGGAAATTAATAATATATTCAAGTGAGTAGTAAGAGCAATTCACTCTTTAAAATCTTTTTGTTTTGAATTATCCTCAGTATTCTTTACAAGTGATTGGATTGAATCTCATTGGAGAAGAAGTAACATTTTTATTTTATTGAAGATTCTTAACACTGTGTGTGTGGGTGTGCATGAGCACTGATATGTGTGTTTCCTAACCATAATTCTGAGCTCACTTGTATTAGGGCACATTCACATGGCTTCTTCTGGGACTTCAGTTGTGAGCAGAAGTGATACTCAGATTGGCACTTTTAATTTATAAGACTTTTTTTCCTCCTTGCTGTGGTCATTGGGAAATTTTGAGTTGGTTGATTCAGGGACTTGAATCTGAACAAGGAGATGGATAACTGTTCACCAAATGAATGGTGATGAATTTATCACCATTTCACCATGAGAAATATACATCCCATGACAAGTTACTAAGTGTCCATGCAGATTTTTTTTAACGCCAGGATGTTTGTAGTTTCTTAGTAAAAACAATTCTTCTATGAAGTTTCCCTTTAAACTATTATGCCTGGTTCTGGTAAATTTATACTAATATTGGAATACAATTGTAAAAGTTTCCCTTTTAACCTATTTCTCTGTAAGATTATTTTAAACATAGAATCTAACATTACTAGACGTTTGAATAAAATTTGCTGTAAACCAAGTTAGGTAAATTTTTGAGTGC
>SJYT01035216.1:0-180264 GCA_006410635.1 Cephalophus harveyi | reverse complement strand
TATAATTCTACTAGATATAAAATATGTTACATTTACTCATTTATTCACCATGTTTAAGTATTATAGTTTTAATAGCTGTCACTTTTATAAGGAGAAAATGTCTTGTTTTCATTTTAACTTCGTTTTTTAACAGGGAGACCAGTGCATGTCAAAATTTGTAAAAACTTTTATGACTAAGCATCATAGTTTCAAATAAATTTTTCTTAATTATTATTTTTCAATAGGGCTTTTAAATAAATCTTGTTTTTACTGTAATCATGACTGAATGACTTCACTTTCACTTTTCACTTTCATGCATTGGAGAAGGAAATGGCAACCCACTCCAGTGTTCTTGCCTGGAGAATCCCAGGGACAGGGGAGCCTGGTGGGCTGCCGTCTATGGGGTCGCACAGAGTCGGACACGACTGAAGCGACTTAACAGCAGCAACAGCAGCAGCAGAAAGCCTATCCTACTGAAATTCTTCCTCTGTCATTTAAATTTAGCCTGAGGTGAGGTGAAGTCGCTCAGTCGTGTCCGACTCTGCGACCCCATGGACTGTAACCTACTAGGCTTCTCTGTCCATGGGATTCTCCAGGCAAGAATACCTGAGTGGATTGTCATTTCCTTCTCCAGGGGATCTTCCTGACCCAGGGATCGAACCCGGGTCTCCTGCATTGGAGGCAGACGCTTTAACCTCTGAGCCACCAGCCTAGACTTATATGAATCAAATCTGAAAGTAACCGCTATTTTAGATTACCATACTATAGTCTCACAATTTTTAAAGGAAGAGATGTGTCCTACTACTTTCTGTTATTATTCAGTAGGAATGGTGGCACTAGTGGTAAAGAATCCAGCTGCCACTATAGGAGATATAAAACACTCTGGTTTGATCCCTGGGTTGGAAAGAGCCCCTGGAGAAGAAAATATCAATACACTCCAGTATTCCTGCCTGGAGAATCCCATGAACAGAGGAGCCTGGCAGTCTACAGTTCATGGGGTGGCAAAGAGCTGGACACGACAGCCTGTATGAGCAATAATAATAGCAAAAAGAATGCCATTTAAATTTCTAAAAACTATAATCTTTCAGAGTCTTCTGGCTCCATATGTTATGAAGGAAAAGAGAAATGTGCCGAAAATATTGTTATACTAATGTAACTTGAAAAAATATAATTAATATATTTAGTAGGTATTGCTGGGTGAAATTTTGAGGATTCATAGAAATTTGGGGCTTTTCAAATGTGTAAAATGCGGTCTATTTTAGAAGAATCTCTGAGTATTTTTACAACAATGGCAAATCTTTGTAGTTAGACATTGATATATTATATACAGGCACTTTCTGATTAATCTACCACATCATTTTAATCATCCTCTTCATTAAAATTATTTCCCCATTATGATTTAAGTCTTTCACCAAAAAATAATGACAGAAAAGGGAATATGAGACTTACTTCTAATATTCAGAGATGAAGCTCAGACAGACTATGTATTGCTATCTAGAGATATTAGATATTGATAATACCACCTTTAAGATGGCTTATTGAATATGAATAGAATTATTGGTCAAAGAGATAATATAAAGATAGAAGTGAGAAGAAACTACTTTCTTGATGCTTCTGTGAGGCTATGGAGAGCAATAAGGGAGAGATGATAGAGAGCAATCATTCTTCAAGTAAAACTGGAGGTGGGGAAGTTGAGACACACAGTTCACCTATGAAATCTTTTTCACTGAGGCACATCTTGAAGAAGCGCTAAGTTCTGATGTCTGATCACTCCTCTAGGACACTCACATCCCTTATGGTTTGCTTAGGTCTTTATGACTACGTCATGACTACCAAGCTAAAAAATGATCTTCAAGCTAAATCATAATACTCAAGCTGAATAATAGTACTCTAGAAATAGTATATAAATGTGCTCTTGAAAAGTGGACAGATCTCAGACCCAGATCCTGGTGTACATGTTCTTTCCTATCATATCTTACAACATGTTGTTGTCTTTTTAAACAGGCTTTAATTACATTAATTACTTACTAGCTAAGTATCTTAAAATTTTAATTTATTCTGTCAATATCTAAAATACGTCAATCTTTTACAATTATTGTAAATTATGTGTTTTCCTTTCACTCTGTGAAATATGTATATATGATCTATATATATATCATGTATACAGATGTATAGTTATTTATACATGAGATATACAGTTTCATGACTATTAAATTGCCATAGTCTTATTTTACCATATATTTTAGTCTTTTATTTGGAATATAACCTATATTTGTCCTTAAATTTCCCTTTTTAATGTTGGCTACATTTTCTGGGGCTTCCCTTGTAGCTCAGTTGGTTAAGAATCTGTCTGCAGTGCAGGAGACCCAGGTTCAATTCCTGGGTCAGGGAAGATCCCCTAGAGGAAGAAATGGCAACTCATTCCAGTATTCTTGCTTGGAAAATCTCATGGACACAGGAGCCTGGTGGGCGGCAGTCCACGGTGGCAGTCATATATATATACATGAACATTGATTTATCTCATAAAATTTTTCATATTACATAAAACAAAATCAGCCTATGATATTCTTTTCCACACAAATTGTAGATTACCTTCCATCTAATTGGAGTAAACTTCAGTTTTCTTACTTTGTTTTATGGCCCCAGTGATTGTACCTCCACAGACTCGCCCTTCTGGGTCCATAATTGCAAACTCTCCCTTTGTTCACTCATGCCAGCCACACTGACCTCCTTACTAACTATTCTTTGGGTACGCTGAACACTTTCTTACCTCAGAACTCTTCTCCCTCTTGCCCAGTATATTCTTCTGTTAACAACTACATGACTTACCACCTTACTTTCTCTTGTTCATTATTCAAACATCACATTATCAGAGAGGTTTTCTGTGATAAATAGGGTGTGTGCATGAATTCTAAGTCGCTTCAGCCATGTGAGACTCTTTGCAAACCCATGGACTGTAGCCCGCCAGGATCCTTTGTCCATGGGATTCTCCAGGCAAGAATACTGGAGCAGGTAGCCATACCCTCCTCCAGATGTTCCTGACCCAGAGATCGAACCCACGTCTCTTACATCTCCTGCATTGGCAGATAGGTTCTTTATCATTAGCACCACCTGAGAAGCCAGATCTAGATGTATACATACTAAATTATTTTCAGATTATCTCTGAGTCTTAGTAACGGAGAAAGGGGCAGCTTTCATTTCCACTACTTTTTATAAAGCATGTGCTATTTTGCAATAAAATTAAAATACAGAAATTAAAGATAAATAGAAATCATACCATAGTGTGTCTTTGCCTCTGTCAATCATTTATTCTAGTTTTCTCCTTATAATAGTCCTCTTCCATAAAACACAGGAGAGTACAGTGTGAAATATTTATGTCTAAGATCCATGCAATCTGTTATTTAAAAACTGCAATTTTCTAGGTATATACAAATGTATCTTTAATATATAGAGAAAAGATATACAATTAAGGTCCCTGGTACTTCCACATATGTTAAAAAGGCACATTAAGATACTTAAAATAGCGTCATTGGCTATTTAGAGTCCAGATGATTATATGTTGGAAAACATGCACAAGTTCCGCTTTCTGACTAATGGATGTTATCATCCAGATGGATTGGGCTATAGATAGAACTGTTCTCCTAAGGATAATCAGTGCCTTTTGATAAAACATAAAATTACTTCTTGGTTGAAATAGTTACCTCAATTCTGGGTAGCTTCAGCCTCTTTCCAAAATATCTTGGCAAAAGAGTAGAGTAAGAAATATGTAAGAAAAGTATGCATTTCTTTTAAGTGGACCATCTTAGGCATGTAGAATTTAATGGCAATAGAATTGGCTAAACTGATAGGAAAGCCATCTGTCAGGGGCACCTTTGGAATGCTGCTTTCTATGATTTACAGAATGTTGGTTTTTCTTTAGAAATATATAAATATGTGTATATATATGTGTATATGTATATATATATGTGTGTGTGTGTGTGTGTGTGTGTATATATATATGCATAGGCTTTCCCAGTAGCAGTAAAGAATCTGCCTGCAATGCAGGAGACTCAGGTTCAATCCCTGGGTTGGAAAGATCCCCTTGAGGAGGACATGGCAACCCACTCCAGTATTCTTGCCTGGAGAATTCCATGGACAGAGGAGCCTGCTAGGCTATATAGTCCATGGGGTTGCAAGAGTCAGACATGACTTACTGACTAAACCATCACCACCAACATATAGATATGGTATTTTAATTTCAAGATAATGTAGTGGTTTTAGTCTTTCTTGCTGCATTGTACTAGAGACTTGCAAATGTTCTATAAATTCATATTTACTGGAAAATTTTATATTATTATTTCTAATTTTTATTATATCATTTCTTTGCTATATCCTTTCTATTTTTTTAAAATTTTGTATGTGTGTGTGTGTGTGAAGTGATCTATGAATCTGATAATAAATTTGTCAGAATGTTTCTTACTTTTATGTTTCTGAGGTGAGGTGAAGTCGCTCAGTCGTGTCCGACTCTTTGTGACCCTGTGGACTGTAACCTACTAGGCTTCTCCTGGAGTGGATTGCCATTTCCTTCTCCAGGGGATCTTCCCGAGCCAGGGATCGAACCCGGGTCTCCTGCATTGGAGGCAGACACTTTAACCTCTGAGCCACCAGGGTTTCCTGTGAGATTTCCTCAAATTTGAACAGCAACTATTAGCTGTTAACTTAGATTTCCGTATCTTTGATTTCTAGGAACATTCTCTTGACCTACATTGCTTTAGTTTTTTTCTCAATAGTACTTTATTTTGTTACAATGCAGTATCTTCTCTTATCTATAACAGTATATAAAGGACTTTTCTCTGTGTTTCTGTTCTTTCCTCTGACTTCTTTCATTCTATTTATTACTTTTATTTTTACTGTTTATGTTAAAGGTGATCCTTGGCTGTCATTTATATTTGATGTGTTATGTTACCAACATGAGCTTCCCTGGTGGCTCTGACTATAAAGACTTTGCCTGCAATGCAGGAGACCCAGGTTCCATACCTGGGTTGGACAGATACCCTAGAGGAGGGTGTGGCAACCCACTCTAGTATTCTTGCATGGAGAATCACATGGACAGAGGAGCCTGGTGGGCTACAGTCCATGGGTCACAATGAGTCGGACACAACTGAGCAACTATCACTTTCCCTTTCATTATCAACACACAAATATTACAGTCTTGGCATTTGGACAAGGTTAGGGTGGAGAGGTCTGGTTGACTGGTGTACTGTTTTGTTTTCCCTGCTTCAATAGTCCATTTTCCACAAACAGGGCCAAATTTTTTGCCTTATGAGTTTAAGTTTAGCTATCAACATATTTGGATTGGAGAATGGTCCTTTGGTTGCAGAAAAGTATTTCCTCTCTCCCTAACCTGTTCCTGGTTATACTGAGTACAAAGACTCCAGGGTAAGCTTCTCTAGCATGAAAGCCTCTTGCCTTCTGCAAGAATTAGAGAGGAATAGAAACCTGGCTACTTGGGTGGATGAAAGAGATCTTGGGGGTCTAACAATTCCATAGACATCCAAACATGCTGGTAGTCTTAGTCCTACCATGTGCCTTTGCCTTCAAAAATCCCTGACGAGTTGAATTTCTGAGCTCTTATTGGAGAACCAGACTGCTTTTTGTTATCTGCACTGGTCTCTAATAAAGTTCCCTCCCACACTCACACATACTCTGTGGAGCAGTGAAACTTTGATTTTCCCTTTCCATATTCCACAGCATCATTTTTATCAGCTCTTTCTCTCTTTGTCTTTGAAGCTCCATATGTGCTTTATCCCATTATCCCATATGTGCTTTATCCCATTGATCTAGTAGGATTTGGGGATGGTTCAGAGATAGACATATGTGCTTGATTTTTCAGGTTTAAAACTAAGCTTATAATTTTGATTTTTTTTAAAATTCAGGAACAAGTTATATGTTTCCATTTATTCAGGATCCCTGTTGTACCCCTCAATAGTGTCTAAAAATTTTCTTTGTATCATTTCTACACATTTTTGTTATTTTCCTAGTTTTTTTTTTTTTTTAACATTTTGGAAGTTCAAAACACAAATTTTTAAAATGTTCATAGTCTTTCATTTGAAATTTTCATTTCCACAGATCTGTCCTTAGAGAATAATCTAAAACTCACATAAGGAATTCTAAAAACAATGGCACAGTTTTGTTTTACAATAGTATATTTATACAACTTAAATAGCCAAGGAGAAGAGTATTTCATAAGTATGTTACATGCATCAGTAACATTAAAGTGATTTCTATAAGCCTTCTATAGGCTTTCAATGTCTTGAGAACATGCATGTCTCGGATATAATTTAAGTTGATCAATTCACATGGAAGATTAGAAGAATAGTGATAAAATCTTAAACATCTTTATCTTTGGGTATACAGATAATGGTTGTTTTATCCATTTTGTCTGTCTTTTTCCAAACTTTACACAACGTAAAAACAAGTTTCTTTTATTTTCTAAGCAGAAAAAAAAAAAAAAGTGTTCATATTATGCAACTGATACAATGAGAAAATAAACAATGAAAAAAAATTTTTTTCCAGATGGCTGATTTTTAACCGTTAAAGCACAGAACATATATTAACAAAGGAAAGTTTCCAAAACGACACCTTTCTTGTTTTTTAAAACTGATCTAAGATATTCACTGGTCTTCCCTGGTGGTGCAGAGATTAAAGTGTCTGCCTGCAATGTGGGAGACCTAGGTTCAATCCCTGGGTCAGGAAGATCCCCTGGAGAAGGAAATGGCAACCCACTCCAGTATTCTTGCCTGGAGAATCCCATGGATGGAGGAGCTTGATGGGCTACAGTCCACAGGTCGCAAAGAGTCGGACATGACTGAGCTATTTCACATACAAATTTAAGAGTGTAATAACAAATGTATAGGATATTTATAGTTTATATAAAATGCATATATTTTAAATACTTATTTATAGATATAATTAAACAGAACATAGTGATTTTATAAATGTAAGGGTGAATGTAGCTCACTCGGTAAAGAATCTGCCTGCAGTGCAGGTGACCTGGGTTTGATCCCTGGATTGGGAAGATCCCCTGGAGAAGGAAATGGCAACCCACTCCAGTATTCTTGCCTGGAAAATCTCATGGACAGAGGAGCCTTATGGGCTGCAGTCCATGGGGTCGCAAAGAGTCGGACATGACTGAGTGACTAACACTAACACTAAGGGTGAATCTCAGAGAAGTCTTATGGCTTTTGCATGTGAAGACTCTCATACCTTCTGAGATTTAGGACATTCCTCTTTGTTTGTACAAAAAAAGTCACATTCTGAGAGGTTTCCAAAGATGGGATTAAAAATTTATAATACATATTGAGAATGTCTGATTGCTCCAAATGGTTGATTTGAAACATAAAATTAAAATGACAAATATGAGTTATTTAACTGTTATCTGTAAACTTTGGTAGTAATTACAAATATAACTTTTAATTGTATTAATTTTTAGGAAGTAATTTTTCTGACAAAACTAAATGATAGTACTCTACTTGGAATTAACAATCTGAAGATTAGGAGGATCAGTTTTGCAAGAATTTTCAAGGACTCCTTCATTAAAATTCCAAAAAACTCCCCCATCTTTTGATATTCAAGTCATTCTCTCTTAAAAGATCTATTTTCTTCTTATCTATTAAATTTCTCATCTTCTGCAATTAACTGGGGTAGCTCTGCTAGAGTCTTCAATTCTTAATAGCTTTGTGTTGATTGTATTAATTCTCAAAAAAATCACTTTACTAAATTTCATGAAATCTTGGAATTTTAACAAGAATCAGAAATTTCCTACATTTTTTGCTTAGTATTTGTGTGAATAGACTTTCACTAACATATGTTCAGTGCTTTAATGGTTAAAAAGCAAGTATCTGAAAAGCAAGTAAGACACGACAGAGATAAAGCAATAGATTTAGTCCAAATGGACTATTTTAATAATCAGTTCATAATGAATATATTCATTAATGAACATCTGTCTTATTAACTATTAGCATTGGAATGAATGACTTTCCTGTGTGCATGTTTATTTGTCCCTCTTCTAAACTACCATGAGCTTTGCTTTTGTTTGATGTTTACAATAGTTCATTGGTCTCCAGTGTTAGCATTAGCTCTTCCTGGCTTGTCAGATCTTGCTGGTACCAGTGAATCTGACTATGGCCAATTCTCCCTCACTCTTAACACCCCATGTCTCAGTACAAACACACTGCCTCCACTTACTGTTTTCTTACAATAGCAGAAGGTAAGTTCCAGACACCTGGGCTTCCCAGGTGCACTAGTGGTAAAGAACTTGACTGTGAACGTAGGAGATATAAGAGACACAGTTTCAGTCCCTGGCTTGGAAAGATCCCCTGCAGGAGGCCATGGCAACCGACTCCAGTATTTTTTCCTGGAGTCCCAGGGACCGAGAGGCCCGGTGGGCTACAGTCCATAGGGTCATACAGAGTAAAATATGGCTTAGCAAGATATGCAAGCTATAGACAAAGATTTAATGGGCTATCTTGTAAGTGGTATGAGCTGTGGGATGCAGATTTTGTGACTTCATTTTAACTGCTTAAAATGAACTTGGAGAATTCTATCATATTTCCATGAGAAGTTATATATTATACACACACATACACACACATATATTCCAGTGGTATATATTTGCAGTTTCTTTCTTTTGTTTTTAACTGCAAGACATCTTAGAGCCTTTTTTGGGCAAAATGACTCTTCAGTGTGAAGATGTAATATGTAGCGTGTCTCAGAATCTGGTTAGCTTCAGATTTATTTGTTTTTAATATATTGATGGACTACTATCGAGAGAATATTTTGAGAAACCCAGCTTACATCTGCTTTGTTCCCACTTACTTTTGAATCTTATTTCATTCCCAACAATTGAGAACACCACATAGCTCATACTTATAGAAGCAAAGTGTTATATTTGGCATTTTAATCTTATCATGGGACTCTGTGTACTGGTATTTTCCTTAAAGCCAAGTTCAGTTAAAAATACCAACTCTTTGTTGAGACTTTCAAGGCATTTTCACTTTCTTTTCTTTTTTTACCACCGGAGGTAATGAGCCGCAGGCTCTCTTGGCTTTCCTATAGACCCTTGGTGCTCAGTGAAGAATGGGAGATGTCTAGGTACATTCTTGGTTGCTGCTGCTGGCATCTAGTGGGCCAGGCCAGAGATGCTGTTATATGTTCTGCGCTGCAAAAGAAAGCCCTTAAACTAATTACAAGGAGAGCCCAGACTGAGGAAAAAACAACAACAAAAACTGCTATAGATGGCTCTGCTTTCCACACACCCTTTTCACAAATCTCTGAAGTGATATTGTGGTAAAAAAAAATCTGGGAGTGCCCAGGTTAAACTAAAAACCAGAAAATATATTAATATGGATTTCTTCTCTTTCAGGTAAAATAAACAGTAACTGAGAAAAGGCAACTTTCTCAAATCCCAAAAGTGCAAGGCTGATTATAAACTCTTAAATAGTCTAAAACAAACACTAACTGAGCTTGATAGGTAAATTAATGCCGGGGGCCAATCTCTTGCAACACTCATGCTTTGACACTTAACATTTTCCCTCCTTTCTAATACTTGGACTGAAAGTGCATTTCTAATTCTTATTCCAGTCCTTACATAACGGGAACACTGAGGTCACTGCAAATAAAGCAGTATGAGTTAATGAGAACAGCTTTAGCCAAAGAGGAGGTGGTTCTCTAAGTACATCAAGTGCTTCACATATATTAAGAAACCCCAGCTGAATCGATTTAATAATGTTGGGATTTACACAATTATTACAGAACCTTCATTATTCACCCAGTCTGCACATACCACAGCACAAATGAACATCTCAGTCTGGTGGTATTAACATTGCCATTTTCTCACCCATTCCCAGACCATCTGCTCCAAGCTGATCATTCACTGCTTTAACATTTAACAGTTACCCAACTGCAACTTAGCAGATTTGTGTACTTTTGAAAACAGCTGGTTTAATAACTGCTTCAGAGCTTCTGGATAAAGAAATTATTTTGTAGTGCTTTATAATAGTCTTTTTTTATCGGTGCCTCTGAGGAAACAGTATTATACTTGCTCCATTTATGCATCTGCAATCGCTCGTAATATTTCTTGTCACATTTGGAAACATATTTTCAGTATTTATAGCACAATAATGTAAGAAGTCTTTATTACTCTCCTTGTTTCTGCTGTTTGTTTTTTTAAAGTGTCTCTGAGGGCTAGAGTGAACCTTTTGCATGGAATAATTTAGCCTGGCACAAAGGTATAAATTTAAGTTGTCTCTGTCTCCACTCCTTTGCTGTGTCTTGTGAATTTGTTTCTACTTCAGTGATGTTTCTTTTTTCCCTCTTTGTTAAGGACAAGGCAAGAAAGAAAATAACTACTTGTTTCAATCTTCTGGGCCTCCAAGTAGATATATTACCTCTGGGGAGTTTATTAGGTAACTTTTTGAATTGGCTGCCCTGTTAATGGCTGGAAGTGGCCTAAGGGCTGCTTCCAGGGTCTGGCACTACTTTTGACTTCTTGATCTGGGTAGAGATTACATGTGCATGTTGACTTTGTGAAAGCTTATTGAGGTGTGCATTTGCAAATTCTTTTGTAGGTATATTATATTTCAAGTAAATGTTCAATTAGTAAATATACCAAAAGAAGAAATTGTTTCACTGGGTTCTCTTTCTTGTCTAGACTAGAATCCTAAACTCTTCATTATGGCATAGAAGGTCTTTGGTCCTGACATGACTGTGACCTCAGTCTAATATCCTACTGTTCCTTACTTTACACATTGTATTCAGCAATACAGAGCTGTTTGCATTTGAAATACAACTTGCTGTTTTCCACCCTAAGGATTTGCCACTCATTCTATTCACTGGCAGTGGTAAAGGAGGAGAGTAAATTTTTGTTTGTTTTTGTGTGTTTTTTAATTTGTTTTTTATTGAAGGATAATTGCTTTGCAGTATTGTGTTGGTTTATTTTTTTCAGTTAATTTATTTATTTTGACTGAGGATAATTACAGTATTGTGATGGCTTTTGCCATACATCAACATAAATCGGCTACATGTGCACATGTGTCCCCCTCATACTGAGCTCCACTCCTACTTTTCTCCCCACCCTGTCCCTCTGGGTTGTCCCAGGGCACCAGCTTTGGGTGCCCTGCTTCATGCATCAAACTTGCCCTGGTCATCTATTTTACATACGGTAATTTACATGTTTCAGTGCTATTCTCTCAAATCATCCCACCCTCTCCTTCTCCCACTGAGACCAAGAGTCGGTTCTTTACATCTGTGTCTCCTTGACTGCCCTGCATGTAGGATCATCAGTACTGTCTTTCTAAATTTCATGTATATGTGCTAATATATAGCATTTGTCCCAGGTTCATCTACCTCATTAGAACTGACTCAAATGTGCTTTTTTATAACTGAGTAATATTCTATTGTGTTTATGTATCACAACATCTTTATCCATTCATCTGCCAATGGACATCTAGGTTACTTCCATGTGCTAGCAATTATAAATAGTGCTGCAATGAACATTGGGGTACATGTGTCTCTTTCAATTCTGGTTTCCTCAATGTGTATGCCCAACAGTGGGATGCTGAGTCATATGGCAGTTCTATTCTCAGTTTTTTAAGGAATCTCCACACTGTTCTCCATAGTGGCTGTACCAGTTTGCATTCCCATCAACAGTGTAAAAGGGTTCCCTTTTCTCCACATCCTCTTCAGAATTTATTGTTGTGCTAGTTTCTGCCAAACATCAACATGAATCAGCCATAGGTATATATATGTCTCTACCCTTTTGAACTTCTCTCTCACCTCCCTCCCCATCCTAACTCTCTAGGTTGTTACAAAGCCCCGGCTTGAATTTCCCGAGTCATACAGCAAATTCCCATTGGCTATCTATTTTACATACAGTGATGCATGTTTCCATGTTACTCTCTTCATGCATCCCAACCCCCAGCAGATGGTTTTCACTTTAATGCATCCTCTTGTTTACTATAAATTCAGTGTCAAAAAATAAAAACTAATATTTGTATACTGACATATCAATATGATCTAATCAAATTTTTAAAAAATCATATTTTCATGGGTATTTATTTTGTCTTCCTTCCCTAGTCTAAGGCATTGTGTACAAATGTATTTTCTAATATAGTATTTTTGCTTAAATTTTTTGTTTAAGTTTCCTACCTTACCTACTACTGTTTTCAAGAGCTTGAGCTTTTGTTATATGATTCTTTTTTTCTCAAATGGAAGTTAAGTCAAAACCTACATTTTACAGGCATTCCCTTGTGGCCTAGTGGTTAAGATTCTGGGCGTTCATTGCCAAGGTTTGGTTCAGTCCTTGGTAGGGGAATTGAGATCCCATAAGTAACATGGCATAACCAAAATAATGCCTACATTTTTAGATACATTAAAACACAAGAGAAGAGCCCTCTGCTTTCAATCAAGAGGAAATAAGAGTAACTGGATTTATCTTCTCAACTGAAACAAACACACAGCAATAAATAGATAAAATATAAAATGATAGTATGCAAGGCACTAGACATCAGACAGTAAAAGAAAGGAACTCCTGAGAGACAGAAAATGAAGAATCAAGGTGGCTACAATTTCCAATACAGAATAGCTGTGAAAAGAACTACACAGAAAGAGAATCCCAGAGACATATAGAGTCCAAATGTAACATTTAGCATAGTAGTGATCAAAGCATGCAAGCAAGGAAACTGTCTGAATCTGTAGAAAGAATCATATGAAAGGATAATGAGAAAGAAGTCAGCACTCACATAGAAACTGGAATAATAGCTATTTTAACCAGCCAGACTAGAACATGTCAAAACTCACAGAGAATTGGCTAGAGTGCTAAGAAGGTAAGAGGTAATTACATCTAGATTAAATGATGCTCTGGTCCTGACTAACAGATCAATTTACTTTTTTTTTTTTTTTTAACAAGTAAATTAAGTGTATCCTTGAGTAAAGGTGATATACATATAGCTGATCTAAGCATACTAAACAGTAAGTGTATATATGTATTGTTGTTATTGTTTAGTCACTAAATCATGTCTGACTCTTTTGTGACCCCATGGACTAGTCTGTCAGACTTCTCAGTCTATGGAATTTCCCCAGGCAAGAATATCAGAGTGGGTTGCCATTTCCTTCTCCAGAGGATCTCCTTGACCCAGGGATCAAAATCAAACCTGTGTCTCCAGCATTGCGGGTGGATTCCTTACCACTTAGCCACGTATGTGTGTGTGTGTATGTGTGTGTGTGTGTGAGTGTGTGTACACACCAGGAATACAAAAATATAAAGCCCCCAACAAGATTCAGTTTACAATACCTGATACCCATAGAAGAGCAGCATCTAAAGAAACAGGAAAATATAATGGGAAAAAACGATTCATTGAACCTAACTAAAACTAACACACATGTTAGAATTATCAGAAAAGGACATTAAATAGTTAATAATATTACTGTACTCCATATTGTCAAAGATATAATTAGGGACGTTGAAGAATGAAAAGAAAAGGATTAAACAAACTTTTATAAAGGAAAACTAAAGTCTTTGAGTTGAAAGAAATTGGATAGGATTATTCACAGAGGTATGAATAATTTCAGATGGTAAAGAATTTACCTGCAATGTGGGAGACCTGGTTTAACTCCTGGGTTGAAAAGATCCCCTGGAGAAGGGAATGGCTACCCACTCCATTATCCTTGACTGGAGAATTCCATGGACAGAAGAGCCTGGCAGGCTGCAGTCCATTGGGTCACAAAGAGTAGGTCACAACTGAGTGACTTTCACACTATTCACAGATTTGATACTACAAGAGAAAATGTTAGTGGAGTTGAAAACATAGCAATGCAAACTGTTTATATATATATGTATGCATAATTAAATCACTTTGTTGTCCATTTGAAATGGATACAACATTATAAATCAATTATACTCCAAAATAAAATGAAAATAAAATAAATATGTTGAAAAGAAAATGCTGAACAGGTAAATAATATGTGTCCAGTTGGTAGCTTGAAAGAATATTGGGAAAGGAGACAGGGGAAAAAGAAAAAAGGAAAGAAAGAAATATTTGAAGAAATACTGGCAAAAAAATTCTAATTTTTTTAATTAATAAAATAAACCCACATGATGAAGCAGTTCAGTAGAAGTCAGGATAAGATACATCAAGAAAATTTCATTGAGACACATCATAATCTAAGTGCCGGAAAATAGGAATGAAGAGAAAAATCTTAAACCAGAGACAAAGTAAAACTTGTAAATAGAAAAAATGCAAGTGAAAAAGCGGATGACCACAAAGTTTAAAGTAATGAAAGAAATACTACTGTGGCATAATATCGCTTGAAAATAGATTCTGGTATAGATATCTGGAATAAACTCTAAAACTATACTACCTGCACAAGTTCTAGCTAATGAGTTAATAAACAAGGTAAAAGAACAACAGACAGGTTCCAAATAGGAAAAGGAGTCCGTCAAGGCTGTATATTGCCACCCTGCTTATTTAACTTATATGCAGAGTACATCATGAGAAACGTTGGGCTGGAGGAAGCACAAGCTGGAATCAAGATTGCTGAGATAAATATCAATAACCTCAGATATGCTGATTACACCATCCTATGGCAGAAAGTGAAGAACTAAAGAGCATCCGGTGCCCCTGGAAACATGGGAAATAGATGGGGAAACAGTGGAAACAGTGTCAGACTTTATTTTCTGGGGCTCCTAAATCACTGCAGATGGTGACTGCAGCCATGAAATTAAAAGACTCTTACTCCTTGGAAGAAAAGTTATGACCAACCTAGACAGCATATTCAAAAGCAGAGACATTACTTTGCCGACTAAGGTCCGTCTAGTCAAGGCTATGGTTTTTCCTGTGGTCATGTATGGATGTGAGAATTAGACTGTGAAGAAAGCTGAGCACCAAAGAATTGATGCTTTTGAACTGTGGTGTTGGGGAAGACTCTTGAGAGTCCCTTAGACTGCAAGGAGACCCAACCAGTTCATTCTGAAGGAGATCAACCCTGGGATTTCTTTGGAAGGAATGATGCTAAAGCTGAAACTCCAGTACTTTGGTCACCTCATGTGAAGAGTTGATTCATTGGGAAAGACTCTGATGCTGGGAGGGATTGGGGACAGGAGAAGGGGATGACTGAGGATGAGATGGCTGGATAGCATCACTGACTCGATGAACGTGAGTCTGAGTGAACTCCGGGAGTTGGTGATGGACAGGGAGGCCTGGCGTGCTGCGATTCATGGGGTCGCAAAGAGTCGGACACGACTGAGCGACTGAACTGAACTGAAAGAGCCTCTTGATGAAAGTGAAAGTGAAGAGTGAANATTGGAAAAGACTCTGATGCTGGGAGGGATTGGGGGCAGGAGGAGAAGGGGACCACCGAGGATGAGATGGCTGGATGGCATCACGGACTCGATGGACGTGGGTCTGAGTGAACTCCAGGAGATGGTGATGGACAGGGAGGCCTGGCATGCTTCTATTCATGGGGTCTCAAAGAATCGGACACGACTGAGCGACTGAACTGAATGACTGAGGTGGGAGAGAGAGGCCGCGAGCAGGGTAAAATACAGCAGGGGAGAGATCCTGAGGAGTGGCAGAGGCAAAGCCAGCAGGGCTTCGTCATTGGTGAGATGTGTGTGTGTGCGGAAGGTCCTGAGGCTGAGGGCGAGAGAAGCCAGGCAGAATGGACAGCTAGTTTGGTACAGTCCTGAGTTTGAGACTCTTGGAGGACACTGAAGGGGATGCCCAGTAGTCAGTCAGGAAGTGTAGACCAAGAGTTTGAAAGATAGGGACTTCCCTCGTGGTCCAATGGTTAATACCCCGTGCTTTCACTGCTGAGGGCCTGGGTTCAATCCTTGGTCAGGGAACTAGAATCCCACAAACTTCTTGGTGCAGCGGGGAAAAAAAACTTGGAAGATAAACCAAGAATCTATTACAATCTTGAAGAGGTGACCACAGTACCAGGGTGGGGCAGAGATAGAGAAGAGACGGTTGGTAAGGTCCTTTTACAGTTTCGAGTCGTTGTCTGATCTTTGTTTTTTGGCTCCAGCCACAATCATGGAAAAAGTATCCTGTGTTGGAGCGGGTGGGGAGGGAACGCAGGGAGTGAAAGAAGAGGGAGCCCAAGGGTTTGCATCTACATCAAAGAAAACAGTCATTCATAGGAAATTAAGAGCCAAGCTAATTCTCAGTACGGAAAATGCATTTTTCTCTGTCAGTTCACTTAAAAGCAGCCAACTTCGCCCTTGTTAAGACTCAGCATCGGCATTCGATACTTGTTGAAATAAAGTAATGTTTTATAGAGGATGGAGTGGGGAGTGAGTGATTTATTGTTCTGATTATTAAACTAATTGCCGGGATGCTGAAGCTTTTACTAGAAGCTTAAGGTGCTGCGGGCAGAATTGATATATCCCATGCAAGTCTTTGAAGACTGTTGAAATCTTAAGCCAAATGTTTGGCTCGCTTAGTGTTTAAGGTAATTGATGCAGCAGATACCGGGCCCAGCCAGAGTGCAGCGGTTTGGCGGGTATTCCAGGTGGTATGCTAATGTAACCAATCTGTTTCCATTTCCACTTGAATCTCTAGTTTATTTTGAATGTGAGGTTGGATTATAGGATCTCCTGCCTCCTGTGTATATTTAAGCGCGAGTTTGATGAAAGCAATTCCCAGACTTCAGAAACATCCTCCGGAAACAGCAGCCAAGAAGGACCAAGTAACGTGCCAGGTGAGCGATGCCAGGCTGGGATTTCTGCCGTGAAATGGGACCCAGGTCTGCTGAAAGCTGAAAGTCCAGAGAGTACATTCTAGAACAAGGATAAAATGTGAATATTTGGAGGATATTTGGAGGTGACTATATTTTAGAATGACATCCTGGAAGTCACCCATTTGGGGCAAACAGATAATTGCAAGAGCCCAGATTCCTTCTGGAGTAGATCTTATTTCTTCTCTCTTAGTTGTAAGACAGCTGAGGGTTCTAATGTTATGGTTGTGTGAAAGACCGGAAAAAAACACCCCAAAACAAAATTCTCTGAGAAAATTGTCCACTAGCAACTTTTACTCTGGGTAGAAGTTTTTCCCTGCCCAGAATATAGTGGTGATGGATAAGAGAAAGATTGTAGTAGAAATAAACCCACCAGGCAAGGTCTGAGGCTCCTTGGAAGGAGCTCGTGCCTCTCACAAGGGGTCATGCACTGAGTAGAGACCTGGAGCCAGTGGACAGTGTGATCCTGGTTCACCTGGCTTCAGAGCTTTTCAGTAAAAGAAGCTGGAAAACTTGAGGTTAATCCATGAGCAGAGGCAAGGGTGTTTGGGGGGGAAGTTCATAGGCAGCACGTTTTCATTCCTTGCTGCTTCTGAAGCTCTGTTCTCTCTAACTCTTCAGGTGCTCTTGACTTCGAACACATTGAAGAACAAGCTGAGGGCATCTTCGGAGGAAGGAAAGTATATTTTCAGTTTCTGTTCTGTAGGTGGTTCTGAGACAGGGGAGGCTCCTCTCTTTGAGCTCTCAAAGACTTCTCCTTGGACTCAGAAAGATTTAGTCCTTGGGTTTAGGTTTTTTGCCTGCTCACTTTATAACTTCTAGAACTCAGGTCAGGGTGATCTTAGCTGGCTTCATATATGTGTTTCCTGCCTACAGTAGAAAAAATTGAAGGAGGTTTCCCAAAGTATACACATTACAAGACTTTTTTAAATGGTGAGGAAATAGTGTTGAAAGAAAGAGGGGGCTCAAAACAGAGTGCGGAAAGCATGCTCGTGGGCGCTACTGGGCTGCAGGCACCCCCAAGCCCTTTGGAAGCCAAGCAGCAACAAGAATAGAAACAGGCATGCAGTTCTTTCATTGTCTGTAGCCTGAAATCAATGTGTGAACCCTTTCCTAAAAGATGAGATTGCTCATTGTTGACTGAAAACATCATTACGAGACTCAAATCCCTATAAGGCTGAAACACCTGCAAACTTGGTATAAACACCCTGTATGTATAACTCTTGGTATATACACATTTGCTTTGGTTACATATTGCTTTTGACAATCAAAACTTAATGGATTAAGGACTTCCCTGGTGGTCCAGTGGTTAAGAATCCACCTGTCAGTGCAGGGGATGCAGGTTCGATACCTGGTCGGGGAAGATTCCACATATCATGGGGCATCTAAGCCCACGTGCTGCAGCTACTGAAGTCCACTCTCCGGAGCGCGAGAATCACAACTACTGAGCTCATGCTCGCACGCGATAACAAAGACCCGGGACAGCTAAAGAAAAATGGATTAAAACAACCATTTGATTGCCTCTCACAACCCTGTGGTTGACTGGGGCTCAGCTAGATGGTTCTTCTGCTGATCACTGTTGGATCTATCACGCAACCATAGTAGGTAGTGATTGAGGTTGGCACATCCATGTTGCTTTCTTTGCATTTCTGGCTCCTTGGAGGCGATGCCTTTAAGGCTGGGACTTCTCTGTCTTTGCACATGGATATTTTGGGCTTCTGCATAGCTTGGTAACTAGCTCTATGTGCAAAGGCCCCAAGAGGCTAGACCAACAGTGTACAAGCACTAAGCAAGCATCTGCTTGCATCATGTTGCTAATGTCCTATTGGTCCAAGCAGATCACCTGGCTGAGCCCAGTGTCAGTGTGTGAGGAACCTACACAAGGGTGTTTAGAGCAGAGAGGGTGAACTGATGTTCACTGTCTTAGTGCTGAATGTCATTGTGAAATTTGAATCAGCAGCATTATTTACTCTATGGAAGAGATTGCTGTTCCGAAACTCAGGGAGTTTTGAGTTTAGCCTGGTGCCACTTCAGTCTGCTGGGTGGTGTCTTGGCTCTTTACTGCTTTCCTGGGGTTGAAGGGCTATGAAAGCTTCTTCACACCTTTCTGGAGTGCACAGCGCAAACAGAGGATTTATGTACTGAGTCCTATCTGTGCCTCCCTTGCTGGTCTGCAGCCATGAAGGTCTCAGCATTTGACCTTCATTTGATTGTAAACACGATACAGGCCCAGACCCTGAGTGACAGTGCTGAGGTTCACGGTGGCCTGCCGTTAGCACCAGGACTTGCTTATTAAATTTTTGGTTGTGTAAGTAGCACACAATCAGTGTAGCGTAAATATTGGGAGAAGGCTTGGTAATATACTGATTAACCCCAGCTAGGAAGCTAGAAAAGCACTGAGTGGGGATGACTCACGGCAACACTTCTCAAAATGGGGCCTGTGGGACCAAACTACTTGTGCCAGTTTGAGACAAGATAAGTGAAACTTTGGGCACTTTCATGGCAATTGGAGGGCTTCTCAGATGGTGCAGATGGGCTTCCGTCATAGCTCAGTCAGAAAAGGATCTGTCTGCAATGCAGGAGACCTGGGTTTGATTCCTGTGTTGGGAAGATCCCCTGGAGAAGGAACTAGCAACCCACTCCAGTATTCTCGCCTGGAGAATCCCATGGACAGAGGGGCCTGGAGGGCTACAGTCCATGGGGTCGCAAGAGTCAAATACGACTTAGTGACTAAACCACCACCATACCTGAATGATCTAGTGATTTTCCCTTTTTCCAAGTGGTGCAGTGGTAAAGAATTTGCCTGTCAGTGCAGGAGAGGCACGAGGCAGGTTCGATCCCTGGGGGTGGTGAAGATCCCCGCCCCGGAGAAGGGAATGCAAACCCACTCCAGTATTCTTGCCTGGAGAATCCCACGGACAGAGGAGCCTGGCAGGTTACAGTCCATGGGGTCGCAAAGAGTTGGACATGACTGAGCGCACACATTTGTTGGCCCCTGTGACCCCATCGAAGTGCACGATCGGGGATGTGGTACAGGCTAGACCTTGAAAACCTGGCCCTCCACCACAGATGGTTTCTTGACACTAGCATCTTAAATATTTTCCCTTTTTCCAAGTGGTGCAGTGGTAAAGAATTTGCCTGTCAGTGCAGGAGAGGCACGAGGCAGGTTCGATCCCTGGGGGTGGTGAAGATCCCCGCCCCGGAGAAGGGAATGCAAACCCACTCCAGTATTCTTGCCTGGAGAATCCCACGGACAGAGGAGCCTGGCAGGTTACAGTCCATGGGGTCGCAAAGAGTTGGACATGACTGAGTGCACACATTTGTTGGCCCCTGTGACCCCATCGAAGTGCACGATCGGGGATGTGGTACAGGCTAGACCTTGAAAACCTGGCCCTCCACCACAGATGGTTTCTTGACACTAGCATCTTAAATAAAAAACAAACTAGTGCTGCTAAGTCGCTTCAGTCGTGTCCGACTCTGTGTGACCCAACAGACGGCAGCCCACCAGGCTCCGCCGTCCCTGGGATTCTCCAGGCAAGAACACTGGAGTGGGTTGCCATTTCCTTATCCAGTGCATGAAAGTGAAAAGTGGAAGTGAAGTCGCTCAGTCGTGTCTGACTCTTAGCGACCCCATGGATGGTGCCCATGGGATTTTCCAGGCAAGAGTGCTGGAGTGGGTTGCCACTGCCTTCTCCAAACTAGTAACTCGGGATAAACACAACTGTGCGTGGCTCTGAGAGCGTGGGGGTAGCCCAGCAGCGGAACAGCTGGTGGGAGAGTTTGCAAAGCCAGGCCTGTCACTGTGGGAAGGTGGGGACTTGGTTAAACATTTGGCAGCTGTGACACCATAACTGTCCCCTTCTCTCGGAATACAGTTGAAGATGAAACAAGATAATATTGTTAAAGGAGTTATTTAATAGCCATGTCTGCTGAGGTCGGCCACAGAGTGGGGATCTCACAAAGTAAGGTATGTCTGGGCCCACGGGTGCGGGCGTCTGTGGCTCACGTCACCTCTCCCCTCAGTGAGGAGAACACCCCGCTGGACCTGGATGACCACGGCGGCAGAACTTTCCTCCGAGTCCTGCTCCACTTGACGATGCACGACTACCCACCCCTGGTGTCAGGGGCCCTGCAGCTCCTCTTCCGGCACTTCAGTCAGAGACAGGAGGTCCTCCAGGCCTTCAAACAGGTAGCTTGGGCGGCTGGGTGGGCACACACACGTGTGTGTGTGTTATTGGTGGTGGTGTCATCATCTGTCTGAGAGGGTGTTGCGTGCCACTGGTCGTTTGCATTCTTTCAGGTTCAGCTGCTCGTTACCAGCCAAGATGTCGATAACTACAAGCAGATCAAACAAGACCTGGACCAGCTGAGATCCATCGTGGAGAAGTCAGAGCTCTGGGTGTACAAAGGGCAGGGCCCCGACGAGGCCATGGACGGCGCCTCTGGGGAAAACGAGCATAAGAAGACAGAGGTGGGTGACACGCAGGTTAGGTCACCGGAGGAGCTGAGTGGGCTCCTGGGAGCAAGTGAACGTCCTCCTCTGCTTTTACGTAAAAATGCAGATGCTAGGATGGGCTGGGCTCTCAAGAGGTCTGCTTGTTACCGGGGCGATAGCCATTCTCCCAGGAAGTGCAGCACCAGATGCCCCTTGCAGACTCACCTGGGCACCAGATGCCCCTTGCAGAACGAACCTATTCTCCAGCTATGCCTGGCCCAGCATCCTTTCCCAATCAGTGAAATAACAGCCGTCAGGGGGAGCTGAGTGTGAGCAAGTGACTGACTCGGGCATAAACCTAGCAGGACAGCTGGCCGATGCTAGTGCTCAGCCACTCGGTCGTGTCTGACTTTGCGACCTTGTGGACTGCTGCCCACCAGGCTTCTCTGTCCATGGGATTCTCCAGGCAAGAATACTGGAGTGGGTTGCCATGCCCTCCTCCATGAGATCTTCTGCACCCAGGGATCAAACCCACATTTCTTGTGTCTCCTGAATTGGTAGGAGGATTCTTTACCACTAGCGCCACCTGGGAAGCCCCATGATGGCTGGAAAACACTGAAAAAATTCCTATTCCTTCCGAGATTGTGATCTCACCCTAACAAATGGACAGGAACCCAAGAGTTGTGCAAACCCCAGTCACGTTCGTTTTGGTTCCTAGGAGGGGAATAACAAGTCACAGCAGCATGAGAGCACCAGCAGCTACAACTACAGGGTGGTCAAAGAGGTACGTGCCCTCCCCTGAGCCTTGCCCGTGGTGGGACGCTTAACAGAGGGAACGAGGACCTCTGAGGTCAAGTGCATCGGACTCTGTCAGGCCTCAGTCCACATCGTATGTGTCTCCTCCGTTTCCTCACCTTGTATGGGGCCCGCCAGCACCTATACTTCTGAAGGTTTACAATTGAAGGAAGAGTTAAGTGGTAAAATTATCAATGATTTATTCTGATTGCTGACACGTAGTATCACCAATGAGAACCGTAGTTCTTGAGAAATCTTTCCATAGGATGCTTCGAAGTTGAGAGGTTGGAAGCTTCGTGTTTTTTGTATGGTTTCTTACCCCAGAACAAATTCTTCCCAAGTTTTTTGGCGGTGATGCTGAGTCATACCTTTGTTGTTGTTGTTTAGTGGCTAAGTCATGTCCAGCTCTTTTGCAATCCCATGGTCTCTAGCCCACCGGGCTCCTCTATCCATGGGATCTTCCAGGCAAGAACACTGGGGTGGGTTCCCATTTCCTTCTCCAGGGGATCTTCCTGGACCAGGGACTGGACCTGCGTCTCCTGCATTGGCAGGTAGATTCTTTACCACTGAACCAACAGGGAAGCCCCCATACCATTTTAGGATACCTGAAACCATCCCACTTGCTGATGGAGCCATAATCCAGTCGTTAATCTGGAAGACTTGTTCTTAGCCATATGTGGATTTGGTTCAATACAATCAGTAAGGATCCTACAAGTTAGAGAACTTTCCCTCTTCTTATGTTCTTAATGGATCGTGATCCCTTTTACCTTCCTGTCCACACTTTCCCCAGGCAATCTTTCTTCCAACTATGCTTCCTACTTTTCTGAGATTGATTTTTGTTTCTTACTTTTTTTTTTTTCAAACTTTGAGGTATAAATGACAAAATTATAATATACTTGACAATGTGATAATTTGATATATACATAGTGAAATCATTACCACAATCAAGTTAATTAACACATCCATCACTCACAGAAGTAACTTTTGGAGGATGGTAGGGGGAGGTAAGAATGTTTAAGATGTATTCTCTTTGCAAATTCCATGTACACAGTGAGATATCAGGAACTGTAGTGGCCAGGCTGTAGGTTAGATCCTCAAAACAGAGATGTGGGTTGATGAGAAACTTTGATCTTTCGTCCTACCAGATTTTGATCCGACTCAGCAAACTCTGTGTTCAAGAGAGCGCATCCGTGCGGAAGAGCAGGAAGCAGCAACAGCGCTTGCTCCGGAACATGGGCGCCCACGCCGTGGTGCTGGAGCTGCTGCAGATCCCCTACGAAAAGGTGGGCATTGCCTCCTCCCTGCAGCCCGACCCCACGGCTGCTGCTCCAGGGGGCAGGTTCCTGGGTTTCCCTATACCCTTCACATGGGAACGGTTGGTGAAGAAATGAAGCTGATGTGTGATGACTGTCACTGTGAAGCAATCTTAGGTAAACGACATGAAACAAACAGAGCATGGTAGAAATACAGTGAAACCCCCCATAACCTCCCTCCGCTTCTAGAACTCTATAAAGAAGGAGGAGTCTGTTTGTTCTCTCCTCACTCCCCTGCCAGGCAGCTTGGTCTGAGTACAAAGGTCCGGTGGACAGAGCTGTCTCTGCACGTGGACTCTGTACTGTATACTTGTTTTCCTTTTTTTAAAGAGTTGTAAAAGCTGTTTGTTGTTTTGAATCCAGTGTGTTTTAGAAGAGCTTGTGACATGGCCATCAATAACTCCCCCAGATCACATGTATGATTATGAAATCAAATTAGCGTAAGTGATAAATTATGAACACAATCACAGGGACTGCAGTTTTCTACTTTCAGAGCAGGGGGATGAACCGGTGAGTTCAGGAGAGCCAGAGAAAGCTGTCCTCCCACATCAGAGACACTGGATCACCAAAGCTTAATAAATACACGCTGTAGTTTCGTCTGCCTTGTTACTCAGCCTTGGAAGCACTGCAAGCTATAAACGCATGTGAGGACATAGGACTTGCCCGCTCGAAGTCCTCGCTGTGTGCTGACAGCTGGTTAGGTTCAATCTGTTGGATTCTGCTCAGTCTGAGTCTTCTTTGCTGTTGATAGAAATTAAGCTGCATCTCTCATTTTTCATGTTAGCATTTGGCATTGCTAGTGATGAGATGGGAGAAGGCAATGGCACCCCACTCCAGTACTCTTGCCTGGAGAATCCCATGGACAGAGGAGCCGGGCAGGGTGCAGTCCATGGGGTTGCTAAGAGTCGGACACGACTGAGCGACTTCACTTTCACGCATTGGAGAAGGAAATAGCAACCCACTCCGGTGTTCTTGCCTGGAGAATCCCAGGGACGGGGGAGCCTGGTGGGCTGCCATCTATGCGGTCGCACAGAATCGGACACAACTGAAGCAACTTAGCAGCAGCAGCAGCAGCAGTGATGGGATGGAGGGAAGCAGGATAGCATAGACCTGACAGAAGTATTCATTCGGGGCTTCTTTGGTGGCCCAGTGGTTAGGGGGACTCTGTTCTTTCACTGTAGGGAGCATTGGTTCAGTCTCTAGCTGGGAAATTAAGATCCTACATGCAGTGTAGTGTGGCTAAAAAATAAATAAATACAAAGAATAACAGTGTCCAGTAGAACAAAATGAAAGCATTCATTCAAGCTTCTAAAAGCCAGTGTGGCGCTCATGGTGTTGCCACTTGATGGATGAGGGGACTGAGGCTGGGGAGGTTTAGAGTTGAGACTTAGGTGCTGGGCTGTTGAATTGCCCAGTGACTCCCAGAGGTTCCCTAGTGAAATCACCTGAAGGAGGTTCCCTGCCCACTGCTTGCTGGGTGCCAGGCCCTGTGCTGAGGCTTTTACATTATTCTCTCATTTAATCCTCAGGACACCCAGAGGAGATAGGTGCCCCATTTTAGATGAGAGCACTGGAGCCAGAGAGGTTTAGAAACTTGTCTGGAAGGCCCAGCTGCACATGGCAGAGCCTGCTCAACTCATCTGTGGGAGCCTGGGCCTTGGATGGCTCACCTTCCACCCCACCTGTTCCTCACCTTTACCTGCTACCCTGCACCTTAGGAAGTTCTCTCCCAGGGCCGTATCCTTAGTCACAGGGCCCGTGTGAATCTGATGGGTCAGGCTTTTCACCAGCCACAAATGAAAGTACAAGTTTAATCCCTTCAATAGATCAGGTGCTTCAGTAACCTGGAATTGATATAGATGCATGTGGGTGTCACCCAAACTTGGCCGATGTTTGGACTCGAACCAGCAAGTGGATTTGTCTCCCTCTGTGTGAAGAATGTCAGGAGAAAGGTTGCTGGCCTTGGCTTTGCCTCAAAGTAACCTGTTTCCATAATGAGAGACATTCATTCTCAGAGAAGTGTTGGAGGGATCTATAGGAACCAGATTCAGCTGGAATTGGTGACTCAAAGGCAGAACTTTGTGTGTGTGTGTGTACTTTGTCTGGGTTTTGGATGGATACAGCCACCGCATTGTGTAAGAACAGTGGACGGACTCTTACTAACAGGTAAGTTCGTGTTACGTCTTTGTGAGCTCCTTGCCCTGTAAAAATCTGCTTTGAAGGGCACAAGCTTTTAGTTAGCTTGTCTGCCAGCAGATTCCTTTAGTAGGTGGAGAAAGGGAAGAATGCACAGAGGTTCAAGGTTGCTGTGGTGTGTCTCTGTCCCAGACCCTCTGATTTCTTAGAGCTTAGACACTTTGCCCCTCTCTCTGTAAATGAGAGACAAGTGTAATACGTGCTCTGTTGTTCTGAGACTGGCTGTCAGCGTCCTCTTTCAGTCTCCTGCTTTGTTGTCACCCTGAGTGTCTGGGTTCCTTCCATCACTCTTCCTGGCAGAAGTGTTCTATTTTCTCACAAGGCTGTGGTCTAGATCAGAGTGGGCAAACTGCAGACATGGATCACCTCCAGCCTACCGCCTGTTTTTATATAGCGCTGGAAACAAGAATGGTTGCTACGTTTTGTTTTCTTTTCAATTTTAGCTTTATTTATTTTTAATTGAAGGATAATTGCTTTACAGTATTGCATTGTTTTCTGCCAAACATCAACATGAATCACCCATAGGTACACATCTGTACATGTTTGAATAGCTAAATTTTTAGGGGTTATATAGATTTGTGCATAATGTCCTCTGTTTTACTTTTTGACCCATAAAGCCCTGAAGTATATATCTGGACCTCTAAGAAAAAAGTTTGCTGACCCTTAGCCTAGACCAGTAACAGCAGCTAACATTTAATGAGTAGTTATGGTCTAAGCACTTAACATGAATTTTCTCATTTAATCTTTATAACCACAATAGGAAGCGTGTCCTTTATCAGCTCCTTGTTACAGATGAGGAAACCGAAAGGTTAAGTCCCTTGCCCAAGGTCACGCAGCTCAGAAGTTGTTCGTCTGGCCGAGGGGCCATGCAGCCTGGTGTCAGGGCCTGTATTCCCAACTGCGGCACTCCGCCTCTAAAATGAGGGGAGGTATGTGAGGGGACTGCGGAAGAGGCAGTGGGCCCTACGAATATGAGGGGTGATTTCCATTTGGGGAGGCTTCTCGTTTTGTTTTTACTCTTTTAAGTGGTGGGTTGTTTAGAACTGGGTAAAGTAGCAAGTAGTACGCTTACTCCTTGGAAGGAAAGTTATAACCAACCTAGACAGCATATTCAAAAGCAGAGACATTACTTTGCCCACAAAGGTCCGTCTAGTCAAGGCTATGGTTTTTCCAGTAGTCATGTATAGATGTGAGAGTTGGACCATAAAGAAAGCTGAGTGATGAAGAATTGATGCTTTTGAACTGTGGTTTTGGAAAAGACTCTTGAGAGTCCCTTGGACTGCAAGGAGATCCAACCAGTCCATTCTAAAGGAGATCAGCCCTGGGTGTTCATTGGAAGGACTGATGCTGAAGCTCAAACTCCAATACTTTGGCCACCTCATGCGAAGAGCTGACTCATTTGAAAAGAAAAAGAAAGAAAGATTGAGGGCGGGAGGAGAGGGGACAACAGAATGAGATGGTTGGATGGCATCACCGACTCAATGGACAAGAGTTTGGGTAAACTCTGGGAGTGATGGACAGGGAGGCCTGGCGTGCCGGGAGTTGGTGATGGACTGGGAGGCCTGGCGTACTGCAGGCCATGGGGTCACAGACAGTCGAACATGACTGGGCGACTGAACTGAAAGTAGCAAGAGGTTTCTTTGTTTTTAAATGTCTATTTATTTGGTTGCACTGGGTCTTAAGTACGGGACGTGGGATCTTCAGTCTTCATGGCAGCATGCGGGTTCTTTAGTTGCTACATGTGGGATCTAGTTCCCTGACCAGGGTCACACCTGGGCCGCCTGCATCGGGAGCTTGGAGTTTTAGCTATTGGACCACCAGGGAAGTCCCAAGAGGTTATATATAATTGTCCTGTCATAGGCCTCTTTGTTGTTGCTGTTGTTCAGTTGCTCAGTCATGTCTGACTCTTTGCGACTCCATGAACTGCAGCACACCAGGCTTCCCTGTCCATCACCATTTCCCAGAGTTTGCTCAAACTCATGTCTGTTGAGTCAGTGATGCCATCCAATCATCTGGTTCTCTGTCTCCTCGTGCCTTCAGTCTTTCCCAGCATCAGGATCTTTTCCAGTGAGTCAGTTCTTCGCATCAAGTAGCCAGAGTATTGGAGCTTCAGTTTCAGCATCAGTCCTTCCAATGAGTATTCAGGGTTGATTTCCTTTAGGATTAACATAGGCATCTAACTCTTTATAAATATCGAGTGTATTTTTTTTGAAGTGTAGCTGATTTACAATATTAGTTTCAGGGGTATAGCAAAAGGATTTGGTATATTTACAGATTATATTCCATTAAAAGTTATTGCAAGATAATAGCTATACTTGCCTGTGCTGTAAAGTGTATCCTAGTTGCTTACTGAGTATGTGTTTTTGATACATGACATGAGAATCTCGTAATCAGCCATGTGAAATGCCTGAGACACACATTATCCTGATTGTCTAAGTAGGAAAGCTAAGTCTTAGGTTAAATCATATGTCAGGTGATGGGGAAAGGAGTCAAGACAGGTACATTTGCCCCAACTTAGAATCTAGAGTTCCACTTTGCTGTGTTAACTGCTGCCAGAATTTAGGGTGTCCATAGGTTAAGGCAATTTGAAAATGTGTGCCTGAGAGCTGGGAGATGTGCTTATAGCCAGTGATGAAGTTGGCCCCTGCTCTGCTGTCCATCCATATTTTCAGAAGTAGGGGGTTTAGAAATTTCAGCAATTGCTAGACAGTGGGATCTCAGAGACTTCCTCTTAGCTTTCATTCTCTATGTCCTTTTTCCGTGATAAAATCATTTCATTTGACTGCCCATGGCTAGTGGGAGAGAACTCATTTTCCTCCCTGAAGCATAGACAAATTTCTGACTTCTCTGCAAGAGTCAGCGGTGCAGCACCCCCAGTGTTTTTATGCCGCCAGCCCCTTGAAACACCCCCAGAGCCCCACAGGAGTCGAGGGGATGGAGACATCGTGGAACCTGGCCTCCTGGCCTAGAGATCGCTGCTTTCTCCATTTGCCCTTCTTTTGCCAAAGGCATAGCTGGGTCTTCAACCTGTTTTTCGTCTTTTTCCTCACAGGCTGAAGACACCAAAATGCAGGAGATAATGAGGCTGGCTCATGAGTTTCTGCAGAATTTCTGCGCCGGCAACCAGCAGAATCAGGCCCTGCTCCACAAACACATAAACCTGTTTCTAAACCCAGGGGTAAGACTGGAGGCCTTTCTGGGACTCTGTGCAGGGAGGAGGACCGCGGGGTGGAAGCAGGAAGAGAGGAGACCAGCTTGTTCTTTTGCTGTCGTGGCCACTGGGACTTGTTATGATGCAACCTTCATTCCAGCGGGGAACATTTTGCTCGGCTCTCAGGAGGACGTAAATACTTTATGGGAAAAAAAGGTAGAGGGACTGAGGAAGAGGTGGTAGAAGCAAGATAAATGTATTTTCTCTTAGTAGCATTCCTCATTACATCAAACTTCAGCTGTAGCAAAGTACCAATTCTCACTGTCCAGGCACATCTTCCTGAGGTCTCATCAAGTTTTCCATGTTTACACAAAACATAATGCATCCATGTAAAACGTAATTGTGTTACATTTTAATTACATATGTTTTAATATGTTACATATGTGTCATGCTTTTTTTATAGGAAAATGATGGTACACTGTACACATTGTTTTTGTATTTTGCCTTTTTCACTTACACATCTTGGCTACCTTTGTAAGTCAGAGATATACAAATTTTTCTCATTGATTTTCATGACTAAATACTTCCCCAGTGGCTCCGTGGTAAAAGAATCTGCCTGCCGTGCAGGAGACACGGGTTTGATCCCTGTGTTGGGAAGATCCCCTAAAGGAGGAAATGGTAACCCACTCCGGTATTCTTGCCTGGAAAATCCCATGGACAGAGGAGCCTGGTGGGCTACAGTCCATGGGATCGCAAAGAGTTGGGCACGACTGAAGCAACTGAGAGCATGTGGACAGTATGGCTGTAACTTTTCTGAAACCATTTCCTTATTCATGGACAGTTTGGCAGTGTCTGATTTTGGCTCATGAGCAGTACTGCAAAGGACAGCCTTGTACATTAACACATGCTCACATGCACACACACAAACACACATAAATACTCGTCCGTACTGCTGGAGCTTTCCAGAAAAAGAACTGCTGCATTGTAGAGTCATATTCCATCTTTGTCATGTTAACGAAAAGGCAAAAGATGAAAAGATTAAAGCCCCTTACCTCACACCGGTCATTAAACCTAATAACTCTGTAAGTCTAGATAAAAAGTAGAAAATGAAGCTTCCGAAGGAAAACATGAAAATATCCTCATGACCTTATGGAAAGAAACTTTTCTCACACTGAATGCAAAGACCACTAATCATGCAGGAAAATATCAGTAAATCAGACTTCTTAAAAAATATTAATGCAGAATTTCCCTGGTGGTCCAGTGGTTAAGCCTTCACCTTCCAATGCAGGGGGTGTGGATTTGGTCCCTGTTCAGGAAGCTATGATCCCATCCACATGCCTCTTGGCCAAAAAACCAATATGCATACCAACAGAAGCAATATTGTAACAAATTCAATACAGACTTTAAAAATGGCCCAAGATAAAAAATCTTTAAAAAACAATTAAGAACTTCTCTTCATCAAATGACACTGTAAAGAGTAAGCAAAGACAAGCCACAGAGTGAGAGAAAACATTCAGTGTTCAAATCCAGGAACAACTTCACACCCAGTAGAAGTAACAAACTCCAGAAGGTCCATGAGGAAAATCACAGCCCACTTTTTCAAATGAGCTAAAAACTTTAAAATGGGACGCTCTGCCGTAGAGATTATCCAAATGGCCAACAAACATCACAAAGCCCTCAATATGGTTCATCATCAGAGAAATGCAAATCAAGGAGGATACTTACAACAAAATATGAAATTAAAAAACTGACACCACTAAGTGTTGGCAAGACTACGGAATCGCTGTAATGTAGAATGTAAATTGTTAATCTGTTTCAAAGCTGTTTGGGAGTATCTTCTAAAGCCAAATATATTTGAACTCTGCAGCCCAGCGATTCTACTCCTGGGTATAAAGCCAACAGAAATGGATACACTTCATTTATCAGAAGACATTTAGAAGAATGTTCAGAGTGACACTGTTCATCACATGTCATAAGAATTGTGTCACTGCTTACTCTTAAGTAGTGGTGGTGGTGGTGGTGATTTAGTTGCTAAAGGGAAGTCACTCAGTCGTGTCCGACTCTTTGTGACCCCATGGACCGTAACCTACTAGGCTTCTTTGTCCATGGGATTCTCCAGGCAAGAATACTGGAGTGGATTGCCATTTCCTTACTCCCCAAATGCCCATGAACAGTAGAACAGATAAATGCATGTGGTATATTCATGCAGTGGAATGTGCATAGTAGTGATGGTAAACAGGCTAGTAACACATACAACAATGTGGATGACTCGGTTGCAATTTGAACAAAAGGCAGGTAGAAGAGGATGCTTGAGGTTCAAGACTGGGCAAAAGTAATCTGTGGTTGTGGAAGTCAAAATAATTGGTAAACGTGGAGAGAGTGGGCCATAAGGGGTCTATTTTGTTTCTTGAGCTGGGTGCTGAGTTTCCCCCTGAAATTCATTCAGCGGAAGACTAATGGTTTGTTTACTGTCCTGTGGTTTTATTACACATGATTGAAAAAGTTGAGTTAACAGGAACACCATCCAGAAGCGAGGATGGAGAAGGATGCTCTCCCGGGGCTGAATGCCCCTGCCTGTGCTGGGGTAAACTCTTTCTCGCCTTGCCCTTCCTTTGACCCTGTCTTTGTGCCCTTGCTCTTGCGTCAGATCCTGGAAGCCGTCACGATGCAGCACATCTTCATGAACAACTTCCAGCTGTGCAGCGAGATCAACGAGAGGGTCGTCCAGCACTTTGTTCACTGCATCGAGACTCACGGTCGGAACGTCCAGTACATCAAGTTCCTGCAGACGATTGTCAAGGCTGAGGGGAAATTCATCAAGAAGTGCCAAGACATGGTCATGGCCGAGGTGACAGCTATGTATTTCTAAATGCCTCCATCCGGTGTTCTCAGGGACTTACAGATTATTTAATTTTATTTGTATAACCTGGCACCGTGTCCAGGGGCCATTAAAAAAAGTAACGTATGTGTGTGCGTGCGCAAGTGTGTGTGATCTTGTGTGTGTGAGCTTAAACTGTAGAAACAGCCAAGAATCCAATCTACTTTTTCATGGCAATAAATCTATTTTAAGGATCATTGGCTAGGATTCTTCTGAGAGAGTAAAACAGCCCAAGAAAATTGAACCAAAATACAGTGAATCGAGGTTAAATGTGGATAGACTCCTGTGAGCCAAAGAAGTTCTTCTTGTGAATTCTATAACTTAAAAAATTATCCACCTAATTAACTAGCTGGGAATATTGTTGTTTGATGCTTCACAAGAAGCTGGTCAGTAGAATCAGGGCAAAGTCCCCCTTGGGTCTCTGCCAGACGTCGGTGCCCATGGATGCCATCTATCCCAGGAGGGTCATCTCTCACCCTCGGGACTTCAGCTTCTGTAGGTGCTTGCTGTCATCTTCCATCTTTAAAAAATAAATGGAATCTCAAGTAAATCTGGCTAACACTTGGAGTTATGGTCTTATCTACATATATGATTTCAGTGAAAGATGGTATAGTGTCGTTAAAAGTGTTGGCTTGACCTGGGATACGAATGTCTTCTGTTCCATGTCCCAGGCTGTGTGATTCAGGATTGAGAAACTTACAGGCTAGTTAAATGAGATAAAGATGACAGTGATAGCTACCATTCATTGCAATTGCTGCTCTAGTTGGTATTGTAAGCTATTGTGGGAACATTCTCAGAGTTCATAAAGGTTAGCTGTTATTAAGTGAATAATATTGACCATATTTATTTTGATTTCTGTGTCAGCCCTTTTTGGATCTTTCCTATTTCATGCAGTGCTGAACAATTTCAACACTTAATTCTTAAGTAGATTAATGAGAACCCCCCAGTCCCTAGCAGACAAGTTATGAATAGGAATGCCTTGACTCTGTGAGTGCTGCAAGGAAGGTGTATTTTAATTAGAATTGAATTATTTGTGATTATGAAGAAATAAGGCAGTGTATGAAAGAGCTGTAAGAAAAATACAAAGTGTGAAAAGGAGATGGAAACATTTTTAAAGAGAAAAAAAATCATAGCCCACTTATTAGGGGAAATGCAAGGGCAGACTTGAAATCTACATTTTTTGCCTGATACATGAATGCTGGTATGTAGACTTTCTCTTCCCCTAATAGTGTTTAGAACTTGCTGTGATATTTTTTATATCTGAATGAAAATGCTGCTGCTGAATTTTTTAGTTGTTTAGTAATAAAAATGAATGAAGTGTGGATGAGTTCAGTAATATAAATGCAACTGGATTTGGAAGGTAAATGCTGACAGAACATCTCTCTGTGTGAATAGATTTCTTTTTTAACGCTTCCCCCATCCCAGCAAGCTTGTGCTATAAACAAGCCTTGCTCTCTTACTGATCACAGCTGGTTAACTCAGGAGAGGATGTCCTCGTGTTCTACAACGACAGAGCCTCTTTCCAGACCCTGATTCAGATGATGAGATCTGAACGGGACCGGATGGACGAGAACAGCCCCCTCATGTACCACATCCATCTGGTGGAGCTCTTGGCCGTATGCACGGAGGGCAAGAATGTTTACACGGAGATCAAATGCAACTCCCTGCTCCCGCTGGATGACATTGTCCGCGTGGTGACCCACGAGGACTGCATCCCCGAGGTGAGCGACTATGTCCCCAGGGTGGGTGGGCTCTGCTTGTGACTCTCCACATGGTGTGTGTGTGGGGGGGGTGGAGTTGGTGGCTGGATGGAAGCTGACCCAGGTGGGACCTCACAGCTTTGACTCCCACGGCTCACTTAGCTGTGAGACTTCCAGTGGCCAAAACAGCATCCTCTTGAGCCTTGATTTTGTGTGAGAGGAATGACAGGGGAAGTAAATCTTCTTGTCCCTTGAGAAAGAACAGGAAACTGCTGCAGGGTTTCAGCTCTGGAACCGATCATTTCACCTGTTGAAACAGGAGCATTGAGCTGAACGGACTTCTCAGGAATGAGATGAAGGGTGGCTCGAGAGACAGTTCACACCAGTGTAAAACTGAATAGGTTTATTCTTTAAAACAAAAACTTGCGATGCAAAAATCATGAATGACAGCTTTAAAATATTCAGGAACTGCAGGTAACCAGTAAGAAATGGAAAGGAATCCACAATTTTACCACCCATAATAAATACCTGTTAGGTTTTTGAAGTAAATCCTTTTAGCTTTTGTTTTCCCTATTCATATACATTAACGAGTAAAAAAAAAAAAAAAAAATGGATCATGTAATATATTTTTTCTTCATGTTTTAAAATATATTAGTTTATATTATTAGTATATATACATGTGCATTTATATATCTGTGTGTGTGTAGAGAGAGAGCGTGTGCATATGTGGGTTTCCTTGGTAGCTCAGCTGGTAAAGACCCCGCCTGCAATGCAGAAGGCCGCGGTTCGATTCCTGGGTTGGGAAGATCCCCTGGAGAAGGGAGAGGCTCCCCACTCCAGTGTTCTTGGGCTTCCCTGGTAGCTCAGACGGTAAGAAATCCACCTGCAGTGCAGGAGACCTGAGTCCTGTCTCTGGGTTGGGAAGATCCCCTGGAGAATGGCATGGCAACCCGCTCCAGTGTTCGTGCCTGGAGAATCCCGTGGACAGAGGAGCCTGGTGGCTACAGTCTATGGGGTTGCAACAAGTCAGACACTCCTGAGCACAGCACAGCATAGATTAGGTAGTATATATTAAATATAGACTGTTTTTAAACTACTTTTTGGAAAAGTTGTTGCATTTTTGCAGGGTGAGCACTTAGAAGTGCTGCGTCTTCCAAGGTGCCTTTCTTTTGACTTGACGGTGTCACGTGCCTTCCAGCAGTTTGACCTCAGCGGCCCCTCACTACAGAGCTCTTATCACTCCAAATCCTCCAAATCCTCCCAGCTCTTATTGTTGTTATGCCCTTTATTATTTATTGTTTTTCAGTCTGGCAGGTGTATGGTGATATCTCAGAGTGGTTTTAATTTCTGTCTTCTTGATTACTAAATGAGATTCAGCTCCTTTCCGTATATTGTTTTTGACATTTACTATTCCTTTAAGTAAATATCAGATCACATTTTTGGCCCCTTTTTTCCTTGGCATGTCCATCTTACATGCAGAGATCTGTAAGAATTCCTTCTTAGTAGCTTCTCTCAAATTGTGTCATTTAACTTTTGTAACAGAGCCGTTTCATGAGTAGAAATTCTTAACTTTAATGTAGTCAAACCTGTCCATCTTCTGTGGTCCCAGTGTTTTGTTCCATTCTTTACCTGGAAGTCATGAACATTTTTTCTTCCAAAAGCTTTATTTTCAAATTTCATGTTGGTGAATTTTGACCATCAAAAAGCCATAGAAATTCAGTGGTCAAGAGAAAGTGGAATGACCATATTGGTCTGTCCTTGTCATTGTTAATTTGAGGGAAGTAGTCAGTCCCACACGTACTATGAATAAGTTGATTTTTACAGAAAAATCTGTTTCTCTTTTTCAGGTTAAAATTGCCTACATTAACTTCCTGAATCACTGCTATGTGGATACGGAAGTGGAAATGAAGGAGATTTATACCAGCAATCACATGTGGAAATTGTTTGAGAATTTCCTTGTCGACATCTGCAGGGTAAGGCTTCTGGAACTAAGGAGACAGGGCAAGGGGTATGTGTGGGTCTGGGTCTCCCTCTGCAGACGTAGGGATGACAGTCATGTCATTACAACTTGCTAGTTGGTGGCACAAGGAGGTTCCTGGCTCTTTTACCGTGTCTTATTTCTTTTGATCTTTTACTCCTAGCTTGAGAATATTTATTCATCAAGCTTCAGGGAGGGTAGGTTATTTCTTGTTTTCATTTCATCCATTATGGATTGATTTGGGAATGATAATCTGGGACATATTAAAATCAGATATATAAAGTTTTGTCTTTTTTGACAATGAATCTCTCCTCGAAGGACACCTTCCTGAGTGTGAGCATTTATCTCCTAAGATCTGGTGTCAAGGATCCTTCAAATCACATCACTTTCCCACCTATTGCTTTCCTGACCCAGCCTTCGGGATGGCTTCAGTAGTCTTGATTTGGTTTTGCAGTGAACTTAATATTTGTTTGAAAGCCACGGGACTATACACCCTCACAAGGCATATCATGGATTTAATAGGAGTTGTGTGGTGGTCAGGTGGGGGGAAAGTAACTCAGTCCTTCACAGAATAATTGTGAAATGAATCCCAATTTCAGAAACATTACGATGCTTAAAAGGGAAAAAAAAAAAGTGCATTGTAGAATCACAGAATGTGGCATTTTCTCCTGACTGTACAATTAGCAGTATAAAACAGGGAACCTCCAAGAACTTAATTTCCTTCTGATCAAGGCCTGTGTTTAATAACACCCTAGTGTTGGCATCACAGACATATATTGATGTTCAGCAGCCCAGTCATGTCCGACTGTTTGCGACCCCATGGACCGCAGCACGCCAGGCCTCCCCGCCCCTCACCATCTCCCGAAGTTTGCCCACGTTCATGTCCATTGCGTCAGTGATGCCATCCGGGCATCTCATCCTCTGACACCCTCTTCTCCTTCTGCCCTTGATCTTTCCCAGCATCAGGGACTTTTCCAGTGAGTTGGCAGATCGCATCAAATGACCAAAATACTGGAGCTTCAGCTTCAGCATCAGTCCTTCCAATGAGTATTCAGGGTTGATATATATATATATATAAATAATTTAAATACATATATATTTTAATCTCAAGCTCTTCCTTGTCTTTTAATCTCATAAATCTGGGGGTTTGGCTTGAAATGGAAATCCTGCTTTGCTTCTTTCAGTTAGGACTCCACAGTCTCCTGTGAAGACCGAGATAGTAAGCGTGTCTGGCTTTGCGGGCCGCGTGGTCTCTGTCGCAGCGCCTCCCCTCTGCTCTGGCACTGTGAGAGTGACCACAGTGGCATGTAAACAGACGGGCGTGGCTGGGTTCCAGTAAAACTTCATTTATAAAAACAGCCACCAGCCCTTAACTTGGCTCATCCCTGCCTTAAGTTGTTCAAAAATGTTTTAAAATTCATTGCTAACTTCACTTCTGAATGTGTCTACCAACTGCTCATCACTGGACTCAGAACACGACAGTTTATAAAATTTGCTGGTTTTACCCTTCGTAATTTTTAAAATTATATATATGATTTTATATCTCAAATTAGAGGGCTAATGAGTTTGGTAATAAAATGGATGTTAAATATTTGGGGAGAATTCCTCAGAAGTCCAGTGGTTAGAGCTCTCGCTGTTGCTGCCAAGGGCCCAGGTTCAGTCCTGGGTTGGGGAACTGAACTCCCACCAGCTGCGTGTTGTGGTCAAAAAAAAAAAAAAAAAAAAAATGAATTTCTTAAACCTGTTCTTCTAAATGTGTAATCGTATTCTAAGCAGCAAAATGATCTAAAGTACAGGTGAAACCTGAAGTCTCCCTTCAGCCCTAAACTTACACGGACAGTTATTGAGTCACAGCCCACTATTTTCAGCAGTATTGTGGCTCAGTAGAGTTTTCACTGAATGGAAAGGAGTGTTGTAGGTTTGGAGAATATCATGCCTAGTGGACCTCAGTGGTAATACTTGATTAAGTGTCTTGATGATATGCATTAGTTACCTATGACCTAGAGAAGATGAATGAGTTAAGCAGTTTACTTTTAGGGTACCTAGAGGCAACTGTAGGTTTTAAGCCTATTAGTGCCTTTGGGGGCTTTAGATTGGCCACAAGTTGGTAGGAATTAGGAAGTGACGGCCTTGTAGGTCCCATGCCAACTTTAATGTTTTATAATTCTTCACCATGATATCCAAGCTGATCTGTTTCTCTATTAGCATGATTCTTTTTTTTTTTTTTTATCATTGTTCTCTTTTATTTATTCATTTATTTTTATTTTTTGGTTACACCACACATGGCATGCGGAATCTTAGTTCCTCGACCAGGGATCAAACCCACACTCCCTGCACTGGGACCATGGAGTCTTAACCCCTGGGCCACCAGGGAAGTCCCTAATTGTTCTCTCTTAAGAGGAGGAATGCTGACTTGCAGGCTTTTGCCTTTCCTTTGTTAAGGGTAACTAGCAGAAATAGTCATAGAGTTCTTACTTTTACAAGGAACTTGCAGGTTTTGGTACAAGGTCTAAAGCACTGACTTGTCCTCCAGGCCTGTAACAACACGAGCGACAGGAAACACGCAGACTCAGTTCTGGAGAAGTATGTCACCGAAATTGTCATGAGCATCGTCACCACGTTCTTCAGCTCTCCCTTCTCAGACCAGAGTACGACCTTGCAGGTAAGAAATACGAACAGAGGTGCAGATTCCCAGGAGATCCTCGGCAGACGGACTTGGTGCCGATTCTGGAGTGAGTGGCTGTGGCTGAGCCAGCCCTCCACGAAGCATTAATAACAGATGCTTTTCTCTTCGTGGAGAATGAAGTACCTGAGAATGTTTTCCTATATCAGGTGGTTCTATGGCTGTTGATTTTTTTTTCCTGAAAATGACTTCTTTTTTTCTCCCGCTTTAATCTTGTTGATTCCTTACCTCCAGCCTTAGAAAGACAAGCAGCTTTCAAATGAGTGGTAGCATGTTAACACTTTTTTAAAAAATTATGTGTTCTTTTATTTTTGACCACACTGGGTCTTTGTTGTTACACGTGGGCTTTCTTTAGTTGCCCTGCTCGGGTTTCTCATCGTGAGAGGGCTTCAGCAGGTACACGCGTGGGCTCAGTGGGTGTGGCCCCCCGGGCTCGAGAGCACAGACTCGGTAGTTGGGTGCACGGGCTTAGTGACTCTGTGGCATGTGTGATATTTGCAGACCCGGGAGGGAGCCCATATCCCCTGCATCAGCAAGCAGGTTCTTCACCACCGGGCCACTAGGAAAGTCCAACACTTAATAAAACATGTCTGGGAATCTCCATTATAACCCCAAATGTGTACCTACAGTTCATCAGAAGGGGTTACATGGCCAGCGGGAATGAGACGTCCTTGAGCCTTGATACTACGGCTACCACATTCCACCAGCCCCCACACGTGCTGACCACTGGCACCTCCTGGAGTTGTGCAGCAGTCCTGCAGCCTGTTTGTCAGTGTACTTAAGAGTTTCAAACATGTGAATCCCCGGACCTGGGAGATGTTTTCATTATTCTTGGAAAAGTCATGCTTCTTTATATAACTGAGGTCTGGGTCATTGGCTGTGGGAGTCTTACTGTGGGTCCATGTACACAGCCTGCAGGATGAAAATAGGACTTGGTCTCCAGTGGCCGGAAGAGCGGTAGTAACCGTCCTCGTCATGCATGTAGATGGAGGGTGTCCTGGGGCTGATGCATGGCCCAGGCTCGTTGAATTGTAGACAGATAATCTTAATTAAGGTAAATTCTCCAAGAGAAGAGTGATTCACGGTCAGTATGATATCACTGGTACGTTTATTAGATACTGCTGTTCTGTTACTCATGCAGAGGACTTCATATTAACTTAGTACTCATGGTATTATCCCCATTTTGCAGGTGAACAAATTGAGGCTCATGGGATTAAATTACCATCCTCAACCATGGTCACTACTGCTAATTGCAAAACCATGATTTCAACCCAGATCTGTCTGACTCTAAAACTTGAATTCTGGATTTTTTAGTGAGATATGTTTTCTTAGGAACTGTTGGTAACCTTCTATTTAGCTTCTCTGCTAGCCTTTGGTTATCTCTAAAGTATCATAAAGTAAGAATATCACCTTTAGAATGTCTGTGCATGGTTTTTGTGTCATTGGGGAATAAGAACTTGTTAGATCCCAAGCTCCTGAGTTGTTAGAGGCCAAAATGTGTGCCTTACCAAGAGCCGTTCTACTCAGAGTCAAATGCTTTCCTTAATCAGGGTGAACTTGCTTCTCTTGTAATTAAAAGTGACCATTGCTATGAGGCAATTCCCATTCTCCTAGAGACTGTGAAACAGTGTTGCAAAAGCAAATGTCAGCTCAGCCAGTCAAAGTAATTGGAAACCATTGAAACTCCCAGTACTTTGACCACCTCATGTGAAGAGTTGACTCCTTGGAAAAGACCATGATGCCAGGAGGGATTGGGGGCCGGAGGAGAAGGGGATGATAGAGGATGAGATGGCTGGATGGCATGACTGACTCGATGGACGTGAGTCTGGTGAACTCCGGGAGTTGTGATGGACAGGGAGGCTTGGCATGCTGCGATTCATGGGGTCACAAAGAGTCGGACACGACTGAGCGACTGAACTGAAACAGGAGTTGTGTTTTGGGTTTTTGGTCTTGGTCCCTGCTTTCCTCTTCCATTGCCCTTGCTCTGAAACCACGTTTAACCCAATTATTAGGCAGGAGTGGCCAGAGAAATCAACTTCAACCTTTTACGTCTGGAGCGAGGCCCCGGTTATCCAAGTATAATTGAAATACATAGTCCAAGCTGGCTTTCTAGAATAACTATTTTGAAGCAATACTGTTTTCGAAGCTGTCCTCACCCGTCTTATTTATCTGCTGAAAAGCCTGCGTCTTGTTTCCTCCGCTAGATTTGTACCTTCGTCCTTCCTCCCTCCCATGTTTTGTATCTTCCCTTCCTTTCTTTAGCCTGTGTTTCTGGCGGGGAGAAATGGTGGACTTGGAGTTTTGTTGCATTTAAGGCACCAGTGGAATGTCCAAGGGGCGGCTGGAAATGTGGGTTCTGGGAGGAACGACAGAACTTAGAAGCCTTTTGGAGCTTCCCGGGTGGCACTGTGGTAAAGAATCTACCTGCCAGTGCAGGAGACGTGAGTTCCATCTCTGCTCTGGGAAGATCCCACTTGCTGCGGAGCAGCTAAGCCACACACCACAACTGCTGAGCCTGGGAGCTGCAGCTATGAAGCCTGTACACCCTGGAGCCTGCGCTCCGCAGCGAGAGGAGCCGCCACAGTGAGAAGCCTGGGCACCGCACCTGGAGAGCAGCCCCACCTGCTGCCACTGGGGAAAGCTCGGGCAGTGATAGGAAGCCAGCACAGCCATAAATGAGTAAAGTTTTGTTTTTTTTTTTTTTAATCTTTGGAGGCTTTTAAAGCAGGACAGAGTTGGGTTCCAGTCCTTCCCAGTTCTGTGAACTTGGGGAGATCTCAGAGCTTCAGAACGCTTTTCTTACATGTTAAACAAGGTTACAGTATGACTGGGATGATGACCCAGTATGACCTGCGGATGACTGGGAGAATTAATGTTTATGAATAGCTAGCACAGTGCCTGGTACACAGTAGTTGCTTAGCAACTGGCAGCTTGTACTATGTCCTGCTAGACTGCAAGCTACAAGAGAGTGGGGTGAGGGGGGCAGAGACGTGTCTCAGATGCTGTTCTATGCTGAGCACCATGCCTGGCCCCTGGGAGGTGCTCACTGGATGAGTGAGCAAATGAATTGTGTAGACTCAGGAGAAGGGAACTCTGAAGTCCAAGTGTAAATGCTTGCTAGTGCATGTCTTGGCAGGAAAAAGAAGAGGTAGGCTAGAAAGGACCTGGGCAGAGCAGAGGTAATTAAGGACAGATTATACAACAGGCCAGAGGGAGATTAAGGGGTTATCTTGCCCTCAGGACGGAATTCATGAGCAAAACAGCCTTGAGAACTAAACAGGGGAGAATCTCAGGCAGAAGGTGCTGGGCAGCCATGTTCATTAGCCCAAGAGGTTGTGTGAGCTGGTGCCCCCAGATTGGCCATTAAAATAGGACATTAGGAACCAGTTGCTCTGGCCAATTCACTCATCTTTTGTTTATTCAAGGGTCAGATGGGAGAAGAGCAGATGCTCAATAAATGTTGCCTCAATTGATTCCATTTAGTTGAAGGATTCTTTTTCCTTTAAGTTAGGCCGTTGAGTCCCCATCTCAAGTTCCATCAGAGGGGACCAAGAACTACAGGTCCAAGGCGGCCTCATCAGCTGGTACATCCTCCCCAGCTCCCTCAGGCCAAGCACAGTCCAGCCTTGGGACCCAAGCCTGCTCATGCTCGAGGGATGTGACACCAGCCCGGGTCACTGAGGTTGATGGGTTCAGAGTAGGACTTATTTCATTCATTTTTATTGTTTCTGTTGTAGTGCAGCTGATATGCTGTGTTCTGCATGTTTGAGTTCCGCACCAACTTGATTCACTTACACTCTTAGCTCTTCTTTTTCGGATTCTTCTCCCACGTAGGTTATTACAGAGTGTTGAGTAGAGTTCCTTGTGCTTCCAATAGGTCCACCTTGATCATCAATTTTATGAATATCACTGTGTTTATGTTAATCCCAACCTCCTAATTTCTCCTTACCCCTTGCCCAGCTTCCCCCTCATTAACTCTAAGTTTCCTGTCTGTGAGTCTCGTTTTGATTTGAACGTTGGTTCACTGTGATCAGGTTTTAAATGTGATGTGTAAGTGGCATCTGATGTTTGTTTTGCTCTGTCTGACTTATTGGACCTGGTGTGATCATCTCACAGTCCATTCTTGTTGCTGCAAATGGCGTGGTTTTTTCCTGATTTCTGGCTAAGTCTTCATCCATTGGGTATATGTAGCATATCCTCATCCATTCATCTGTGGATGGTCATTTCAATGTTCCCATGCCTTGGCTATTGTAAATAGTGCCACAAACATTGTCGGGGTGCCTGTGTCTTTTGGAAGGATGGTTTTCTCTGAAGACACACCCACCCAGGAGTGAAATCTTGGAATTTCATCAGAGCCCTATTGGTTTTTTTTTGGACGGGATTTCTATACTGTTCCCCGTAGTGACTGTTATCAGTATATATTTCCATCAACAGCGTAGTAAGTTCCCTTTTCTTCAGGCCCTCTCTAGCATTTGTTCTGTGTAGACTTTTTAATGACTTGCTTGGGAATAACCTCCTAATTGTTTTGATTTGCATTTCTCTAATCATTAGGGCATCTGGTCCCATCACTTCATGGGAAATAGATGGGGAAACAGTGTCAGACTTTATTTTGGGGGGGCTCCAAAATCACTGCAGATGGTGACTGCAGCCATGAAATTAAAAGACGCTTACTCCTTGGAAGAAAAGTTATGACCAACCTAGATAACATATTCAAAAGCAGACATTACTTTGCCAACCTAGATCCGTCTAGTCAAGGCTATGGTTTTTCCAGTGGTCATGTATGGATGTGAGAGTTGGACTGTGAAGGAGGCTGAGTGCCGAAGAATGGATGCTTTTGAACTGTGGTGTTGGAAAAGACTCTTGAGAGTCCCTTGGACTGCAAGGAGATCCAACCAGTCCATTCTGAAGGAGATCAGCCCTGGGATTTCTTTGGAAGGAATGATGCTAAAGCTGAAACTCCAGTACTTTGGCCACCTCATGCAAAGAGTTGACTCATTGGAAAAGACTCTGATGCTGGGAGGGATTGGGGGCAGGAGGAGAAGGGGACGACCGAGGATGAGATGGCTAGATGGCATCACTGACTCGATGGACGTGAGTCTGAGTGAACTCCGGGAGTTGGTGATGGACAGGGAGTCCTGGCGTGCTGCGATTCATGGGGTCGCAAAGAGTCGGACACGACTGAGTGACTGAACTGAACTGAACTGAATCATTAGGGATGCTGAGCGTGTTTTCATAGGAGTTTTCTTTTTAAAGAATTTGAGAATAATTTAGCACTTGAAATTGGCTTCTGAGAGTCGGCCCTGTTTTGAATTCATCTTCAATCACTTCCCACAGAGCCTTTCTTGAGGGCAGGGTTCTTAAGTGCCCAAATTGAAGGGTTTTCAAGTTGTAGTTGTGGGAAGCGTCCACAAGGTGGCAGCACTTCTTCATTCCCCACTGATGTAACTTGGGTAACCAGAGCCTTAGAGAAAGTCATGTTTCTGGGTTGTACATTAGAGTGGAAATTGCCCGAACAGACACCCAGAGGCTTGTATCTCATTACCTTTCCCCACTTACCTTGCCCACCACCCCCAGACAAATCCCAAGCCCTGCAGAAGTGCCATGCTGAGGGTGCTGTAGATAGATGGCAGGGAGGTGGGGCGGCCCAAAGGAAGAAGGCTGGAAGCGGGAACCCCACCACCAGGATCCTGGAGAGCGGGTGAGTTTGCAGAGGTCTTCCTGCCCAGCAGGTCCACCATCCTTTGCAGGCACTGGGTTTGACTTAGGTCTAAGAGGGCCAGCCTGGATCTGGGGATGGTGGTTCCATCCTGGGGGGCCCAGGCACTATAGGTCCGAGGGAATCTCTTGGCTGGTACATCCTCCCCACCTCCCTCAGCCCCAGCACAGTCCAGCCTCGTGACCCTGGCCTGCTCAGGCTCCAGGGATGTTCCACCATTTCTTTCTTTCCAGGGATGGGATAGGCATTTCTTTCTTTTTCGTTTGTTTCCTTCTTTCAATTTTTTTTGCTGTATAGTTTTTATGGGCTTCCCAGATGGCACTAGTGGTAAAGAACCCACCTGCAAATACTGGAGACATAAAAGATGGGGTTCAGTCCCTGGGCTGGGAAGATCCCCTCGAGGATAGTTTATATACATTGTTGCATTTGTGTTTGTTGAATTTGATTCACTTGTATATATCCACATATCTGCTTTTTAGACTCTAATTTATGTTAGAGTGCTAAGTGGAGTGGAGTTCTCTGTGATAGGTCCTTGTTGATGTCTATTTTATTAAAGTGTGTTTATATTACTGCATATCTGGCATGGCATATTAACATGCCAACCTTCTGATTTGTCCCTCATCCCCTCCCTTTATCTCTGGTAACGATCAGATTTTTTAAAAGTCTTCGAATCTGTTTGTTTCATCAAGTGGTTCATATGAGTCAAATTTTGTGTTTTTTAATGCCTGAGTCATATTCCATTGTCCGTATGGACCACACCTCTTGTGTCTATTCACCTGTCCCTGGATATTTTGGTGGCTTCCTTGTCCTGACTATTGTAAATAGGATTGTAGTGAAAGTTGGGGTGCTTGTGTCTTTTTGAGTTAAGGTTTTCTTTGGAAACATGCCTAATAGTGGGATTGCTGGATCATTTGGTAGCTCTGTCTTTTTAGGATTCTCCATGTTATTCTTTGTAGTAGCTATACCAGTTTCTGTCCTGTCGAACAGCATAGGAGGGCATAATTTTCTCCATGACTTGTCCAGCATCTATTCTTTGAAGACTTTTTGAGGATGACCATTCTAAGTGGTGTGGGGTGATACCTCAATATGATTTGATTTGCATTTCTCTAAATAATTAGTGAAGTTGAGCATCTTTTCATGTGTTTTTACTTTTCTTTAAACAGTGTAAGATTTACCTCTTGAAATAAGGTTCTGGAAAATCTGTCGTTTTTTAAATTATTTTTCGATGACCTACACCGAAGTATTTCTTGAGGTCAGATGTCATTTATAGCCCCGCAGGGCTTGAATAAGTCAATGCTCATCCGTACTCCTTTTAAAGTTGTTACGAGAAATGGCCACAAGGCGGCAGCATTTCTTCGTGCCCAACAGGCCTTGTGTCTATTCCTGCCCATCAGCACACGTTTAAAAGTTGTTGTTATGAGAAATGGCCACAAGGCAGCAGCATTTCTTCATGCCCAACTGGGCTTCCTTGGACAAGCAGAGCCTTAGCAAGAGTCAGGTTTGTGGCTTGTAAATTAGACACAGGAGCCTGTGTCTCCTTACTTCTTTCCCCGTATTTTTCGCCTCCCAGACAAATCCCAGCTCTTGCAACACCGCTCTCCTGAGGGTTCTGTCCTCCGTGCGTAGGGTGACTCTAAGGATGGAGTCTGGTGGTGGCAACCCCACCTGGAGACTGGGGACTGTTCCGAACTCGTCCAGCCCAAGGGCTCTGACTTCCTTTGGGTACACTGAGCTTTGTTTGGCTATAGGTGGGCCTGCCTGGATCTGGAGATGAGGGGAGCTGGGCACCACTTCTGGTCTTGAGGGGTGGGCTCACTTGCCGCCACTTCCTCCCCAGCTGCCTCAGCCCCAGGAGAGTCCAGCCTTGAGACCCAAGGCTGCCCAGGCTCCAAGGATGTGACACCAGCCCGGGTCACCAAGACCTGACATCCCCTCAGGAATACTGTGCTATCCCCTCAGCAGAGTAGGCATCTGTTTGCCGCTTCTGTTTTTGTTTTTGTTTTTTTAATTTCACTGTTATTTTATATTGGAGTATATTTGATCATTTGTTTCAGATGTACAGCAAAGTGATTCAGTTGTCTATATACACTGTCTATTCTTTTCCGGGTTCTTTTCCATTGTAGGTTGCTATAAGATATTGAATATAGTTCCCTGGGCTATGCACTAAGTCCTTGCTGGTTATCTATTGGCACCCCACTCCAGTACTCTTGCCTGGAAAATCCCATGGATGGAGGAGCCTGGTAGGCTGCAGTCCATGGGGTCGCTAAGAGTCAGACACGACTGAGTGACTTCGCTTTCACTTTTCACTTTCATGCTTTGGAGAAGGAAATGGCAACCCACTCCAGTGTTCTTGTCTGGAGAATCCCAGGGACAGAGGAGCCTCGTGGGCTGCCGTCTATGGGGTCGCACAGTTGGACACGACTGAAGTGACTTAGCAGCAGCAGCAGCAGCAGCATGCATATTTTAATCCCAAGCTCCTAATTTATCCCTCTCCCCTTTGGTAACTGCAGGTGTGTTTTCTTTGTCTGTGAGTCTACTTACGTTTTGTAAATAAATTCAGTTGTATCATTTTTTTTTTTAGATTCCACATATACATGATCTCATAACCCATTTTAATTTCTTACAGTAATCTTCCTTTGCCCCTAGGACTTTACACTTGCTTTCCTTTCATCTAAGAAACTTCTGTAGTATATTTTCAGTACTTTTTTTCTTTGCCATATTAAGTCCTCCTATGTTTCAGAGGGGATATGCAAGTACATCCTCCTAAAAACTGCAGACCAGCGGAGTAGTGTACCATCCACAGTGACCTTTGCCATGCAGGTCTAAAGCTACCCTGATGCAGATAACTTCAGATGAAGGCCAGAATTACAGTTTGCACATGCCTTCAGGAAGTCAGCGTCAGATTGCTAAAGTCGTTTGACTTCTTTTAAAATGAGTACAAATGTATACTATCATGGAAAGGGATAGATCTTCCCTCGCTGTTAACTTGCAAGCACTCACCTGTGGCAGATGAACACTTTTGCATAATCACCATGAGAACTGTATTTGCCTTTTATCATTGGAGACACTGCATGAAATAAACAAGGAGTATTCTAGGTGAGATCCACTTAGCAGTTTATCAAGGCTGATTAAAAAATACGGGTTCTACTCACATAACATCTGAAAAGAACTCTGGGAGTTTGTCAGCCTTAATCTTTGTATTTTATATATTGCAAGAAGTTAAAGGTCAGAGAAGTACAGTGACTTGCCTACAGTCACACAATCAGAACACCAGTGTTGAGGCTGTGATTCCACTGCTCCGTCCAGTGGTCAGACTTAGCATCAAGTTTGTGCATTGCCTAAAATGCTTCTGACTTGGTCTCCGTTCACTCGGCCACTTCTGGAATCCTGCTCATCACCAGCCACCCCCTCGCACTCTTGCCTAAGGGTCTGTGAACCTGTGGTTCAGGGCAGTGTCTGCTTCTGACCAGTGTCTCGGTCACTCACAGATAAATGTCTTCACGCGACCTCCTCCTCGTCCTCTTTCTTGCAGACTCGCCAGCCCGTCTTCGTGCAGCTGCTGCAAGGTGTGTTCCGGGTTTACCACTGCAACTGGCTCATGCCCAGCCAGAAGGCCTCAGTGGAGAGCTGCATCCGGGTGCTCTCTGATGTAGGTAAGACTCCGCCTCGGTCTGGATTTCACATGGTGGAAACAGGCCACCCAGCAGTGATCGAGGCCACCCTGGGCAGAGCACCAGCTCCGCAACTCTGCGGAGCTCCCTCAATCACACCAGAGGCCGCAGACCCAGGGCTGGAACCGCAGTCTTCCTGATTCTTAAACCTCCCTTTCATCTCTCCAAGCCAGCACCTCCCAAAGTTCAGAGCCAGCAAGTCCCAAAGAAAGGTAGGCTTTGAAAAGCCAGATTACATGGTTAAATGTTAGGCAGGTCTTGGCGAGTTCGAGCATGCTCAAGTGTGTTTAGGGGCCTGGGAAGCCCCTCATTGAAGAAAGTCATCTGTTGAATCCAGTAAACTTAGTTGACCATATGGGAACTTTCTTTTCATGCAAAGCGCATGTCTACCCCCAGGGAACATCCTTTGTCAGAGATGGCAGTCCGCTTCCTCCTGCCTCTCGGTGATAAAACTTCTCCGTCCCCTGCCCTCTCCCCTCCTGCTCCCCATCGCCCCTTGTCGGCAGCTTTGAAAGGAAGTTATGTCTGTCCTGTTGCCCTGTTCCACCCCCTTCCCATAAATACTATGTAAAGGGAAAGCCTTCCTCCCTAAATTGAGAAGGGTTATCCGCCTCTAGTAGCTTTTTAGCTCCCTGGAGACACCACAGAGGACGAGCAGGGCTCTCAGCACTGTTGAGCAGTTGTGTTCCATTGGGCTGGTTGCCCGATCGGTCTTCCCTGCCGAATTCCCTTTCTATGCGTATGGCAAGCTCTCGTGCCTTTTTATTATTTACGTGGCACAATTTCACAATAAGAGATTAAGCTTTTGAAAGGGTGTACGTTATTATAGTTTCATGATGTGACAAAATAGGGCTCTGATCACCCTGAATTCTGCCCATATGTGATGGTGCCTCTTGAGGTTATTGGTTAAAAGTGGGGCAAGTTGCTGAGGTGGCTAGCTCAGTGATCATCAGAGAGAGGAAATGTTTTAACAGTCTTGGCAGTGATGAGAAAAGGCAAGGAGGGTTGGTGTTTGTGAGACAGTGGACCATGAAAACTGCACAGCCCATGAACCCCAGCACTTCTGTGCTTCTGCTGGCATGGAGCTTTGAAGACAGGCAAGAGTTGTCTTACTTTTTTTTTTTTTTTTTTTTTACTGTTGTTGGATCTCCCAGATAGAAAGAAGGATTGTTCATCTGGTTATCTAACTTAATTTTTAAATTAACTTTTTATTTGGCAATAAATTTGGATTTTAAGAACACTGCCAGGATAACACAGAGTTCCCATATACCCTTCAGCCAGTTTCCCCCGATGTCTGCATCTTACATTACCAGCTGTGTTTGTCAAAACTAAGAAACTGAGATTGGCCTATTGCTGTGAACTAAACTTCCAGACTTGGTTTTCAGCCCTTTGCCCACTGATGCCCGTTTTCTGTTCACAGTGCCATGGAGGTCACCACATTACATTTAGTTGTCTCTGGTCTGTGACAGTTTCTCATGTTTGTATGCTCGATCACGTCCAACTTGGCGACCCCATGGACTGTAGCCCGCCAGGCTCCCCTGTCCATGGGATTCTCCAGGCAAGAATACTGGAGTGGGTCCAGACCTTCCTTATTTTCTGTGACCTTGACCATCCTCCAATGTCCTAGTCAAGTATCTGTAGAATGTTCCCCCTTTGTGGATTTAACTGGTTTTCTCATGATGAGACCAGAGTTGCCCTTTCTTTGAAGGAGGTTAAAAGGAAAACAACAGCTTGTCTGGACAGAATAGCTTATGTCATAGTAGATGTTTTTTGTACTATGTTTGGCTTAAAACAGCACTTTTTAGACGGTTGAAAGAATACAAAACCAGAGAATATTTCAAAAAGCAGTTTACTGGTTAGATGAGTTCCCTGTCTCGATAATTCTTAAATGTATAGATATATCTGAGCCCCTAAGAAGCCATTCACTGAAGAAGCCCATTGGACCTGCCTGAACCATATGACTTTGGAGCATGTAACTTTCCTCACAGTTGCTGGCCTCAGAATTCACATTGGAAAACCCGACCTAACAGAGAGTGAGGTTCAGCTGAACTGCGTACCCACGCTAACGTTGTAGGCATGGACACGCCTGCCTGTGGGATGATGGGGGTAGCTTGTGTTTCGGGGGGGTCTCTCATCACAGCTGTGGGCTCACAAGCCCCATCTCTCCTATGCAGCCAAGAGCCGGGCCATTGCCATTCCCGTGGACTTGGACAGTCAGGTCAACAACCTCTTTCTCAAGTCCCACAACCTCGTGCAGAAAACTGCCATGAACTGGCGGCTGACGGCCCGCAACGCCGCCCGCAGAGACTCTGTCCTGGCCGCTTCTAGGGACTACCGGAACATCATTGAGAGACTGCAGGTAATGCCCAGCGCTGATGGAAGCCACCCGTAACCCAGCCCATGGCGGCTCCCCACCCTGAAGGGCTTCCTTGAGCCAGGGAAAAGCCAGGATTGGCCCCAGGGGGATATCCATGTGATGAGTGGGTAGTCAAATGCAGATATGTGTGTTGGGCCAGGAGAGCAAAGCTCCTCGGGACCGAAAAAACTCCCGACAAAGTCATAATCTTCAGAGGCTGTTCATGGATTTACAAATCTCTTTTCAAGAAGTCCCTTGTCACTTACTAGGAAGGAATAAATCAATGTTAGAAGAGGATCCTTAGAATAAGAGTGTAACAGCTCCTGTTTTTTCCCATCATCTTGGGATTTTGGCCTCTTGAATCAGTAGGTAAACAAGTGTGATCGTAACTGAGAGAGGAGTTGTCTATCAAATGAGCCAAATGAAAATAAAAGTGTTACTAAATTCTAGCTAGATTCTAGTCTGTTTACTTAGGGCCTACAAAGAGACGTGCTCTTCTTTTGTTAAGAGGGAGAACAGTGAGGATTAGATGATGTGAAACGTTTAAACACACTCCGCAATATCAACATCTTCCTTTGAACAAGCACCTCAGGTGATTTCCTCACAGATAACACATGGACCATGGTTAGAGAATCACAGATACTTCAGATGAGCTTGGTGCCGTGGTGCAGAGTGTGATCTCAAGCCAGTGCCCGATCGTGGCTCCACTGCTTAGAAATGCATAACCTTAGGGAAGTTACTTAATTTCTCCAATTTCCTAACTTGTAAAATCATCTAATAGTAACACCTACTTCATGGGGTTGATACGAAGATTAAGAGACTTAAGACGTTCCAGTCACTTGTGCCTGCCTAAGAAATGACAACAGCGATTATTTTATTCTTTGACTCTTCTGGAGGCTACTGGGCTCAGCAAGGTGTTTATTGCTCAAGTTCATTCATGCAGTTGCAGTCTGATGGTGGTTGAGTTTGGACTCACCTTGAAATCTCACTCATTCACACGTTTGGCAGTTGATACCGATTGTTAGCTAGGACCTCAGCTCTTGCCTAAAATATCTACATGGAGCCTCCCCATAGAGGATGGGCTTCCTCACAACATGGCAGCCAGGTCCCAAGATAAGTCTGGAGAGATAGATAAGTAAAAGCTATATTGCTCTAGTGACCTGGCTTCAGAAATCCCGTGACATCCTTTCTGTCATATTCTTTGGGTCAAGATAGTGACGTATGTCCACTTAGGTTCAAGGGGAGAGGACATAGACCACCGTTTGATGAAGAAGAGCTTGCAAAATCATTTCTACTGCAGTGTTTGTACAGCAGTGGAAAATGCAATACACTTGAAGCACAAAGAGCAGAACCTGGCTTGTAGTGAGCGAGGTCACTTGATCAGTGGCCTGCTCTTCTTCTTAATACTATTATGGCCTTTTTCCTTATGACCATAATAATTATCATTAACAAGTGAAGTAAATGAATCTCTAAGGGTGACACAAGTTACCTAAAGAAAAAAGAGTTCATTGATGCATTCATCAGCCCCACCCTAGGCACAGGGGATACAGCAACCAAAGCCAGAAATAATCTTGACCTTCATCGAGTCTCCAGTGTTGGAAGGGAGAGAAACAATGAGCAAATCCCACAGATAAAAGTAAAATGGTAAGAGAGACAGACACTGCAGGGGAGTGAGCAGTGCTGTGAAAAATGCTGATGAGAAAGCTCCTCTTGCCTGGAGCTGGGGGTGGTGGTCAACAAAGGCATTGCTGGGGAAGAGACATAGGAACCAAGACCAGGGACAGGGGCCTGACTTCAAGAATGAAAGGGAAGGGGAGAGCTTGTGAGGAGGCCGTTGCACCGGGGAGAATACGGCACAGAAACCTCAGGAAGGTTAGCTGGGCTGGAGCCAACAGAGCTGGGTGGATGGGCGGGGCTCTTGCCGGTCAAGGAAGGAATTTGAGCCTTGTCATGACAGGGCTACTTCTTAAACAAAGGTGGCCTGATTCCGCCTGGAGTGTTTCCTGATCTCCACTATGGTTTAGAAGGAGGAAGGTCATTGTAGACTCGTAACTGGATGAACACACAGCATTTTCTCCTGCTCAGACTGAATTATCTGTGGCTTAGAAACACACCGGTGCTCTTCTTAGATCATTATGCATATTCTTGGGTAACAGAATAAAATACATAAGTTTAGGCAGTGCTTTGTTTTAAAGACTTGGCCAGTAGCCAAAGCTATCCTCATTTATCTAATGAGTTATTGTCTGTCTGAGTCCCTGCAGTTATGAGATTGCTCAGAACGGCAAAAGTTGTCATAATGTGAGAACATTAACTTGCAGATGAAGTGCTTATATAATTAACCCCCATTCAGACATCCCCCTCACTTAACACTGGCATCTCCCCCTGCCCATTGCTTCGCCATCCTTGTCTGTTGGTCTCTCCCCGATTGCCGAATGTTCTACATTTGACAATACAATGCAAATCAATTGCAATGTGAAGTTCCAACCTGGCAAAAGATGCAAGATTTTGTGAACACGATGCCGAAGAACTGTTTCAATCTTGTACAAAAGCTGGAGACAGATAACGAATTGCCAGAGTTAGGGCCAGTCACTGTTGAAGAAGAGGAAATTGGGTGCTTTCCCAGAGAGAACTGTTAGGGAAACTGACAAAATTCTCAAAGAATTTTGCCAAAGCAACCCTCTTTCTGACTGTGGTGTGAAAGTCAGTCCAAACTAAGGGATGTTGCCGGGTACTCTCATAATATTGTTGGGAATATCCCCCCACCCCGCCCAAAGCAGTTTGATTTGTTCACGCATTCTAGAATGCATCCTAAATATGATTGAGTGATGACAAATTTTGTTAAATGTAAGATGAAGTAGAATTGTATTCATAAGTTTTGGTTCCTAGATAAAAGATCACTCAATTCTTTGTGAATTGGGGGCCTATGAAATTTGGCTCCCTAATTGAGATGAGTGCAATTAAAGTGGGCTTTGTCCATGCAAAGCTTCCTGGTGAATTATCTGATCTTCCCCAGCGTGGTCGTGTTCTGCCCTTCTTAGCCAGCTTGCCGGTAGCTTGGTTCTCAGTTAGCCAGCCAGACGGCAGACTTGAGCATCTTTTGGAGATGATCTCTCATCTGTTTCCTGCCATTTGCCTTTATATGGTGTTTGTTGTGTTGGTTTTGCTGCTCTTTCAACTTCTCTCTGTTTTCCTTTCCTACAGCTATGTGTTTTGCATTTGAAGACCATCATGCTATCAGGGTACATGTATTTAGCATGTTGATACAGCATGTTCATTCCTTTGTGTTCTCATTTTTATATGATATTTTATTATATGAATAATTCATGCTCATTGGAAGTAATTTGACAATACTCACAAGTACCACTAAATAGAAGAAAACTGGAATCACCTGTAATCCCACCTCTCAGAGAAAACCACTAATGATGTTTTAATGTTGGCTGTGTATCCTTTAGACATTAATGTTGCTGATAAAAAAGTGGATCATAGAGTCCATACTATTGTTTGGCCATTTTTTTTTACACTTGTAATGTAGACACCTTTCCATGTTGTCGAATGTACTTTTTGCATCCTATTTTTAAACATACGGAATGATGCCTTGGGTAGCATAAGGACCATCTCACAGAGCGGGTGGGAAGGATGTTACGTCTTTGTTATTTCTCTGTTTTCCGCATCAGGGTCTAATGCTTCAGGTAACCGTTGGGCAATGTCTAGTAACTTGAGGCACATACCAGATAGTGCTGAGGTTACTGTAACCCAGCCTAGTCCGTGGTCATGCCTCAGGTCAGAAATGAATGTTCCCACCCTTCACGGTCGCCTCGGCCCAAGCTGCTCACCCGGGCTGTGCTTCCGTTCCAGGACATCGTCTCGGCCCTGGAGGACCGTCTCCGGCCCCTGGTGCAGGCCGAGTTATCTGTGCTGGTGGATGTCCTCCACCGGCCCGAGCTGCTCTTCCCGGAGAACACGGACGCCAGGAGGAAGTGTGAAAGCGGGGGCTTCATCTGCAAGTAAGCAGCCCCTCCCGCCACGGTGCTCGCTGGGGCAGAACCGCGATGACCAGACGCAGCACTGGTTCCCGGGGAAGGCGGGGCTGGCCTGCTGTTTGATGAAAACAGCAAGGTCTAGCGCGGGGGGTCCGTTCTGACTGTTCTAAAGGAAGTGTGTAGGTGCAGTCCTCCTTAGCAACACTGTTGTTGGGTGACAACTTCTCCTTTGAGAAACACACGCCCGGTCATTCATCTTCCACTCACCACATGCAGGCAGGATGCCCACCATGGACTGGCGTACAGACTCCAAAAGCCACGGCCCTCGAATGCTCAGAAAGCTCAAACCTACCAGGGCCTCACAGTCTTTTCCCAGCAGCTTTTTAGTTTCTCGTTTTATGCTGTGGGGCATCATCTAGAAGAAGCAACTGGTCCCATGACCCGAGATCGCCGTCTGATTTTCACCCTAAGGTTGTTGGTTGGTTAGCTTGAGCGTGAATTCTGCTGCTGCTTTATTTTTCTGGGCCCATCAAAGGATAAGACTGGATAAACAAAGCGATGGTTGGGATGTGTTTATCCCAACCATCATACTCTTGAGGTTCTTTTTTTTTTTTTTTTTTTTTTTAACACTGCTGACATATTTTGGCCACATTACTGACAATCCTCAGTGGGTAAATAACTGCTCTCCATAAACAGCAGTTTTGAGTGGGCCTCTGTCTCCCTTCGGACCTGTTTGCTGCTGCTGACCAGCAGGTGTCGCTGTTGAGACACCGCCCGGCTGTTAGTGATGGGACTGCCCGGAAGTCTATTTAAGTCTGGGAGCCCTTGGTAAACATTAGTTCGTTAACAGACTAGTTACAATAAGTTTTTTTTTTTTTTTTTAATGTAAAGATTGTTTCAGGGATGTAATCCGTGGTTTTCCCCTCCATTCAGGTTAATCAAACACACTAAACAGCTGCTGGAGGAGAATGAGGAGAAACTCTGCATTAAGGTCCTTCAGACCCTCAGAGAAATGATGACGAAAGACAGAGGCTATGGAGAAAAGGTACTGCCTTTTATTTTCAGGTGAAAACCAGGCGTTGCTAGCAGACAGGAGCAGAGTGGGCGCTCAGAAATCCACCTTAGTTCAGGCGATTGGCTGGAGGGATAACTTAAAAAAAAACACCTATTCATCTTGCCCTGAAGGTAATTAAATCACATGAGTCTCTCTTTAGAGTCATATACACTTAGGTGTCTCTTTTAGGCTGCTTGCCACACGATCTATATTCAGAAAAATAGGAACAAGATTTTCCGTCTGTTTAAATTCCCAGTGAGAATGCAGATGCCTCTTGTGTACCAAGGGGTGTGTGTGTTTCTGAGTTTTGGGTTCCAGCTGAGCATACCTGTGGGTTTACTTGCTTCTTTCTGGTGAGACGTTACACAATCCTCCCAGTGTATGAAGAAACTGCCTCCAGTTCTAACTGGAATGAAGACGGGCAGACATGTCACCTTTTCTAACTGAGATTGGGAAATGGACCGTCCCTGGGAGCTGAGACTTCTTAGCACATGCAGTGAGCCATGATGTCCAGAAAACAGCCCGCACACCCCGATTTTGGTCCAGGTGGGATAAAAACAGCCCCATTGCTCGTCCTTTCTGCCCCCAGCGCAAAGCAGGGCCTGAATTTAAGTCTCACCAGTCTGCTTTGAAGGCAATAATATTCGTTTACTATCTTGAAGCCACTTTTGTCAGCATTTTCCGAGGAGATAAATGTACTGATATCATTGACTTATCAAATACACAGTAAATAACTTTTATTCATCTCTGTGAAGAATGCTCGATTATTAAATCACTATCTCCCCTGTCAAAAGAGATGGTGACAACTAGATTCTTGCAAGTCTAAAACACTGTCAGAATCTTGCTTTCTAACCTAGGCAGTGTCCATCCTTAATATTAGAGCAATTCAGCATGTGAGAATCTTTGGATAAGAGTAAATAAAACAGAAAGGTACACAGTCCTTTTTGCAGTTTACATTCCTCCACTGGCCCCAAACCACAATGCTTTTAAACATCAATCTAAACCTGTAAAGTGTACAAATTCAATCTTGAATAAATGTTACTTAGAAAATAAGTGTTTATAACTCAGGAGGAATTTCATGGTGGAAATATGCCAGAATAGAGTTTATAAATATAAAAGCAAGGAACACTGGTACAAATGGGAAGTAATGAGATGACCAGTCTGCACTGTGTAGACACCCAGGGAGGTCTTGCCCTTGATAAGGTGAAGAGGACAGTAAAAGAGATACACTTATCAGAGAAGTAAATAATAGCCATTTATTCCAGAGGATGTTTGTTTTTCTTCAAGTGAACTTCAACAAGTGTTTTTAAAAAATTGACTCTAGTTTTAAAAACTCATGTTTTTAAAAAAATGACTCATTCACTTGCCGTAATAAGATAAACTCTATCAAAGGGACCTTAACCAGCTGTGAATTTATTTGTACCTTTGGGGCAGAAAACACGATTTTAAAATGTGGGGACTGCAGTTTTCTCCCCTTGAGAATGTCTGCTTCTTTCTATAGCCAGGGCACTCAGGTAAGCTTTGCATTTCTATTCCAGTGAACTGTGTAAGTTGTGCTTATACTTTCAAGTAAGTTTTCTTTTTAGAGCATGGAACGTATAAGTATAAGGAGTTGGTTGAGAGTCTGTTGCTGGGCAGAAAAGTGCGTGGGGGTCTTCGGGGCCATGTGGAAGGTATGCTCCCTGCCACCTTTCCCTCCCCAAGGGGGGCCAACAGGGAGAACACTGTCTTGGCCCCTGGGGACCCAATCCAAGATGCTGTCACCCTGCCTGTGAGAAAGCTTGTGGAGAGCAATAGAGCCAGGGCTTCGAGAGGCCAGTAGATGATGCAGGTCGTAGTGAAAGAGTTACGAGAGTTGAGAGTTGCTCCTGAGGTTGCAGCTCAATCCCTCTTCATCTGGTGAAGAAATTAGTCACACCCTAGCAGAGAGGGGCTTGGAGATAGGATGACAGTTCCTTCCCGTCGGGTTGGAGCTGTCATCCCCCTGGTCAAAGTGAAAATACTAGAAGCAAGTACGGGAAATGCTCTGCCACCAAGGAAGACGTTCTAGAAACCTGTGCTAGTCAGCAGCTCCGCAGCGACCACACAGACGTGCCGTGCTTCTGGCCCCAGGCTCGGACTGCGGAAAAAGGCTGCTTAACCCTCCACTTTAAAGGGGGCAGGAGGGCGTTAAATGATTTGTGTTTCTTCCAGTTTCGTTGTTAGTTTGCACTCTGTCCTGTTTCACTAAGGCTTTTGGAAAATGCCTTTGATGGGTTACTGGCTGCTGCTATTTGAGTAAAGAGGCACGACATGCGGGATGAGCCAACTCTTTCAAGGGTGGAAAGAACCCAGGCCCAAAGAACTAACCTTTCTTAGGCAAACCAGTGGGGGGTGTTGTTCAGTTGCCAAGTCATGTCTGATTCTGCGACCCCATGGACTGCAGCGTGCCAGGCTTCCCTGTCCCTCACACTGGGTGTTAATCGACTAAGTGAAGGGGCCTTTGAACTGGGTGCTCAGGACACAAAGGCAAGTGTGCATGCCGTATCTGTCGTCTTGGCCTGGTTTTCCTATTCGTCGCCTCTCGAGTGGAGCTTGTCCCGTGACTACCAGCCTGCTGGGACAGCCAGGGTTGTTCTGCCTCCCTGCCCTCGCCTGAGTCCTCACAGTCCTCTCTCCTGGTCTGCGGGGTCCTCACATCACCTGAGGTTTGGATCAGGCCTAAGAGTCATATCTGGGAGAAGCCAGTGGTCAGCACACTTGTCCTGGTCCATTGCCTAAGATGTGCCCTTTCAAGGACTGTGACATGTGCTGGAAATGTGGGGGCTGGGCAAAGAGGATGGTGGCAAAATTTAAATCATGATCATTTAGAAATTATCTTTTACTGTGGTGTCTCCAAATGGGCCAGCAATATTTACCAGAGAGTGGTATTAATATATAATATAGGATAGTATAATATAGTGGAATATTAAAAAGGATCACCAGAATAATGATGGAATACATTTTCATGTGATTCTTGTGTCTTTCTCACCAATGTATTCAAAGTTAATAAACTATAAAATCAGGGCTTTGCAACCATTCTGTGTGTGCAAGGCCTAGCCAACTCTGCTTTTAATCTACAGATTTAACCGTAACTATTTAAAAAGTAGTTACCTCCCATCGCTAAACATCTCTAAGATTTGCCCTGAATCTCTCTATAATTCATAGAATATATTCATGCCCCTAGGCCCTGCTTGAAGAGAAAGCATAGTTATTTTATATATTGGCTGCTCTACTACCTACTGTACAATTTTTATTAAGATATTTTTGTTTTAAGAGTCAGAGTTTCGGAAAGAAATTCAGAGGCCGACAGTTAAGGTGAAAGAAGATCTAAATTTATTTAAAATCCAATTTTCTTCTGAATAATGGTACCTGTTACACTACTAGAGAGTTTTTGACCTCAAGTGATGTCAGGATTTTCATTTCTTATGAATTGTCAATCCCCTGTTAATTACTAGTGCTTCTTTTCTCTAGGCAAATAAACTATTAACATTTCCAGCTACCAGTGTTTCTAGTAGGAGTTTAAATTCACAAAATGAACTAAATATTAATGAAACATAATAAAAAAATCAAGGATCCTCCATCTATCATTAAACATGAATAATTGTCATTAATCCTCTTGTTTTTTTCTTTCTTTTGAACTTGGTGCTAATAAATCATTTCATTGTTCCTAATATCACTCAGGTAGGCACTAATCACCTTGGAGGAATCTAGTTTCTTTAATCAATAGTATCAGGATTTGGAATATCTGGGCTGAGAAACATGTTGGTCTTACTGCTTGCTTAAACTGAAGCTAGGTCTGATTTATCTCAATGGTAGTTTGGACTCAAGACCCCCCACCCCCATTCAGTGGTATAGTGAGTCCAAGGAGAGAATTTTCTCCTAAGCTGAGCTGATAGGAGTTTAGCTTTTAACCCAACTCTGTCCCATCTTTTTCTGAAAGGACATGGGTTCCCGATCAGGGATCTTGCCTCGTTCACAGCTCAGTTCAAGTTTTCTCTATGAGGGAGTACAAAGGTGCCATTCAGGGCTCTTGGTTCAGTGACCTACGAGGTTTTTTGTTTGTTTTTTTCTTGGCCACACTGTGTGGCATGAGGGATCCTAGATCCCCAACCAGGGTTCGAACCCACGCCCCTTGTATTAGGAACATGGAGTCTCAACCACTGGACCACCAGGGAAGTCCGGACCTGCGAGGTTTGATACCTGGCACGTATACAAAGTGTGGCAGCATGCTGCCCGAGATGTCAGGGTGCGGTGGTGTCCAGAATGCCCACACCTCTCGAGACGGTTGCATGCTAGCGATGAGAAGTTCAGTGACAACGCTTCTAACACGTAGCTCGCTTGTATTTCCTGTTCTAACATTGCCTTCTTTTTCTCCCCCCTTTTTTCTTTTCCAGCTCATCTCCATTGATGAATTGGATAATGCTGAGGTCCTAATTTCATTTTTTTTAAGTGTCCCATGGTGATGTTTCCATGACCCTCTCCCAGCGAACTCTGTGACCTCTCCCCTAGTCTGTGCAGCGTCTAATATCTGACTTTGTGTAGCATGCCTCTGGCAGTGAGTCAAGTCCTTCGTGTCTGTGTTAGCGTTTCCCATGAGTTTGTTTGCCATTTGTCCTTGGAGCCCATCTGAGTCTAGATAAAGATTTTCTAAACTGTGATAAAATTTCGATCATTCACTGTCTAGAAGCGCCACTGAATTTGTGGTTGGCGCTGGCTATTACAGATCTCTGAAATTCAGTGTTGATGCTTCTCTCTCTGTATGTGAAGCACTCTGGCAAAAAGAAATAACTGGATGGGTACAGTTTGCAAGAAGTGAAAGAAAAAAACCACTGCTCTCTTGGTCTGCATGTTGGAAAGTGTTAAGTGTGAGGGGGTCATAGAAAATTTGGTCAAAGTGCAGAGCGAATTCTACAGCGATCTCGAGACTTTTCAGCTGCTGGCTTGCAGTGGAATTTAGAATATACTATATCCTTGGCTTCTCAATTCTAGGAAAACCACTTAGAGATCGAGAAACTGAAATGTCATCTGATGGTTTCTATACTTAGGTATCAAATTAGTTTCATTTACTCAGAATTAGCCTGCAGACTCACAAGTGGCCCTCTTGTTTGGGATTTGAGGGCCTCCTAAATATTTTCTCTCTTGTAAACATTTTTCAAGATTTCTTGCCACATCTATAGTATGTGATACATGTTTGGTAATTGATAATAGAAAGGATTAATTGGGGGAATTAACATATGTAGTTGAGGGAGTCTACTTGCTTAGGAAAGGGAGGCACATTGGAAAACTTTTTATCTGACTTTTAAAAATTAATTTTCTGGTCTACTTCTTTAGATGTCTGTTCACTCTTTAGACCAATAGATACCTTCTTTTGCTGCAATAGAGTACCAGATAGAATATAAGCCCTGCTCTAACAGCTACCACTGGAATTTCAGAAACATTAAGAGATGGTTCAGATACCCCTAAGGAGAATCTGAATCACAGACTTTTTAAAGCTGAAAGCGCCGTGAGTGGTTATGAATTTGGTCAGGTCCCTCAGGAGTGGAGGCGCTCAGAGAGGTAACGTGAGTGGCCTTAGTTCGCACGGCTAGATAGTGGGTGAGGCAGAATTAGCACTGGGCTCAGCTGCCGGCCTGGAGGGCTTACTGCTTAACCACAGTAGATTCTGCAAGCTCAGGCTTTTCCTTAAACCGATCAGCATGAACAGGTGAGGCGGCCATGCTTCCCTGGGGTGAATAGGAAGCGAGAAAAACAGCAGGCTGTCCAGGGGGTTCGCCCCTTGAACTACAGTGATTTTTGCTACTTCCTGTTTGGTCCTCTCTCTTCCGGGTTATTTGTTTGCCAGCAAAACATCTAATGCTGAATCTTCATGTTGGCAGCCTTCGACTCTTCTTCTTTCTACCTGGAGTTGTAAATGCTTCCTGGATTTGAATTTTCCCTCTAGAATATTGAGGTTGAGTTCCTATTTGTTTAAATTCAGATGAAGTCAGGAAAGGAAAGCCTTCCCTTATCGGAGTCTGCAGTGTTATTAATACTCTGTTTTGCACCATAGTAATCATTTGATGTGTTTGCTTGCTCAAGATAGAACTTGGGTCTCCTGGCTGGGAGTTTATTGCTCGCTTACGGAAAGATTCCACAGTTGGAGCAGGTGTGTTTATAATTATACGCTAGGAAATAGAATACTGTCTGTTTATAAAAGAAGAATGTTCTGGCAGCCCCTTGGATTCTTTGAAAATTCCCTGAGGAAGCAACTGTGGATCCCCTCTCTGTTGTTACCCTTGGCAACCATCAGTGCCCTGGGACACCAACACTGTCCCCAGGCCCTCGGGCTTTTGGATCTGGCCTTCTAAGCAGAGATGCCTCATCGCCTTTTATCATCCATGGCTGTTCTGGAAATGAGTACAGCTCCTGAGGTTTCCCCTGCCAAGCCTGCTGTCCATGTGTGCGGGTGGAAACCAGCAGCCCACAGCTGGAGTTCTGCAGCAACTCCATTAAGAAACTTAATGAGAAACTGGCCCATGTTACAGGCAAGACCTCCCACCTAAAAATTGCGAACCAGCATTCAGACTTGAACCCTGCTGAGGAACAGCCCGTGAGCCAGGGTTATGACATATCTGGAAGAGCTGTGATCCCCGGGATGGGGAGGGACCACTACTCTTCAATGATAAAGGACTCTTGGGCGTTGTGAGAGAAGAGGCGCAGTGAACTGCTTGGAAAAATAGCACAGCATCTTCTGAGGCTCTGTGTGTGCTCTGAGAAAGGAGGGTGAAGTGAGGACAGAGTCAGAATCCCTGTAGGAAGAGTGCATGGTGGAGGCCTTCTCTGCTACCTCCTGGAGTGAAATTTCATTTGAAACCAGGAAGAGGAGGGTTTCCTTTTTTGTTTTTGTTTTTTTTTTATTATGATGATCATGATTTTGTTGTTGTTGTTGCAAATCAAGAGGCAAGGTCTCCATCATTACCACCTGATTTTACCTGTTTCTTGGGGTTCAGAAAGAGGACAGATGAGGGGAGAGGTATAGAATATTTCTGTCACCCCCAGAAAGAAAGCACCCCACCACCCATTCTTGGCTTTAAACAGACACCAGTGACTGCTCAAGACATTAGTTTATCTAACACTTGAGTGCCTGTTCCATTCCAGGTGCTTTGCTAGGGGTTTTGGATCCAGCAGCGCCCCAAATAGGCACAGTGTCTGCCCTTCTGGAGTTTACAGTTTTGCCACGGCAACAGACAATATTACAGGCCAACGTTAACTGAGACATGTAGGAAGGTAAAGTATAGGGAATCCTGTTGTTCAGTCACTAGGTCAAGGCTGACTCTGTGACCCCATGGACTGCAGCACGCCGGGCTTCCCTGTCCTTCACTGTCTCCTGAAGCTGCTCGGATTCATGTCCATTGAGTCAGCAATGCTATCTCGGACCATCTCATCCTCTGCCCCCGCCTTTTCCTCCTGCCTTCAACCTTTCCTAGCATCAGGGTCTTTTCTAACGAGTTGGCTCTTCACTTGAAGTGGCCAAAGTTTTGGAGTTTCAGCTTCAGCGTCAGTCCTTCCAGTGAATATTCAGGGTTAATTTCCTTTAGGATTTGGATCATGAGAACATGGGGTCACAAGAATATGTAGTTTAGGGACTTAGACCTGAGCAAGGAGGTCAGTTCACGGCAGGCGAGGACCACTGGCAGGTGAGCCTGTTAGTGACTCACTGCAACGGAAAAGCGAGATTGGTGCTCCCGCTCCGTAAGGTGGCTGCAGCCTGCCTGTATCTGCCAGTACTGAGTCCTCGGCTTCTGCCACCATGCCACCAAGAGCTGCTTCTGCAAGCAAGGGAGGCCCCTGTCAATAATAAAATTCAGCAGGGGGCCGAGGGCGAGAGAGAAAACAGAGAAACAGGGAATTATTCAGTTTCACCTTCAGGGGGCGTTCTCATGACGTCCAAGCCAGAGTGGAGGTGTCCTACTTTTTTACATCGCTGTGAACTGCTGGGTTGGGCACCTGCCAACATTCAGGCGGCAGTTACATAAGAGCTTCTTTTTTTCCTGGAATTTAGGCTCGCTGCTGATGTGTGACCTTCAACAGTAATTGCCAATAAATGCAGCGGGGCTGTTTACTGTTAGACACTGGCAACCCTGGAGCAACCGAGCTCAACTCAGAGCATAGAGAAGCTGTTGCCGAATCTCGGGAAGTTTTTTTTGTTTTTTCCTTTCTTTTTCTTTTTAATGCTGAGATGATTCCAAAATGACAGAAGCTGTATAATTCAGTCAAGTCAGAATGCATTTTTAAAAAAATGATTTTCACTTTTGGGTTCAGTTCTGATGAACTTGTTCTGTAAAATATAGGTAAAACTGCATCATCAGAGCCAAACAATGTCTATTTCTTGTTTCAAAAAGCCAATGCCATTAGTAAAGGGTATTATGCTAGCTGACGTGAAGATTCAGAGTTGTCCTGCTAAAATACTAGGTAACTTCTCTCTTTACTCAGCTTTCTTTCAGATGTTCTGTTCTCTTGATGTGGTTTACAAAGGCTTGGAAAGGCAGGACCCAGCAAACATATCTGCAAACCCATTCGCTGTTTATTTATTTTTTTCCCTCCTCTGAGATGGAGTGGGTGAAAAGGAACTAAAGACTGATTCACGGCGTTAGAGATGATAAATTCTCTTTGCTGTGCTGAGAATTCGGTCCACAATACAGCCTTGTTTTTGTTGTTGTTGTTTTTCTTTTTCTTGTTGCTTTAGGTATAAGGTCAGGTTGTTTATTTGATGCTCAGTCTCATTTCTTGAACTGTCTTCAATGTCTGCTAGGGGTGGTCCATGAAAGGAAGACATCTTATTTCAAAGGAAGATTGTAGAAGCCTAGGGGTAGGATTCTTGTTGATGACGTCAGGAAGCAGAGTCTCAGCGGCTGTGTTGCGCACACACAGATGCCTGCATGTGTGTGTGTCTGGTATGCGTGCATGTGAGTGTGTGCTCTTGTACACACACCACAGATAGGAACCCTGGGAAGCCTGTGGGCTTCTTTTTATTTAAGAATGACAAAGTATAATTTTCCTTCATTTGTGGTAGACATTTATCCCTGGGTAAAATGGTAGGTACATTACGTTTCGATAACCAGTTGGGATTCTCTGACTTGGGATTCTCTGGCTTTCTGTTTCAAAGCCAGTCATTTGAAATCTTTTTTTCTATGAAGGTTGATCTTGCTAACTTTGTCTAAAAGCTCTGGGAAGACTTACGATCCTAGAAAAATGTGAAGAGGCAATGGAGGGCAATAGTCAGTTTCTAAGTTCAAAACCAGATAGCGTCAGGTCACTGCCAGTCAACTGTTGGTTTGGAGAGACCTCACCTTGACTGGAGGTGTCAGCATCTCAATATACTGACTGATCCTGGGGTGAGGCTGTAAAAGACAAGACGTGGAAGACACAGGCAAACTTTTTCTTAGAACAGTCTCCATTACCGTATGGTCACTGGGCATGACCTTCCACGTTAAAGAGAAAGTTCCTTTGATAATGAAATGTGCCGAGAAAGTCAGTTCATTCATTTACCAGAACTATCCTTTGCTTTGGGTAGTATGTATATGTATTTTCGTAGCTTATGTAGTTATGACTTGAACATATATGGCTTATTAATATGCTTATCTTTTCCATATTGTGGCTGACTGCCGTAAAAGAGCCAGTCCTCCCAGAAATACAGCTGAAATCCTCTTAGGAGGAAGTGCTAATAGAGACCATTGGTTATTTTGCCAAATCATATGCCAAGCTTGGTTTGGCCTTTTCCATGCCTGAAATCATTCTGTGTTCTATTGGGTTGTGTTATTTAGGGAACTTAGCTGTTTGATGTTACGGAATAAAGTTTACTGAAAATATACCAAGCATAACTTAATGTTTTAGCTGGGAGGAATCCTTATAATACCTCCTCCAGTCTCCTTGAACTACAGGTCAGGCGGCAGAAGCCCAGAGAGGCTAAGTGACTGGCTGAAGGTCATACAGCACCAGGCCCTGCCTGAGCCTCCATCAGGCAATACCCGTCCATTGTTCTTGGTTTTTCCATTCTTCTTTATGAGTGGATGACATTAAAAAATTGTCCTCCTGTATAAATAGTGGTTCTTGAAGAAGCAAACATTTTCTATTGTCTCAGTGGTCTTCCTGTAACATTCTAGGAGAAAAGGTCACTAATTTTAATTTTCATTTCAAAAATTAAACACCAATATGACAGCAGTTTAGGGAGGCAGTTGAGTACCAGTCCAATCATAAAACATACCAGAAACCACTGATCTCTTGAGTGCTTGAAAACAACTCTGTGAACATTCTGAAAGAATTCAAGATGCTTCTTTGGACATAAGGGATATCAAACGAGAATTTTAAAAAGACACACGAGTTCCACTCCATCTTTTCTTTAACTATTATTTTGATTGGCAAGGCAGTAAGATGGTAGCCGTGTGGCTTCCTGTAGTAAATCCATGTCTGTAATCCTTTTGTTCTGATCGTATAGAATCGGTATGAAGGATATGTTGGTGGAATGTGGCCAAAGCTGACTGTAGATGATAGTACTTGTCTCCATCTGTGTCTCCGACTGCTCCAAAGTACACGGGAACTTGCCTTCATTCTTCTTTTCCCCGTGTGTCCTTTTTGCACTAAGGGCAGATGGCGCATGTGTGTGTACAGCTTTACTTCTTCAGCCTAAAGCCTACAGAACGCAGGGGTGGAGTTAAAGCGCAGTCTTGGATCATGATATCATTTATATTATCTGCAGAACACTTTCCCCTGAGTTCTGGTTTTGTTTCCCTCACCACACACAAGTCCTCTCTTAACACCCTGTGCCTCCCGACCCCAACAGGAAGCTAAACACATCGGAGAGAAAGTGGCTCCTTGAGGCAAGTGGAGTTGCACTCACGTCTGAGGGCTCTTCTGTCCAGAACTGAGTGAGCAACTCTCCACATCTGCCTCTTCATCCTTCATAAAATAATCTTTGTGGTTAAAGAGACCTTTTATATCTTTACTTCATTTTACCTATTGGCAAGTAGAGAAAAAAAAAAGAAATTATTAGGTTACAAAATAACAGTCTTGTATTAAGAGCATTTTTTCTATCTTGAGGGTCACACCATGAAAGGGGTATCAAGTGTTGAGCTGGGTTGTGAACCCACAGGATTTCCCAGCTCCCACCCCCGCCCCACGCTTTTAGCACCTGCTCCAGCTCACCGCCGACAGCCGCACTCTGGCCTCGGGAGAGGTCTGCTGTGTTGCTGGAGCCCCGCCAAGGGAGACCAAGGTCACTCAGTGGCAGTGTGAGCCTTGGCTTCACTCCACGGCCCCAGACCGCACCTTGAACCTGCCAGCCATGCCTGGTGTGTGACCGCGGCCCAGGGCGGGACCGGCAGTTCCATCCGACATCCGTCTCTGCCCCGAGCACATGCCCTTCGGCAGCCAGATTCGTGGCACCGCCGTCACGTGGAGCTGTGGACCTTTTCAGCCACTACTTCATCCTGTCCATGGCCAGCCCTTCCCCTCAGGGCCGTCATCTTGTCTCTCATTTATGGGTTGGACATAATGAAATTCAGGAGTCATCAGAGGTGTGGGGTGTCCGCGTGGTATGGCAGGGGCGGACCGGGGAACCTAGTATCCCTGGAGCCTCGTGGGAAGTGTGTGGAGGGAGGAGAAACCAGCCAAGAAAGCTGCAGCCAGGAGCCTTCCTTTCTCCTCCCAGAGCCACAGGAGGGGAGAGACTTTTTCTGTCCCTAAGCCAGAGCGTGGGGTGTCACCCTCTGATGCAGGGCCAGGATATGGGGAAAGGAGAGGCTGGGAGGACGCACGTGCCCACTGGAGAAGCTCATCACGGGCAGGCAGTGGTGCAGACCTTGCAGGGCCTTCCAGCCCCCAGGAAGGGGACTGCACCAGAGGCCCCTGTGGTTAGCATCCGCCCACCCTCCAGGGGCATGTGCTGGATCACTTTTCCTCTGTGGACAAACAGATCATAGACGTGCAGTACCTCTGCCTTTGACATCTTTCATTATTTAGACATAGTTCTTTCTTGATCAGTGCTAGGCTTTCTCTTTCTTTGATTTAGGTGTGTTTCCCCGTCTCAGGCCAGTCGTCTCTCCCAGCGCAACCACGTTAAGTTCATTTTAGAAGTGAGGGTGTCTCCTGCCCTCCGCAGCTGAAACCCCTTTCAGTGGGTGTGACAACCCGATCACCTCATCGTCAATTTTGTCCCCAAGTGTTGGTCTCTGGACTTCTTTGTGGTCACCAGATGCATGTGCTGTAACTAACCTGCTTCTTTTACTCCCAACTAGCTTCCCCAAGCTCCGGATTCTGAGAACTCCACCGAGGTGTGTGTTGCTCACCCGTATTTGCGATGCCAGCAAATACAGGCGCTTGTCAGTGTTGCCGGTTGGGTGTGAACTGTCATGGTGAAGTGTCTGTCTCTTGGGACGGTGCAGGAGGGACATGTCTAGCCTGGCTGGGATCTGATCATTGCTATAATTGAGTGGCCCTTGGTGTAGAAAGTTCTGAGGAACTCAAGCCACAGTGTCCTGCCGGTGAAGGCTCATGACTCTCTGAAAGGTTTTGCACAAAACCCTTCATCTCCACCTTGAAACGTTTGGCCAAGAAACTCTGGACAGTCCAGACCTTTCTGCTGTTACACAAAACAGAACTTTGGGTCTTGCGCAGAGGAGAAGCAGAGTTCAGGTTCGGGGTATCTGTGTTATCGTTTGGGTGATGCTGTTGATGAAGGAGTAGTTTCACAGCAAACTGTCTCTGTTCTTCCTGTCGCTAGCTCCGCTTGCTAAATGCGGGACTAGAATTCATTAAGGCGTCTAAAGTTACCGAGAAGCTTTTTGTGGGAGGCATCCTTCCAAAGATCAAAATTTACTCTCCGAAACTGTTCTAGAATCACAGGAGTCAGAGCTAAAACGTGTGCTCAATCTGAAAGGAGATCTTAGAAATGAAACTGATGATCCAAGAGCTGAGTTCCAGTGGGCATGCTTTGTAATGATCAGTCCTCTAATATTCTAATCAGAGCTCTTCAGCATTGGCAGCCTTGATTAGAATGCTGTGGGCTGGGGCAAAGCGTAGGTCTCACGTATGTGTTGGGAGTGTGTGCATTGACGTCCCCATGCATGCGCTGAGCAGTAATCCGTGGATGAGTCGTACAAGGACCTGCCCGGTTGCATCTTGCATTACACCCCCTTTTTGGGTTCATATAAATGTACGTAACATTGAACTTCATTTTCATAATGTTTGCGAAAAATAATATTAACCAGACGTGATCGGCCATGTGACTGCTCGTTTCACACGGTGCTCTGGGGTTGGGGGTGGGCCAGTTGTTCGGTAGTAGCCAAGGTCGTGAGCACTGGTGTCTGTCTGGGGAAAGCCACACTCAGGCCTGCGCTCCTTCTGTGTCAGTGCTCCCTGCGTACGTGCTCCCTGTGTATTTCATTTGTGACGGATCCTGAAGATGAGGGTGTCTTAGTCTCATACTTAAATGGAATTTCTGCCTGCTTAGCAGGAGCTCGAACCGAGTCCGCCGCTGAGGCAGCTGGAGGATCATAAAAGGGTACGTAGTCCTGGGAGGGGAGTGACGACCGCAGCTCCGCCTTCAGCCATACGCTCTGACGTACACGCGATAGTTTTTGTTGTCTTCGTCATTGTTGCAGCATTAATTGGCTCAGAACCAGTCACAGCCTTTTGTATAAATGAAACTAACTGATGGTTCTACATATAATCTGCCTCTTCACACACTGCTTCCAGCCAGTCCCCAAATAACAGCCAAGTCACTTGTCACATCCTCTCTTCTTTTGCTGGGTTAGATTTTTCCTTATGTGTAGCCTTAAAAAAAAAACTTTTTTTGTGAGTAACTGGTGATCATTATGGATAATGTATAGTAAACAAAAAAGTATACTGGTAAAACTGTCCATAATTACACTACCTGGCTATAAAGCTGCTAAAGATTTACTGTTTCCTTCTACCCTCTTTTTTGGACACGTGAGAATATGTGCCAACACACATACATACTTTCATTGTCACTGGGGTTCTTTCAGGTGTACAACGTTTGTTCCTTGATTTTGTCATGTATCTGAGTATTTGCTTCCTTGAAAGTTAACAGCTGCCTAAAGTTTCTGCTGATTAGTCTTTTGTAATATTTTCCTTCGAGGGAATGAACAAGCATGTACGCAAGTGGATAGACGCATAAAAGGGGAATTTCTAGGCCAAAGGCTCGATACTGACTTATAGTGCTAAACCATTTCCCGGAAGGCTACATATACCATCCACATGCTGACTACTGATTGCATGTAGTCAATGGAAAATACCAGATATCCTGGTTCTCTGGGTGTCTATCATGTGCCAGTCACTATGCTAAGACTTTTACACACGTTCACAGCATAACTGTTTATAAATGCTGACGGTGACCCAGTGACACAGCCTGCAGCCCCATTTCACAGATGAGGAAACTGAAACCCAGCAAGCTTGCATACCTTAGCCAAGTCATGGGGTTAGGAAGTGAGCAGTCGTGACAAGAACTGCTGTGAAATTGTGGTCATCAGCGTCCTGGAGAATGCTCGCCTGGGCTACCTTTGCTAAGCTCACAAGCTTTCTGTACCTGCAGAGTGCCGTCGCTTCTTGGATCCTTTCCTTTTTCTTGCAATGGTTCTTTCTCAAATGATAACCAAAGATGTGCTTCTAGGAACTTGATAGTCAGCCCTCCCCCCTCCACCTCCCAGTGCCTCCTGCCATTCATCCATCAGGGGCACCTTGCCTTCCTGCTTTTTCCACCCCTGCCTGTTCCTCAAGACCTGGGTCTTAGAAGTAGCCAGTAAAGGCACATAGCTGTCCCTTGTGCCCTGAGTTGGATGTTGCCCCAGGGCGTGAGCCCTGGAATTAGAAACTGGGTCAAGCCTGCTTTCGCCAGGTGCTCACTGTGTGATTTGGGGGACTTTTAACTCAGTTCCTCCTGCTGTAAAATGGGGACAGGAGTCTCCGCCCTTTCCTGCTCTCTGGACTCTTCTCCAGAGCCCTGCACTTGAGACACTTAGCAGGGTGGCTGGACTCTGAGGAGGGATGTTAATGACCCCAGTGGTCACCTTGCAGCCTGAGATACGGCCGTGATTTGACAGAAAACAGGCGTAGGAAGAGGAAGGCATTTTTAAATCGAGGCATTGCCCTAGTGCTGACTAGTGTGAGGCTCACTGCTCACGTGAGAGGCGGATCTTTCCTGAAGCACCTGACTTTTAAGTGGCTGGAACCTTGGAGCCCAAAGGTCACTTTTCTCCTTTGCGGTCTTACCTCTTGGTGCCCTGTTCAATGCTGGGCTGTATATCTCCACACAGTTTATTAGTCACTAGTTTAATGGACAGAATGAAGCTCATGACTTGCAAGGCAGGAACTTGGTTTCTTGCCTCCACATCACTGACCTGCCATTTTCACCATTTTTCCCTGAAACTTAACTGCGAATGAAACTTTGCCTTTCTTTTCTCAGTCTTGGGTAATCATGCGTGTGGAGTTTCTTACCATGACACAAACATCTGATATCTGTTTGCATACTGTAGGTGTAAACTGCTGGGGAAGAAAACTAGTCTTTTTGAAAAAAAAAAAAAGGCTGCATGGCCAAATGTGAGAGCTGGAGAAGTGGTGTTGTTTGGGAAGTGACATTTTTTTGCTTCTCTACAATCAGCTCTCTCAACCTGGTACTCTGTGAACAGCTTAGTGCTGTTGAGTAATTTATATTAAGATGATTAGGAATGCTTTTGTCTGTAGATTTTAATTTTTCCCAAATTAAACCATGAGCTCAGAAAAACAGAATTTGCCTTGAACCTAAGTTTTCATGCTAGGATTCACATCACTTTTAATGATGCTTATCCATTTTCTGTCTGTCTCCCTTTTTTTTTTTTAAGCTAAAATTTTCAGTCTTTATTCTTTCAGAAAAGAAATAATTCTCATCTTGTTCCTTTAAAAAAAAAAAAAAAAAAGCAAACCCCACATGTTCTCTTTTCCCCCCTTGCCTTAAAATTTATTTACTTTTGGAGAGAAGGTGAGGTACTTATGTGCCAAAAACCTTATAATTAAGGGGGAAGAATTAAAAGTTTGTGGGGTGGAGCATGTATGTGTGTGTGTGTGTATGTTTCCATAATGAGCACATTTTATGATATTCTCTTATGGGGGAAAATGTACCATTTGATGCATCGGTTGCTATGGTAACCGCTAGGGTTTGTCTGTGCAAAGAGAGGCAAAATGGTAATGTGAGATCCCTTGGTAACTTCAGTTCGGCATCCAGGCTACACAAATGTGAAGTTCCTGTTCCTGAAGTCCACGTGTTCCTGGAAGGCACGTGCTTCCTTCCCTACCTCCTGGCTCCTTGATTGCAGATTCACCAGGATCTCAATGATGAGACCCTCAAAACCTGGAGAAGCAAAAAATCTGAGCCAGTCCGGTCCTAGGTAGAATCCTAGGGTGAGGGCTCTGGTTGCGTCTTCCTTGACAAGTATATGTCTGTCGGCTGGTGACAGTCACTCAGCTGTTGACCATTCAGCCCTGTGATCTTCCAGATTCTTGTGATGGGGAACTGGGCTGTTCTCTGTGGCTGCAGCTCGCTGGTCTCAGCCGTCATTTACCTCTCAGACAGTGTTCTTGTGGTGCCCCAGAGGATCCCACAGAAAACGGGGATGGTTTCCTACCAGCCATCCCTCTTGGGAGAACTCAAAAGTCTGTATCTTCTGAAAGAAACTCCAATAGATGCATCATTGAGTTGACAGAGGGACATGGTATTTAATGTTATATTCTATGTGGAGGTGATCTTGTCATTCCTCCTTTTCTTGACCATACCTTTGACATCTGTGTTTCTTCTGTGAAGTCAGCCTTTTTAAATCACCGCTCTCGATGACTGTTTTGGAGAGTGTTGATATGTTTGTACTGGTGCACAGTTATGTCCTTATACCAAAATGTGGTTTTCTAAGCCATTAAAGGATATTATACTGAAAATAGTTTATTTTGGAGGTATTTTTAAGGATCACAAATAGCTTCTCCATTGAAAGTTCTCTTCGAATTTTGAATTTACTGATGGTCAAGGTACGAAGTGATTTTCTTATCCTAATGAGAAGAATTCTCCTTTGTTTAACTACAGTGAGATGCGTATTTGTGGATAGAATGGAGAGAAGAAAGACGAGATTTTTTTCATTTCTGAACTTTTTCATTGAAAAATCAGGCTTGCCTCCCTGCTTCTCTCACTTTACCTGTTTACCCCATCTCCCCACTTATCCCTGGAGTCTTTAACCAGCAGCATGAATTTACCCAAGGAGAAAAGCCAGCTGGGTTACCTTGGGACCTCGTATCATTTTGACAGACTGAGTTTTCTGCTTTGTCCTTCTTCCCCAGTCCTGCCTCTTCAGGGCACTCCTGGCCTCCACCATCCTCAGGACATTCTGCTCCCTCCCATCTTGTCTTGCAAACACCTTCCTCGAAATCTCCAGACTTATTCTTGAAGCTTATTAACAAATCACTTTTAAGTTCTCCTGATTCTCAGTACAGTCACAGGTCTCTTCGATAGAACTCTGGAGTCTGTTTCAGAGACCAGCTGTATTGCAACGCATCTTCCCTCTGCTAACTTCTCACTTAACCTCTCTCCGGGATGTGCCAGAGGAACTCCAGGACTTCCTACTTTGTCCCTCAGAAACAGTCCAGGGGAATCTGTACAGCCTTTAACTGGTAAAAAAGTTCCAGATTGGCGGGGTGGGAGTTAGGGGGGTAGTCCCTCTGCGAGCGAGACTGCCGTGGAGTAGAGCTGAGAGTGAATCCTGCTGCTTTGCCAGTGTGCTAAGTATCTGGGAATAGATCAGAGGGGTTTCTTTGCTCTGTTTTGGTTGGAATTGTGGAAAGAGTTGTTTTATCCCTTGCCCAGGATTCTTTTAATATTTATATATTTTTAAAGTTTTTTGTCATGGAAATGTGAAAACAAATCCCCAAAATACATGTCTTGAAGAGTTTTGAGAACCCTCATTCATAACTCAGATTCCATGACTATCAGCTCATGCCCACATTTATATCCAACTAGGCCCTTCCTCCCATATTCTTTAAAAGAAAATCTCAAATGTCATTTTCATCCATGCTGCTTGTTTATTGATTGACATGTCTGATATCTGCCAATAATTTATTTTCTGTTGCATTGGCTCATTGACTATTTCTGTAAGAAAGGCTTACTTTCAGCTTATGATTTTATTTATTACTCTGATATCGTTAAGAACTTAGTTGGAAATAAATCCTGTGGTTAGAGTAACATTTTCATATTGCTGTGTGAAGGTGACCTGTAAATTTTTTAATTTGTCTGAATCCTACTGACTTACCTCAAAGGGACTTTTTTATTTGTTTTGTTTTGTTATTTTGTTAATCCTAGTTATCCTTCCAGATTCATGGTCTATCTTTATCAGTGTGAGAGAGTACTTTCAGATATTTAATATTTTAGATTGATGCTTTTTTATGATGTGATTTCCTGAGAAAACACTGAAGAAGTTAACTTTAGAAGTTTCCAAGTGCTCTTATTAATAATTTATTTTTTCATGGAGTGAGACTGAGCCAATTATAACTGGGTACCCCTGTCTTTTTTTTTTTAATATGAGTCACTCAGTTGTGCATTAAATTCAGAACCTGATTTCATTATCCTGTTTGAATTAAGGGTGAGGCCCTCAGGCAGATTTTGGTCAACCGTTACTATGGAAACATCAGACCTTCGGGAAGAAGAGAGAGCCTCACGAGCTTTGGCAATGGCCCGCTGTCTCCAGGAGGACCCAGCAAGCCTGGGGGAGGAGGTAGGCCCCATGGTGTGCTAATGAGCTGCACGTGTGAACTGAGTGTGCCACTCCAAAGCTGCGTGTTTCTGCCTAGCAGGTTGAGACTCTAACAGATGCATTTGGGTTGCTAGTGTGTTATTTTAGCAACTTGTTTTGTCTTTGGTCTACCATCAAATCGGTATCTAAAAATGTCCCCCTGCAATGTGATATTGGCTAAGGCTTTCCCCCTCTTTCCCATGCAGCGAACCTCTTGGGGATACTTGAAGGACTCCGTGAATTTAACTTGATCGCACATTTTCTCGTGGTCATTCAGACTCATGTTTCCCCCTAAGATGAGGATGCTGTTGGCAGTGAGGAGGGCGGAAGCTATCTTTTGTAACACGTGTACCAAGGGGAGGGCTTTCCCAAGCACTTTACCTCTTTCATCTCCTTTTCTCCTGTACGTTACCCACTGTCCGGCACTGAACAGAGGAAGGGGAGCTTGCTAGTGCCTGGGCGGTAACTTAAGGCAAGTGCGTCTAATCCTAGTGTCGTGCTTTGTGCCTCCCCAAGCCTTAGGAGACTTTACACAAACACACACACACACCCCTGTATTATTTTTGTTCAGTTGCGAACTTACGTCCGACTCTTTGCAACCCCGTGGACTGCATGCTGCGCACCAGGCTTCCCTGTCCCTCACTGTCTCCCAGAGTTTTCTCAAACTCATGTCTGTCAAGTAGATGATGCCATCCAACCATCTCATCCTCTGTCGCTCCCTTCTCCTCCTGCCCTCAGTCTTTCCCAGCATCAGGGTCTTTTCCAGTGAGTCGGCTCTCTTCATCAGGTGCGTCCCTGTATGGGATTGTTTTAAAACACATCCTGAAAGGTGTCCCAAAACATTGTAAGCACAGTGACAGGTAAAAGCTGCAGAAACATTAAATTCAACTGTGAGTGATGGCGTTGGTTTTAAGGAGGCTGGTAGCTCTGTGCTCGAAGCACAAATGTGAGTTGCCTGATTCCTAGTCTGTGGTGATGACTCTTGAGAACGTCCGCTCCTTGCTGGGTTCTGCTCATAGCACAGAAACACTTGGTGCTTAATAAATTAATCCTGGCAACCTCTGGGGAGGAATCTTGGGCTTCTCACCAAATGAAGATGTGGAGCAGATCTGCTCCCAGAGAACCCCAGAAACAGATCTTAGCTTCTCATCCAGAAGTTCCCAGTGATTGTCGAGCAGCTGTTTCCCCCACAATGTCTCAAAACTATTCATCTTTAAGAAGCTGTCAGAGAAAAGATGTGACACCCAATGTCCACCTTGGATGACAGGTGCAATAGATTATAGGCAGTCAAGGACAAGCAACAGAAAGGAGGTGGCATTTGACTTGACCCCTGCAGGGAAGGACTGATGGTTTTCTGTTTTTCATAAATTGACTGTTCCATTTCTCCATGTCCATTAATGTTTCAGTTTTTGCAAATAATAATGTGAAGTTCTCAAGCTTTCTAAATCCAGTTGGAATCTGTTCCACTAAGTGGCACAGGCCATCTCTTCCTAAGTATATTCATCTGAAGCTCAATGAGGTGAACTTTTTTTGGTTCATTCCCCTATCCCCAGCTCTTGACTCCATGCCAAGCTCTGAGTCAATAGTAAATGAATGAATGAGTGAACAGATGCAAATTATGTGAAAGGATGAGTTTGGGGCCAGGGCGGGTTTCTTAAAAAGAGGGCTAAAGTGATCAGTATAGGCTATGCTTCTTAAGAGTGCTTAAGTTCAGTTTGTCTCTTAAAATTGGATTGGTTCTTAATTCTGGCCCAGGTCATTGTATTTTGATATAAGGGAGAGTCTTGGCTGGATGGCTTTAGGTCTTTTGCTCAAAATGTATTACTCTTCCTTCATCCAATCTTTCTGCATTCAAGTTCCATCTCCATTACTTACCAGCTGTGCTGGGTGTTGTTGTACAAGTGACTTCATCTTGGTGCTAATAATGAGTACCTGCCTTGTGGGCTTGTTGAAAAGGTCCAGAGAGATAGTATCATTGAACTGTTGAGTGCATAAAATGTTGATATGCAGTAAGTATGCAATAAATGTTAGCTGCTCTGAGTGAGGTTGATAAGGGCAGTGTTGCGTCTTTTCCAGGGGGAGGCTCCGGATCCAGCCCCATGAGCAGGGGTGAGATGAGCCTGGCCGAGGTTCAGTGCCACCTTGACAAGGAGGGGGCCTCCAACCTGGTCATCGACCTCATAATGAACGCATCCAGTGACCGAGTGTTCCATGAAAGCATCCTTCTGGCCATCGCCCTGCTGGAAGGAGGCAACACCACCATACAGGTAGGAGGCGGCCTGGCGGCCGGGGAGCATCCCTGGAGGCTCTGTTCCGAGAGCCAGAGATGGGTGGCGCTGAGACTGGTGGACAGGAGAGCTTCTTCTTAGGGCACAAACTTCTCTTGTTCTGAATAAGCGACTTCTGTTGCTCCCTTGCTATGGTCATTCACTCATTATTCAGACTTGCTTCTAATACATGGGTTACATTCCAAAGTGGCTAAAATGCTGAGGATGTGCAAAGAAAATTGGCCTGGGATTTGGTGCATCATAGGTAATCCATAAATGTGTGCTCAATGAATGATTGAATGCATTATATTTAGTTGCTAATCAAAGATCATAGAGGGTCCCATCACCAGATGACCAGAAGGAGCCTGAACTACGTGTACTAATCAGACTTATTATATCCATGAATCTTGCAGCTCTTGCTAACTGTGTATTTATCTTGTAAATGAAAAGCTCAATAAAACTGAACCAATTTGAACTAATACGTGCAAAGAGGGGAAAGCCAGGCTAGGTTAGTCAGACATAAGTGGATGGCTTTTTGTTGGCTGATGAAGATACATATTTTAAAATAATAATGAGTAGAATTCTTAGACAAAGTCCTTAAAGAAGCAATTTTAATAATATATACATAAAATAAAGTAAAAATTAAAAAAAATAAAATATAAAAAATATACATAATTTTCATATAGACATGGCAGTGAAGATGATTCTCTTAAATATTTTAAAATATTTGTAATACTCCCTTCTTCATACATTCTTCATTCTTTGTTGGCTCTGAATAAGGGTTTACTTAGCTCTGTGTGTGTGTTTGTACATATATACACACACACACACACATTTTGGTAATAGCTTTTGATTGAGATATAATGTATATATCCACAAAATTCCCCCTATGTATATATTTGACTCGGCCTTATATTTTTGGTCTCAAATTTAAATTCAGAATCTGGATTAATGAAGTTTTGGTCCTTTGTGCAAATGTACCAAGGGCTTTTCTTCTCGTGGGCCTGGGACAGGGTGCCTGGGTCCCAGCCCGGCGCCCCGTGCCCGCACGGCGGCTGTGGCCGCCCTCCTCCTCATCCTCCAGCCCCACCTTGCCCAGCACACACTTGGGAAGTTCACTATGCGTGCTGCCCTCGGTTGCGGTCTGTACCGTGGGAGAGTCTGCTGCTTGGGCACCTGCGACCTGTGGGGTTGCTGTTTGATTCTGTCCCACGTGAGTCTGGCTGTGCACCTCCGGGCGGCTCCTGCTGTCGGGGTGCTTGTGCTGGCGTGGGAGCAGGGCTGGAACACTCCTGGTCTCTGCACCATGTCATTTCCAGGGACTGGAGCAGTCAAACTAGACATTTACTGAGCACTTGCTGTGTGCACGGTGCTCCTCTAGCGACTCCCAGGCCGCGGTTTCCAGACACTGGGGCCAGTCAGTCTCTGAGGATTTTCTCCAGGCACAGGCAAGTGTGGAAACGAGGGCAGCGTGGTCAGTTTCATAAATCAAATGTATGAGTTTGAAGGACCATCTGACCAGTTTATTCTGAGGTTATATCCTGTCCAATTTATTTTAAGCTCTGGTGTCTTTTCTCGGTTGAAGTGGTGTTGATAGTGGTGGTTTTTTTCTACTGGCTACATCAGAAGTTGGAAACCCTAGGTTATTCCATCCCCTCCTAAAAAGCAAAAAAAAAAAAAAAAGCTGTGCTAATTTGCTAATCCTGGAAGCTCAGTCTTCAAGCAGTTGAAATCTTGCAAGGGTATAAGACTTAGTATCCTTGCACATAGGAAGAATGGCGTGCGGTGCCATCCAGGAGGCGGGAGGGATACTACAGACCCCCCAGAAAGAGTAGCTACAGCTGTGTAAGGGGTTGGTGAAAGGGTTTTGGATGACCTGGGCTCTGTTGGATGGGTGTGGGTCTGAAAGTTGGAAATTGCGCCAGGAGCTGGGGTGTGGGGGGCTGGGTCACGTGCATGGCAAGGAGGCCCAGTGGTACACGCATGATCAGTGCACTCACGGGACAAGGAGGAGACAGGGCTGGGGATATATTGGGGGCAGGCAGCCCCTCAAGGGGCCTCAGAGCTGTAACAAAGAACTACAGATCTGACAGATAAATTGAGCGAAGCAGAGTCTAGAAGGAATCCAGTAATTTAAAAGAAGCACAGTCCAATAATTTAAAAGTTAATCAGAAGTTATTTGGAGAGAGCTAATGAAAGCCTGAATTCAAAATGAATGTGTGGTAGACTTGGTCATATCGTGAGAGAGGATTTAGGAGGTGCATAAGGGGATATTTCGGGGCGTTGAAGATGTTCTCCAGTGTGGTTTACCTGTACTGGTTATGCAGGTATAAGTCTGTTCTAACAGAACTGGTGTGCTTTCTAGCGCAAAGTTCTACCTCAGTAGAAAAGAAAAAAATGGGGAGAAAAAGTACCCGCAGCCTGGTGAGGACAGGATGTCATGAATGGATACTGCACCTTCCCGCCTCACACCTGGCACCTTGGACTCATGTACAGCTAATGCCTGTTGGCCGACGTGTCGCTGAGGGCATGCTAGAAGTGAGAAAGTCAGAGGGTCTCTGCCCCCATTGGCTCTGGAGGTTTTTTAACTGAGTCTAGATGACAAGACACCATCAAGTAAGGAATAAGGGAGCCTGGGGAGGGCTCGAGGGGGCTGAGCCTGGCTGGCATGGCAAAGTCTTGAGTTACTGGCGAGCTGCTGTGTTTTTCACAGTGTACCCCTGATGGTGACGGCAAGGCTCACAGAAGCTGTTTCTCCTTCAAGTTCTTTATCTTGTAAAGTAATTATGAATATTAGTTTCATGTTTTCACACATTCATTACTCATATGCTCAGGCTCCAGATGAAATGCCACGGTGGCGTTCCAGGACCAGCCTCTGAGGAGTCGGGCCGCTGTCTCTTGGAGAAGCCGCCAGTATGCTCATGGGCGGGTGGGGCCTGATTGGGTTGCCTGCGAGCCCCCCGCCAGGAGGGGGGGCACAGTGCTCAGCATACGCTGGTTCTCTCCTGATCCCATCTCCCTCTCCTCTGCAATCTCAGGGGTTGCTGGGAAAATCTCACTCACTGCCTCATTAGAAATCTGGGGCTCTGGGAAAACTGATTCTAGCCTGGAACTGACGTGTGAGACCCCCCTTGTGAGCCCCAAGCTTCTCTTTCTCTGGAGAGAATAATCTGGAATTCAGATTATCCGGGGCCAGCTGAGGACAGACACCCTGAAGCCCCCGGGGGGGAGTGATTTCAGTTCCGTCTTGCTTTGGAGAAGCTGGTTCAGAGTAGTCAGTGAGCAGCTGGGAAGTTTGTGCGAGGGGGGCGCAGGCTGCAGCGGTGACTGTTAATGATTGCTGAGGGCTGTCGGCCATGAGCGGCAGGCGGCTTCCAGCTGGAGCTCACTGCCCCCCAGCCCTTCCTGTCCACCATGCTGGTGTCGGGCTGTGGTCAGGTGGGCTCCCCTGGATGCATGCTTCTCAGTGACAGGTGGTGGACAGGGCAGTCACGGGGGGTGTACAGGGCTGTCCAAGAAGACAGCTGCAGAAGAGCTCTTACCTTGACCAGCGTCTCTTCCCAGGATGTGAAGCAAGCTTCACATGGAGAAGGGGAGGGAGACCCACTTTCCGAAAGTCTAGTTCGTGTGGGGTTAGGACGGTCATCCCCAGGCTTGTGTCCTCTGTCAAACATGAGACACATATGCAAGTGGACTCCTGGCTTCCTTACTGCTTTGGATCAGGATTTTTTTTTTTAAGCAATTTAGATATTTTCTTAAAATCCAGCAATAATGACTGGCTGGCTTCATTTCTGAACTCTTTTCTTCCCTGACTTGTGAAAATAATGATTTAAAGTATGGTGATTGGACCAACTGTGGTACATCCTTGCAACAGATTCCTACTCAGCAATAAAAGGGAATGAACCGTTGATAAATGGGATTACGTGGGTATACCTCAAAGGCCTTGTGCTAAGTGAAAGAAGCCAGTGTCAGAGGTGGCACCCTGGATGGTTCTGTGTACATGATATTCTCAAAGGACAAAGCTGTGGTGCGGGAGAAGAGAGCAAAAGGGCGGAGCGGAGACTCTGGCTTTAAGGGAACAGCTCAAAGGAACTTTCTGGTGATGCCACTGTTGTGTGTCCTGCTTTGGACACACAGATCTATACATGTTTGAAAATGTGTAGAACCGCACACCAAAAAAGTCAGCATGATCATTAAAAAGCAATTGAAGTAAAAACCATAATGATGACAGTGACCAACATTTATTAAGGGTCTGTGGACCATGAACTATGCTTAAGTGTTTTCTCATCTACCATCCCATTTGATCCTCACAGTCTACCTAGGAGGTAGGTGCCTGATTATCTCTTTTTTTTTAGATGAGGAAACTAAAGGCCTGAAGGGTTAACAACTTGCCCCTCAGACAAGCAGGAAGTAGCAGAGCCAAGAATGGCATCAAGTCGCTTTTAGGGCCTGGACTTGAAATGCTTGGTACTGCCATGTTCTACTGGTTCAAACCAGCCATGAGACCAGCCCAGCTCCACAGAGAAGGAAAAAGGGTTGCACCTCTTGCTGTGAGTTGACCACATGCACTAAGAGAGGGAGTTGTGGAGGGCCACCTTGGGCTACTGGCCCCCCGACACCCCTGCTGTCATTAACTGACCACCTACCATGGGTCAGTCTAGCCCCTGCTTTGGGTACTGCAGCTACAGAAGAGAGAGGCACCATCGTCTCTGCAGCGGAGGAGCTCAGTTCTCCCTGGAAGCTCAGTCCCATTTCTGCAGAAGTGTCGACTCCTGACCTTCCCCTTTTGATGGAGTATGAAATTCGCCCTTGTACTGAGGATGGGTCACGGGGGACCAGAGTTCTTCAGAAGCTCTGAACATCATTGTCCAGACCTCAGTGAGTTCAGTTTATAGTAATTCAAAACTAAGGACCTAGTTGCCTGCTGGGAACCCTGCCAGGGAGAATTTGCTCTCTTGTTCTGAAACCTTGTAATCATCGTTTAAGCCCTGAAATGCCCCAAAGCTGAATGGAGGGTAGTTCCTGGCCTGGCAAGATGGGCTCCGAGTCTTCCAAAAGCTTCTGTGCCTGCCCTGGCTTCTCTGATGGTAAAAATGTCTGAAGATAATGTCTCCAAAACTTCTACCTGGGTGCCATCAGAGTGGCTCAGGCTTCACAGCAAACCCTCTGCTCACAGGCAGTGGTGCCCTGCCCTGGGGTTCTCCAGGGACGGGTGACACCGGGGAGCCTGGGATCAAGCTTCTCTTTCAGAGAAACTCCTTCTGTCTTCCTGCCCTCACTCGTGCACCTTGCTTCCTGCCAGCCCCCAGAAGAAATCTTTCCTGCTTGATGTTTTGTAAGTGAGTGGGAAACTATGAAATAAGCATTTGCTTATGAATTAATTTTTGGCACACGCGGGACTCAGCGAGTCTCATGGCACCCGCATATCCGTCCCTCAAGTCCTTGCCAGTTTCTGTGTTCCTTCCTCCTGAGATGTTCCCACCAGCACCCGGAGGGTGCTCCCCCACTTCCTCTTCCCTGAGGGAGGGCGGTCGCTGGCCTTACCTGGGGGCAGGAGGAGGACTCTTTGAGCACACCCAGTGTTTGGGTTTCTTTTTTTTTTTTTTTAAGCACATGCAGATGTTCAGGGATCTATGTGCTAACATGACCATAGAAAACCCCACAGCAAATAAACAGGACAGATCCAAAAAAAAAAATTTTTTTTTTTTGCTTAATTGCTTCCGGTTGCAGAAGCACAGTGAATTGTATGTATCAAATGGCTGCCCACGGCTCTTCCTGCGCCAAGTCTAGCCTACAGACACACCCAAAAAGGATTTTCTTTTCCGCACGTATGCAGCCTGAGTTGGAAAATGTGAGAGGCGCTGTTGGGAACCTGGCTGTGGGTTCGGCCGAGAGAGCTCCCTCGTCTAGTGGCCTTTCCATCACCACGCACTGATTTATTTTTTATTTTTTGAAGTTGGCTTAAGACGTCATCCCAGGAGCCAGTTTAAGATAGGAAATCTCCCATTGCCTCCAGAAGAAGTCACCACAAGAAGGCACTGGCGGGGGCAGGGGAGCACGTGACCTGGAGGCCCGCCCTAACCCCCGCGAGTGGAGAGGAGGGTGGGCAGGGCGGCTTCCTTAGCCTTTGCTGGAGATGGAGGGCCAGCTGGTAAGGAAGATCAGCCTCAGTTTGACAGAGCACCACCCCAGGAGGAGGAGGAGATTGGTGTGTGAGCAAGAGTTACGTAAAAGGGTGTTGTATTTGGCAGGGGAGTGAGAAATGAGTCACTGGTGAGCGGTGTTTTCTGACCTCGGGTTTTATCCACGTGGGAGGAGAGCTTGGCCAGCAGTCGAGTCGGGGAGACTGCTGTCTCCCGGCCTGAGGAGGCGGGTGTGAGAGCCGTTGCCATGACGATAAGAGGACGGCAGGTGGCTCAGTCCCCTCTGCCCTTCGGCTGAAGCCACGCAAGGTCTGGATGGCGAGGCTTCCCAGCCTGGTTCAGGGAGAGGCTGCAGGCACTGCCAGTCGGCCATGCTTGAAGAGTGGGTGGTGTGGGGTCAGGGAATGTAAGGGACGTTGCCCAGAAGGGCAGGCAGAGAAGGGAGCTTGGCCTCTGTGGTGGAAACACCTGGGCCAGAGTCCCAGCCCTGCTCTCGCCAATGGGGTGACCTTGGACTTTCTCAGGATGCTCAGAAACTTGGTTCTCTCATCTGGGAGTTAAAAGAACTGAGTCCCTTCCTTACGCAATTGTTGAGACGATTTAACGGTCACATAGGGCTAAGAGTGGGCGTCCCAGTTGAGTTGCAGGAATAGGACTGCCCAGCGCTGGTTTGGTGGAGGAAGGCCAGTCTACCCTGTCTCATCACCTCCCTCCGCAGGGCTCAGGGCAAAGTCCTAGACCTCCCTGTCCAGCTCCTGCACAGGAAGGAGGACAGTGTCCATCCCTACCTCACAGGGCTTCTGCGACAGTTGGAGAGGGTGATTCACTGAAAGTGCCTCACTCAGGGCCCAGGCCATAGAAGGACCTCAAAAAGAGGTGGTGATTATTTATATGAATGCAGTCTTTATTATTTAAAATGCGCTTTGTTTTATTCAGTTTGTTTTCTATCAGAAATCCAACTTCGGTGGTCTAGTGGTTGATGATCCAATGGGCCTGGGAGAGTATGCTGTTTTATGTTCTTCTCACATACAGTTCACTTAAGTCGCTCTCACCATGTCTGTATTTGAGATGCTTTTAGAGTTCCAGGAGGGTGGGAGGCTTCCTTGCCTTGGGTACTAGTTACTTACCCTGACAGACATTCTGGGTGAAATAGAAAGCAAAGGGCAGTCCAGTTACCTGCACCCTGACCCAGGACTTTTTTTTCCTTCTCTGTTTTATTATTATTATCGTTACTGCTTTTTGGTCCTAATCATCCTTGGACATGGGCTCCTCCTCTCCATGCCCAGGAAACTGACATGTCATTGAACGAGAGTCTTTGGGGATTATTGGTTTAGATGTTTTGAGGTGAAGACTCAGGATCCACAAATAGTTCTCATTGTTCGGAATATAAGACTTGAATAAACACTCCCCCTCCTGCCCAGCTGTCCAAGTGATGGGGCCTGGATGCCATAGGGACCTCCAGGGCAAGACATTGCTGCACAGAGCATCAGTGTGCGCCTTTTCCCTTGGGTTGGAACAGCTCTGTTCAAGGGTAGGATATGCATGCTGGCTTGTGCTGGTGGAGGAACTAGAGACCCAATGTTATTTTTCTTCTTTCCTGAGTAGCAAAGCCAGCAGTGTAGGCAGAAGTAGACAGTTCCACCCAGCTGTTCACCTGGCCTTCCCTAAGGGAGGGGACTGCAGTTGACAGGGAGTGGGGAGAGATCTTTGGATGGGCTTCCTAGATGGCGCTAGTGGTAAAGAACCCACTTGCCAATACAGGAGACATGAGACGAGGTCGATCCCTGGGTTGGGAAGATCTCCTGGAGAAGGGCATGGCAACCCACTCCAGTATCCTTTCTTGGAGAATCCCACGGACAGAGGAGCCTGGCGGGCTACAGTCCATGAGATTGTACAGAGTCAGACACGACTAAAGTGACTCAGCACACATGCACGCATTTTGGACGCAAAGTGTTAATCTCCTTCTTTCCTACAAAATCCACAAGCCAGTATTAGTTTCTAAGAGAAGATGTCTTCAGGAGACCCTTTGGGTTTTCCATGGTCTCCAAAATTTGACTAAGAAGAAAAAAAGGTCAGAAAATTTGAAAATGGTTGTCCCATCATTGTCTCCTGTTAAATCCATGATAAGTCTCAACTGTCCTTCCTTCTTTCTCTTCCTTCAGCTCTAGCAAGAGGTTCTTCCTAACTTTCCCTAGTGCCTTCCAAGGATGGAGTTCCTCTTACAAACTTCTAAGCCTACACCAGTTTCTGCTCTGCTGGCTCATGATACCTTAGTCCAGGGCTTGGCAAACTATGGTCGGCGGGCCAAATCTAGCCAGGTGCCTGCTTTTGTAAATAGTTTTACCGGAACTCAGCCAGCCCTCCAGTAACCTTTAGGGTCGTGTCTGGCCACTCTCATGCTGCCAGAGCAGAGCTGAGGGGTTGCGCCAGAGACAGAATGGCAGCAAGTCCTAGCATATTTACCATTTGGCCTTTTACAGAAAGCCTCTGCCAACCCTTGTGTTTTTTTTAATCTTTGCCGACTAGATAGGAAGCTGCCTAAGAAAAAGAACCATTTCTCTTTTTTTTTTTTTTTTTTTGGCTCTACTGGGTCTTTGTTGCTGTGCCCAGGGTTTTTCTAGTTGCAGGGAACAGGGGCTACTCTCTACTTGCAGTGTGCAGGCTTCTCATTGTGGTGGCTTCTCTTGGTTGCAGAGCACAGGCTTTAGGGTGAGCGGACTTCAGCTCTTGGGGTGCATGGGCTTAGTTGCTCTGAGGCATGTGGGATCTTCCCAGACTAGGGATCAAACCCATGTCTCCTGCATTGGCAGGTGGATTCTTTGCCACTGGAGTAACAGGGAAACCCAAGAACCATGTCTTAACTGTTTTGTTCTAGGTTCTTCACTCCTTGGTAGAGCAGTGGTTTGCAGTAAATATTAGCTAGGTGATTAATATCCTAAGTACCCAGAGAATTTGGCCATTTACTCAACTAATAAATGGAAATTCAGGGAAAGAGAGGCCTATCCTTTTTCTTTCCTGTTTTAATCAGTGGGGAATCCCCCATTCCCTTCCTTACCGCTGAAGGCATATATTCTCTCCATCATCCTGCTTACCACCTTTCAACGCAGATGTGCAGGGCAAGCTCAGGCAGCTCCTTCCCCAGTGATGTGTGTGTGGCTCAGGAGTCCTGAGTTTTCATCTGAAAGCCCTCTCTGACCATCCACCCCAGGGCCCCACATTTCACGTCAGTCGCTCCCTAGTGGCCTGATGCTGTGCAATTTCTGTGTCTCCTGCAGAGGTTTTCCTTGTGGTGAGCACAGGGACTCCTTGAGCCACCTACGGTTAACCCTAAAATATGTGAGATGCTGGCACCCAGTCTACAGCCTCTTTGTCATCTTTTTCCTTCAAGTTCCCTGGATGACCTCCTCCATCTCTGAGGCTCCCAGCTACTGTCTGTGCCAACAGCTCCAGGCCCCACCTCCCTGCCCATCTCTAGATTTCTGCACACACCCCTGCTGGGCATCTCCACGTCTGCTAGCTCTCAGTTCACGTAACCCCAAGCCCGTCCGTCCCCTCTGGTCCTCCACCCACTGCCTTCTTGTGTCCTGTATCGAGGTCAGCGACTCCCCACTGCCACCCTGCAGTCACTCACCCGAGCTGGAAACAGTGACATAATCCGTCTCCTCCCTCCTGATTTCCATCAGGATCTCATTCCGCGCCCACTCTGCCTCCCAGTGTTCTCATAGTCGGGACTTCGTTAGGACTTGTCACAAGCCAGTCGACACCCGAAGGTACGTGCGACACGCCCCAAGTGGCCCAGCCAGGGCTGGGGGAGCTGGGGTTGGAAGCAAAACGCTCCAGCTTCAGAACTCCTGGCCCTGACCAACATCCTACAGCCCCTGCTGGCTCAGGGCCATCCGAGTTCTGAACCTGAGATGGGCTCTTCGCAGCCTCCCTGCTTCGGGACATTTCTGTCTGCCACGCTGCAGTCAGCCATGCCTGGACCACCTGGTTCCCGGCCACAGAGGATGGAATCCACGGGCTGCTGGGGTGATCCGCCGGCGCCTGAGTGCTCGGCCCCCTCTGGTTCTCACATTCACCTCCAAGCTCATTGTCCCGCGGCCACACCTGCTGATTTGCCAGCCCTGGGCCTGTACTGAGATGCCTGTGCTCCGTGTGGGACGTGCCCAGTTCCCCTCTGCCTGGCATGCTCCCCGGGCCCTGTTTGAACTGCCTCCTGGTCTGGAAGCATCTTAATCTCCTGAGGCAGAGGCAGTAGTCTCTTTGTGTGGGCAGTTCATTTACTTAGCAGTCAGCACACTTGACATGGAGGCTTATTGTGAGACAGCGGGAGGCAGAGATCAAGTCAGCCTTCACCCCCAAGTTCCCCAGGGAAGTCTCTGCATGTGTCGGCCGAAGGGAACTTGAACTGCCCATAATGAATAAATGCAGACAACCCTGCTCTCTAGGCTTATTCTGGGGGTTATATGAGAAAATATATGAGGAAAAAAAGAGAAAACATACGGAAAGCCCTCAGCTCAGAATGCTGCCTAATACATACTCCTTGCTCATGGTTACTTTTTTGGTTATCTGTCTTCCCTCCCCTCTCCTCCCCTCCCCTCAAGAGTGATAATTTCTCCCAAGATCAGACTTTGGTCTGACTTACTCTGCAGCACTTGGACCATGGTCAGAGCTCAGTGAATGTTCCCTGAATGAATCAAAAGCCTGGACTCTATATGGCCACCATGTTAATGTTCGTTTACGTGTTCTTTCCTGAATATCAACGTGAGGATGTGAAATGTGAAGATGTGTTGTTGACAGTTATCACCATTTTAGAGAAGCACCTTCTTTAAGTATGGGAGGGAGTGAAGTTTATTTGAACCCAAAGAAAACACATAATGTCAGTGTGGAGAACTCTCCTTGTGATAACAGAGACACTTGTTGGGTCTTTCCTTCCTCGTGATAGCTATAGATGGTGGTAATCATCTGTGTGTGGCGTGTACGCGCACACATTCAGTTGTGTCCGCCTCTGCGACCCCACGGACTGTAGCCCACCAAGCGCCTCTGTCCATGGGGATCCTCCAGGCAAGAATACTGGAGTGAATTGCCATGTCCTCCTTCAGGGGATCTTCCCAACCCAGGGATCGAACCCATGTCTCTTACGTCCACCTGCATTAGCAGAAGGATGATTTATCACTGAGCCACCTGGGAACCCCAGTGATCATAAAGCCTGAGCACTCACGTGCCAGGAGCAAGGCTCAATGCTCTCTATGCATGGTCATGGGTGGGCAGGTCCTGCCTGGATCCGTTTTTGCTCGGTGGGAGGTAAGAGGATCCGAGAGGTCAGGGTACTTGCTTAGGGTCACAGTGCTCTCTGCTATCTGGATCAGGTTTTGTTTTCTGCCAGAGCCTGAGTTCTCAGCCCCTCTGCAAGGCTGCCTCCTGTATGAGAAGCCTCCAGCAGCCTCCCTGGCAGGCCCCTCCCTGGAGACCAGGGAGATGGGCCAAGGCCCCCCCCCCCAGCAGACCCTGCTTCTGCTTCTCGGGCACATTAGAATTGTGGCTCCTCTTTGTTCTTCTTTTTGTTAGTGTACTCATTTTGGAGGGCAGTCTGCCTTCCAGAGAAGCCCCAAGATGGCTTGTGTGTCTTTGGTTTGGTTGTATCACCGGCCTGTGAATGACAGAGGAGAGAACCATGAAGGACTTGACTTTCAGGCTGGGCATCTCATTTGCCAAATAAAAATTACACACATCATGCATGCTGCTTCCTCTCTGGTGGCCGCCGGGGTCTCAGGTCTCTGCAAGTTAATGGGAAGGAAAGTCTCTTGCATAACTTCCTCTCTGTGGAGACAGAGGGCAGCTCATTTAACGGGGCTCCTAAGAAGAGGTAGATCATGTTACTGCAGTTTTGGGGTTTTGCTTGCCTCTCGAGGAGCATATGTAGTTTGGTGTAAGGTGAGGCTTATTAGAATTCTTGCCCATTTTGCATGCCCTGGATCCTCCCCCTATTTGAGTCCTGGGTAGGTTGAAGGATATTTATGTTTTTGCAGAGGGAAAAGGAAGTGATTGGTTGCCTCCATTCAAGTGCCTTCTAGGACAGGCACAGTGCGTGGTGCCTCTGTGTACTTGATCTGGGCTGGGCAGGGGGTAGCCCTAATTACAGATGGGAAAACTGAGTCCCGAAAGATTCAGGGGGTCTTCCCAACAGTCACCTAGTTAGCAGAGCTGAGACGTGGTACGCAGGTCTGCCTCTCAAAAACCTCTTAACTTTCTACCACACTGGATAGCCTTGCAGTTGCATAGGTCTAACCCCAGGGAGCTAATGAGGACCCCACAGCCACGGTGGTGTTTTTCTTATTTATTTATTTATCATGGTGGTGTTTTGCATCTTCCAGAGTAGCATCTGCCTTGTTATTGATGGAGGCAAGGTAGGCAGCGCTGGTTATTTGGTCAGAGAAGCGGTCACTGCTTGGTTATGCAGTGATTTCTCAAAGTCGATTTAGGAGCCACACAGTGAAAATACATTCAGCCTTTTAACAGTGTCTGAATTCTTCCGTAGTTTCTACCTGTGTCCTTTCTCTGGTCAGAGGGGAACTTGCCTCTCAGATAGTAGAGGTTCTGGCTCAGCTGTGTTTCTGTGCGCTTTCTAGAATCCATGTTGAGGGAGCAGAGGGGCAGGAGAGTGAAGCCGGGTTGCGCTGCACATGGCTGTTGCAAACCCCTCTACTATTTCCAATTAGCGGATGCATGTGTGAGTTGTATGCCTGTCTTCTATTTACAAGAGGAAATATCCCATTTAATTTTATTTTCACACCGAGAGCCCAAGTGTTAAGAGAACATAGTGTTCTAACACTCCCTCGGTTATCAGCTGCAAAGCGGAGGTTGTATATTGTCACATACAGTTTTCCGAGTGTATTTCTACATTTGTTACCTGGCAACCTTGCCACGTCGGGACAGGAAGATGTATGGCTTCCTACCAGATCCACGCTGTTTATATTGCAGAAGGTAGGTGGTGTCTTCCTCACGGGAATATAGAAGAGGAGAAGGCTCAGGCTCACAGGGCTCAGTTGAAAGGCTCGGGCTCACGGGGCGGAGATGTTTCTGTGGCTGACCCAAGAGCAGGGCTCCAGTGGGAGGAGGCTCTTATCCTGCTTGGAGGGATGACATACTGTGTCCTTGACCACTTCTCAGTTTTGATGAGAAAGGCAATTCCCAATATAGGGATGACAGACGCGATATCCCCTTTCCCCTTTCAAGCTGCTTATAGCCCTTCAGGGTCTTCTGTTGAGCCGATCAATGGCATGGAAAGCAGTGTGGCATGGGATTTGCATGCTGAGTGGGGCCTCAGGGCATCATAGCATCCCACCCCGCACCTATGCCCTGTGTCATTAACCTGCATCCCCAAAAGATACTTGTATTCAAAACCCTTGCAGCCAGGTTTGCAAGTCCTCTGGGTTGAAGCCGCACGTTCCAAGACTCGGGAAAAGCTTGCTGAGACCAAGGACAGTGAATTCTCCAGCACCTGTAACATTGCTTGAGAAATGCTTCAGAGGGAAAAGTTCCCATGGTAACAGTTTTTGAGAGTCTTGTGGCCTCCATAGGTTAGACAAGATAGCAGAGTGGTGGGACCCGGCAGCATAGCCCATCTGCACACACTCCTTTAAGTCTCCCTCCTGGTGATGCCAGAGCCAGAGTCTGTCCGCAAGGCCCACAGCACTCACCGGGTTGAGCGGATCCCAGGGCTTCCCACCGGTGTTTCCCTCTGCAGTTTTGTCCTCTATCGGCCTCCCTAATGAGGAGGCCTTTGCAGTGCACTTGACTCTTACTGTCTTGCCTGTTGAGAAAGAAGACGATAGCTGAATCCTCCTGGAAGTATTTAGAAACCATCCGTTAGCTTTATTATTTCTTTTGGCTGTGCCCTGCAGCACATGGATCTTAGTTCCCCTCCTAGGGGTCAAACTTACGCCCCCGGCATTGTAAGTTCAGAGTCTTAATCATTGGACCACCAGGAAGTCCCCATCAGTTAGCTCTCAGTATATGTATTTTGAGTGTTCCAACCTTGTTTAGAAAACTCAAGCTGTTTATTTGATTTCACATGGTTCTTTGCTCTTGGGTGTTAATGTCATCCCTGGTATCATCAGGAAATGGCCTGAGAGGAAGCCACAAGATTCCTTACAGTTTTATTCTATAGCAAGTGGATTTTTTCTTTTTTTTAATACCTGGGGAGGACTTGATCCCTGAGGGTTCTGAACTTGGACAATCATCCTGAGTGTCCTTAACGTGGAAATCTATATCCTACTGTTTAAACTTTAAGATGATCCCTAACTGGCTTAAAGTCCTCAACCCACAGCTGAGGAAAACGTTGCAGGAAAAAAAAAAAAAAACAAGGTCATGCTGCATTTTTTTTGGTAAGCACAGGAATCAACATAGAGATGTTATGTAACTTCTATTTATATCCTCCTTGCTCACTATCTGCAGGCAGACAAGAGTCGCTGAGAAGGGATTTAATGAGCTCTCTGGGTTTGCTCACCTTCCTGAGCTGGTAGGAACCAGCTTGTTCTCAAGTGCGTCAGCAAAGAATCTGCCTGTGGGTGGGCGGCCGGGGTAGGTGGACAGACTTGTTGCCATGGTGTTCTTTAATTCCCCTGTCTCTCAGCCATCTCACTCCCCCTTTCCCTGACTCCTTCCTCTCCCTCCTTTTCTTTTCTTTCTTTCTGTCCCCTCCCCCACACCCGTCTATAAGCTTGCTTATTTCTTACACCTAACTCCGGATTCTTGGAGCTGTCCCCAGAAAGAATATTTTCCTTTCCCCCTAAGCATTCGCCCTTGTGTGGCTCTAAGACATCAGAAAGGCTTTGCCTAAGGTGTCTTTTCCCCCTACCCTCACCTGTTTCTCTTCCTAGGATTTTTTTTTTATTACCAGCCCCTTCATTGTAGGCACCTATCCTAGGAGTCTTCAAGCTCAAACAGAAAGGAGCTTTCTTGTAGCTATCGGGTTGCCCATGAACTGGGTAGATCCCATTGCCAGTTGCCCCAGAGAAGGAGGGCAGTCAGCATTTCCATCATCCCCCTTTGTGCTCTTGCCCTGGGTAGGGTGAAGTCTCCTGTCTCATCTAGCACGTTATTAAATGGAACCGCATGAAAACAAGAGAATGTGTTTGTCCCATGGTTGATAATTCTTGGAGCTCGGGCAACATCTGTTACCTGAGGGTTGCGATTACTCAGCCTGCCTTTAAGAAACAAAGAAGTGGCTGCTCCATCCAGTTCTCAGCAGGGAAGCAGAACTGGCCTTCTTAGAAGCCCCAGGGGTGCCCACCTGCACCCCGCTGCTCTGATGGCTTTGCCTGTGGGTCACATTCTCACCGGAACCTAGGTATTTAAAAGATGTGCTTTCCGGAGGTTATAATGAAATTGTTCTTGGAAAAGAATAAGTAGTTCCCATGAGGACAGGCTTAAACAAACAACCCAAAAAAAAAAAAAAAAGCCAAAACCCACCCCTGCCTTGCCCAAGAGTTGTGCAATCCTTAATAGCAGTAGCCTGTTTGAATAATCAGAGGCGAGCTGACTTCCCCTTTGTAACTTCTGTTAGAGACATCTGCATAAAATATCCCCGGATTCCAGACCAAGAAGGTAACTTTTTTTTCCCCCTCTGACTAGCTGGAGGGACTTTCCCTTTGGAAGGCTTCCAGCAGAGCTAACTTCATGGCTGAGAATATTTTCTCATTAGAAACTAGGACTGCAGTGGCTGGAGTCCTGACATGGGGGCCTTACAGACACGTCACACGCAAGCCCGGACCCAGAGCCTCTGAGAACAACCTCCCTGACATCCGTAGCTGGCTGCGACCCTTGGGCACGACCCTCCTGCTCCCTGAGTGATCTGTGCCCACATGCGCTTCCTGCGTCCTCCGAGTTCCTTTGTGAAAGTGTCAGAGCCTCCCTGACGGCTCTCCCCGTTTCCTTTGTCTGGGTTTTACACTTGTCATCAAGATGTCCCAGATGCCGAAGTGGGGAGAGTCCTGTAAACCATCTGACGTCTTCAAGCCACTTGCTTCCCTTTGAATCCAGGACTTAACAAATTTTTTTGTTTTTTAATTGCTGTTGGAGGAACCTGGTGCTTCAGTTGCCCTCACCATACGGTGTTTGAGAAATGTGTTTTCATTAGTCCGCCTTGCAACACAAGCCCGCAGACTGTTCAGCCCTGAGCTCGTAGCTGTGAAGTCAGGGGCGGGAGCCAGGTTATGAGATGGCAGGGCCACGAAGGACTGTCCTTCCGACCCCACAGTTAATAATGCAGGTGGCAGCGGGACAGAGCAGTTAACAGTTAACTAGATGGATTAGGGTCAGCAGCAGCCCGAGCCCATCACAGAGGCCTGGGCACAAACCTGATAAGCCTCTCAGAGGCTAGAACGCCACATCAGCCTCCTTCCGCTGGTCTTTGGCATTCGGCGTTTTCCCCGCTTGGCAGGACTTTGAGCTTTCACGGACAGGGACCTTCTGGTTATTGAGTTAAACTTCAGCTTCCGTAGCTGCACAGCTCAGTCTCTCAGGACTGCCCCTCCCTCGGAACTCAGGCGTTCACTAAGATAGCAGGTCTTAATGGAGGATGAAGTGGCTGTGAGACAGTCCAGACGGAGGTCACGTGGGGCCTTCCCTCAAGGAGGTTCCAGTCTAGCAGGGAAGAAGGATCATAAGCCCGTTAACAATGAAATATGTGAATTGAGAAACTTGCAAAGAGAGAAGCAGCCAGGATGCAGAGCATCACAGGAAAGCCATTTAGGATGGTCAGGGGAGGTTTCTGTAGGGAGTTGCATTGATGCCCAGACCTAGCGGTCGAGAAGAGACCTAGGGGTGTGAGGAGCAGAGGGCAGGAATGTTCAGACAGACGGGTTGGCGTGGGCTTGGCATATTGCAGGAACCGAAGGAGGCCAGTGTCATTGGAGCGTGTGCTGGGGAGGGAGTGGGGGTGCGTGCAGGGCAGGAGACCTCTGCTTGACCCAGGAACCGCACTTGTCATCGGGTGAGCGGCTCGATCGGGTGGTCTCAGCAGCCCCTGCCAAGCCTTGTCAGTGCTTCTAAAGGCTCCAAGTTGGCTTGGCTGTGACCTGCTTGGACACATGTCACTGATGCCAGAGCCATGATCTGTGAAGCAGCACTTGGCGCAGATGAGCGCTGGGTATTCTCGTCCCGCCATCCCCATCCATCTGGCCCTCTGTACGTTTAACTCGTGGATCCCAAGGATGTTCTCTGCTGCCATACGGAAGCTCCCTGATGGGCTAGTCCCCAGTGAAGTGGGCCTGCAGGTTTGGGAGGAAGGGAAGCCCTGGAGCGTACGCTTCGGGGTTGTGACCGGAGAGGTCATTGGATAGAGCAGAGGACAGCAGGTGACGATTGGCCCTCCATCAGGAATGAGCTTGCTTGCCTGGATGTTTTGCTACTTGCCAGCCATCATCCTTGCCTCCAGTGGGCCAGGTGTATTTACTTCTTTTTGGATTTTATGGTCCAGTGAGTGTGTCACAGTTGGGTTTCTTTAGAGCAGGGAAGGGAACGTGTCTGGTTAGAACACCTACCAGGTGCAGGCCCTGTGCTGGGCTTCCACCATGGCACCTCCTAACTCCCTCCTCCCGGCCTCTCAGTGGCACTTCCCCTTCTCCTTCCTTGGTTACAGATGAGGAAACGGAGGCTGCAGGTTAATAAATGCTGTGTCTACACCAGCCCAGATCCTCCACCAGCCTCATCCATCTGTTTGGACCTGAGTGTACAGGGCATGAAGTCCTTTGTCTGAGTCCATGCTGCTCTGCATACAAACACAGAGAATGGGTGTGCAAAAGATGCTTCTTGGCATCAACGTAAGGCTCAAGTTGGATGCCCTGGGGGAACCTTGGTGCTTTCAGGGCAGGAAAAGTCAGTCAGTGTTGATTCATTGGCCCGTAGATACCCAGGATGGAAGTCAGACCAGAGAGCAAAGGTCCTACTCTGTGACCTGTATGTCAGTTCTTTCTTTTCGTAATTGGAGTACAATAGCTTTACAATGTTGTGTTCATTTCTGATGTACAGTGATGCGAATCAGCCATATATATACACACATACGTACATCCCCTCTGTCTCAGACCTCCCTCCCAGCGCCTCACCATCCCATCCTTCTAGGTCAGCACAGCCCCGAGCTGAGCTCCCCGTGCTGGGCAGCAGCTTCTCACTAAGTGCTTTCTTGCTAACACAGATGGAACCCCCAGCTGAAGTGGGAAGGCACAGTAGCTGAGTGGCCACCAGGCTCTGGGCAGGGGGGCCCACCTGAGCCCTCCTTGGCTGATGCCCAGGGCGCGTTTCTTGGTGATAGAGTCTCTCCAGCACCTCTGGCATCATTCTTTTCGGGTCTCACAGTACACATTGGAGGCTCGCTGAGAATGCCTCCGTCCCCCAGTCATAGACCCACGGTGAGGCTGTCAGCGAGCTGGCACAGGACCTGAGGGTGTTACCTGAACCCCCGCAGGTCCCTTTAGTTGAGTCATTGAGTCACCCCTAGAGGGGACCCTGGCCCCAGACCCACACTGGAGATGGATTTTCTTCATCTCTAGTTGAGTAGAGGTGCATGGAACGAGATTCTAGAACGTCTCTGAGTGTTTTCACAAGAGTCCTTCCTGGGGTCTCACCAGACTCTTGTTTGCTTCAGTGGCTTCCTTTGTATAAGCCACACATTGACTTGAAGAGTAACCAAGACACTGCCTTGCTCTGGAAGATTCCCGAGGAGGTCCCTGCCACAGTGTCCTGTCACTTCAGGCAGCTCGGGCTGCATCTGTCTCCTTTCCCACTGTTGTTTGTGGTCATCGTGGTTTCTCTCTGGAGGCTCTTTTCTCCTCTTGTCTTTTGCTAAGATACAGACAGCTGTACCAGTGTACTCCACAAAAAAAGCCAGCCTCCGGCTGCTGTCAGCAGGTCTGAGACTGGAACACAGAGAGCCTGGAGTCCTCTTACCGCTTGTCCCTGGGACTTCTAGGATGAAGGCCGTGCCGCCTCCTTGCCATCTCTCCGATTTTACTCTTCACTGTTGCTAGAGATATTACTGCTGATAGTTTACCTACACATGCAAGGGCTTGGAAAGATAATATCTTCAAAATTTTGTTTAGGAAGTGCCGTTTGTTGGTTGAGGTGACATGGAGGAATATGTGAGATGCAGCCACCATGGGCGGGGATGAGGGACCAGACTGCTTAGCAGATCGGGCAGACTTTCCTGGCCAGTGCTGTTTTCCATGGGCCCTGGAGGACAGGAACAGAGAGATGTTAAGCTCACAGATCTCAAAAGAAAAGTGGTTTTTAAGGAAAAAGGTTGGACTTTGTTGCTTGCTAAAACCAAATGAATTCACCTTGAAAACATGATGAAGATCCAGTGCTTTGGTCTTGGCTTTGGAGCCCAGGCCCTTCCCTGAAGCCCAGTAACCAGATTCATTTGAGTGAGGCCCTCCCTGTCCTCCAACCCCTCTCTTAGACCTTGAACATCAGCCATGAGCAGAAGATGGCCTCTGTCCAGCCTTGGCAGGTCAGAGGAGTTGAAACATGCTGTTTATCTCTGAGTTATCAAGAGATGGCTCTGCAGTTTGGACGAGGGAGCAACTTTTTTCAGAAAAATGAAGTGTGGATGTCTTTCCAACCCATACTTAGTTCACTTCTTCACTTCCTTCTTTAGTGTTTTACAGTTTATATTATTCCTGAATTCATGAACGCTGGCAGCATCCTCAGAGATGTTGGTGAGCTGAGACTTGTAGATGTTTACTGGTTTAAACCCATCAAACCTTGTTAAAACCATCCACCTTAGAGTGAGTAGTCATTTATACCAAGGGTATGTTTGATTCTTAATGTCCACTTCACTCATTATTAGATTCTTTGCAAACATCATACTTTTCCTGAAGTGTCAAGCATAGTTGAAAATACTAGAAACACTGTTCATGTTGAAAGACTTGGGCCTTTCCGGGGGGAGTAGGGGGCGGTGTTTGACACCAAGTTTGTATTCTGCATTTGGGTGTACTAAACTTGGGGAAGTGGAAGCTAAAACATTTATCTCTATGCTTAACAGAAGCTAAGTGGCTTCTAGAACTAGTGAGATTCCAGCTGGATTTTTATTTTTTTCACTTCCTTCATTGTGATGGTTATTGGGAAATGCTCTTCAGGGTGTTTTTGCTGTTATTCTGCAGGCCGTCTTGACCTACCAGTCCCAGCTGGGATTGTTTATATTTGGATGTTTTGGGGACACTAGACTTTGGTCATCACATAACACCCAGCACATGAGTCAATCCACCTGTCTTACCTGCTAACTTCTCTACTTGGAAAGTGGTATTGATAGATTCTGTGCTGCATACTGGAGTCGTTTCCCATAGTAATCGAACTGTGTTTCACGTTGTGTTTCATAACTGCAACCTCGATGGACCCCAGCCACGTGACGCACACAAGGCAGGTGGTAAGTCATGCTTTTCAGATAAGAAACCCAGGGCACAAATGCAGGTAAGCAAATTGCCCAAGTTCACCTGGCTGGTTATCAGGGAGCACTGGCTAAAATTTAGGTTTCCAGACTTGCAGTTCTCTGGGCTCCTCTGCCTGAAGCACATGTGTTTTATCACCTAGTTCCTGGTGCGTGATCTGTGGGTTTTGATTGTTGTCAAGGGTTTCTAAGAAGAGGATTCAAGACTTAGAGTGATGACAACAGTTAGGTGAATAGTCTATAATGCCCAGCCCTGGCAAAGCTTCATCTAGCAGAAGGGTCTTGTTTCCGAGCCCATCTTCACGAGTGCATCAGGCCTCGCAGGAAACACAGGCATTCACACGTGTTCCTACCACGGCTATTCTTTACTGTGAGAGGAGTCCGTGTCTGTGCAGCTGAGAGACTTAGGGTGGTAGGTGGGGAAATAGATTATAAAAAGCCAAAAGGTGTTTGGAGTTTGACACATTCCTGCTCAGGGGAGAGGTGCTGAATGAAGCAGAGGAGCTGAGAGCATGGGCTGAGGCATCAGACCAATGGGGCTTGAGTCCTGGGCACCACCACCACTTCCCAGGACTTGGCAAGTTATTTAGCCTCTTTGAGCCTCAGTTTCCTCATCTGTAAAGTGGGGAGAGTGATAACCCCTACCTCCTGGGGTAGTTGTAAGGGTTTATTGAGGTACTGTGTCCAAAGCACTTAGGCAGTGCCAGGCAAACAGTAAGCGGTAAGTTACCACTCACTGTAACTTACAAATCAGGGTCCCCAGGAAGTGATGAAATCTCAGATAACCACGGGGCTTGGAGGAGAACGCCACAAGGTAAACCCCACACCTGGGCAGCCACTGCTGGCCAAGACTGAGGTGCGCATGTGCCGGAAGCACATGGAGAAGAGAGAAATCCAGGGAGGAATTTCCAGCAGCCCTGGGAAGTGCAGGGATTCAGCATTGTTCAGCAGGTCACATTTTTCAAATTTTTGCTCTTAGCCTGAGAACTTAGTTCATTCTGCAGCAGATAAATGAGCACCTAGAGTGAAAGTCATGGGCTGTGTCACTTGGGGAAATGGCCCAGGCAGTCAGATAGAAAAGCTCATTCTCTGGAACTTCGGAAGGCTCAGTGGGAGGGTTTCTGGACGGTGAACGACTGCAGGGTGAAATGCTTTCTTTTGGGGAAGGATCCGAGTCTTAAGCTGTCCCAGGAGCACGGGGACTGCTCCCTGGACCCTCCCCCAGGCCGGGCCTAAATCACATCCACCTCTTCTTCCTGCTGCTTTCCCTTCCTTTATCTGAGATGCTCATAAAGGGCTCCTCCCGTGTCCCTGAGAACTTCACAGGTGGCTCAGTGGTAAAGAATCCGCCTACCAATACAGGAGATGGGTTCAGTCCTTGGGTTGGTAAAATCCTCTGGAGGAGGAAATGGCAACCAACTCCAGTATTCTTCCCTGGAGGAGTCTGGCAGGCTACAGTCCATGGGGTCGCAAAGAGTCAGACACAACTGAGCAACTGAGCACATACACGTGTCCCCGCAAGTGCAGGCTGGCTGGCTCTGGGTTCCAGGGTACGAAGACTGTCACCCCCGCCCCACCCCAAGTCTCTGAACTCTGGGAAAGATGACTTTTCAATAAGGTGCTCAGTCACTCACCTTCCCTGGTGTGTGTCCAGCACCTGGGGAAGGCCCGTGTCTCCCCGTCTTCTCCCCAGACCCCATCCTGCACAATGTGACCGGGGCGTGACCTCTTGCATCTCGAGAAAGGCGTGCCCCCACCCTCTCCTGCACACTTCCGGCCTATTGTCTAGCGGAGCTGCCAGTCCTCCACTGGTCCCTAACTTTGGGTGGCCTCTGGTTTCAGAAACTGGGAGGGCTTGTCATAAATCACACTCTGTTTCTTTGCAAGAACTTGGCCGGGCATAGTAGGTAGCTGCCAGGCTCATTAAGAGATGTCTTACTATTTTCAAGAGTGATCCGAAAGAGCGGTTTCCTTATTATTTTCAGCTTAAGAGCTCATTCCTGAGTCCCATACAGCTCGGGCAGCCGAGGAGGGCAAACTGTGTCCACTTGACATTTATCCCAGAGTTGGAATGAAACTCAGGTCAGGTGTCACCCACCCACCCCTAATCCTGGTCAAGGGGACTGACTTGAACTCAGGAGGCCTGGTTCTCTGTGTTCATTTTCCGCTCTGGGCCTCAGTTTCCTCCTCTGTAAAAGATGGAGGGCAGGACTAAATGGGTAGTTTCCAGTGTTCTGTGGAACCCTGGAGTTGCAAGGAAGATTCCAGTGGTGAGAGGGGGTCCTCCCCACTCTATCTCAGGCTGAGCAGTTGTGCCTGTATCTCTCTAATACCTGGTCCTTACCCCAGTGTTAGGGGAGGGAGGAGGAGCCAGTTTCCTTGGTGGGAAAAGCATCTGGAAGTGGCTGACATAGGGTGCTTCCAGCTTTAACATTCTCTGACCTGTGGTTTCTTTTTTGTAGTGGTGGTTTTTAAACCTGGCTTACAATGGCCACACCTAGATCCCCTCCCCTCCTCTGTCCTCCAGAATTCCCATGTAGGTGGTCACTTTCTCACCTGGTCCAACCCTGCCTGCCTTCCCTCAAGCGCCTCCAAACACGTACCCGTTGTCTGTGATGTTGGCACTGGTGCTGGGTCTGCCCCCAAACCAGTCTTTGCTTTTTTGGAGTTGCCTGCCGACCCCTGGGGCTGGTGTTCTGTGTGATCATTAAGAAAGTAGGTAGTGGAGATGGCCCTGAGCGCAGGGGCAGGGAGCCAGCGAGGCTCTGCCTCCTCTCAGCTGACCTCTCCGACCCCAGCTCTCCTGCCTCTAAAGTGATTATGAATGATGGATTTATGAATGATGGCATCTATCTTGACAGTCTCCTAAGATGCTGATAAGACAGCTTATGTGAAAAGGGCTTTGGAATCTAATGTGATTTGGAGATAAGCGGGGAGGGGAGGGTGGTGGTGAAGAGAGATGGGCTGTGAGGGTGTCAGACTCAGATCCCTCTGCTGGGGAAGGTAGCCTCTGAGGGTAGCCCCCAGTCTGGACCACCTTGACCAAGTTTTCTAGCCTTCTGGAAGCAAAGCAGTTGCTTTTTCCATCTCTCTTTTCATAGTGATATGACTTAAATACAATCATATGTATAGATTTTAAGTGTAGAGTTTGATCAGATCTGACAAATACCATCAGATTTGGTCATATTTGTTTTGTGTGGCTGCTGTAACAAATTACTAATATCTTACTAAATTGCTAAAATCACTAAATCTTACAAATTACTAAAATTACTTTCAGCAATAAATTACTAAGAATAATAAATTACTAGAATCATAGTGGCTTTAGACAGCCAGATATTTTATCTTACAAGTTCGACATGAGTCTTAACCAGACTAAATCAAGATTCAGTGGGGGAGGGGGTCCGGGGGAGGGAATTTGTTTTCCTGCCTTTGCCAGTTTCTAGAGGCCCCTCGCAGTCTGTGGCCCCTTCCTCATCTTCAAATTTCTAAACCAGCCACGCTGAGTGGAGTCTTTCTCATACTGCATCCCTCCACCCTCCTCCTCTACATTTTTTTTTTCTTTTTTGGCTGCACCACGTGGCTTATGGCATCTTAGTTCTTCAACCAGGGATCCAACCCGTGCCCGCTGCATTGGAAGTGCAGTCTTTAACCACTGGACCCCTCCTCTTCTACTTTTAAGCACCCTGGTGATGACACAAGCCCTTTGACTAATCCAGAATCATCTCCCAGTTTTAAGATCAACTGACTAAGAACCTTAACTCCATCTACAACTTCCTTCCCCTTTGCCATGTAGGCTGGCATATTTATGAGTCCCACAGATGAGAGTCTGGACGTCTTTGCAGGGCTGGGGGGATTCTTCTATCTGCCTCACCTGTGCAGCCTCCATCCCAATTGAGACATTGTCTTCACTCCGGAAAGTTCTTGTTTCCTTTTTGGTCACTTCTCACTCACCACCCACCCCCCTGCCCAGAGGCAGCCAGTTTTGCTGTTACTGACGACTCGTGCACTACACTAGTTTTCTCTGGAAGTGCAGTGAAGTCAAGTCGCTCAGTCGTGTCCAACTCTTTGCGACTCCATGGAGTGTAGCCTACCAGGCTCCTCTGTCCATGGGATTTTCCAGGCAAGAGTATTGGAGTGGGGTGCCATTTAAGGGGTACCTCAACCCTGGGTGGAGTGCAGTGAAGTTTGGAGAAGTGAAACAGTCTCTCCGTGACTCTTGGTTCTAGGTTTGGGGAACAGTGGGGGAGGGGAGAGCAATTCACTGAAACACATTCGAGAAGGGCGGTGGGCAGGTAGCCAGGAAGAGCCTGGAGGGGCTGGGAGCCAGTCACTGCCTGCTCTGGTCCAAGGTCCCACTTGCTTCTGGAAAAATGGTCCAGAGGAGGGCGCCCCCTTCCCCTCCCAGGCCCTGTGAGGCCCTGGCGACAGAAGGAGGTGGAAGGAGCAGGTCTGTGAATGGTGTGCAGGAGCTGAGCTCACCGCCTCTGGGTGACACCAGGCACAGCCTACCCCAGGGAGGCCAGGGGTGAAGGGCTTAGCTCTTCTGCATGCTGTGGTTTTCACTTCTCCTGTACAAGGTCCTCTCCTTCCAGCATGTCACTGAGTTTCCCACTCAAGAGACCTGAAAGTTCTCCGCTGTCCTCCCCTTGCTGCTCTGCCGCCCCCGGGGCCCCGGCGTCCTGGGAAGATGCTGTTTGTCACAGCGCCGGCATCTCAGGGGTGCTCCCCACAGGAGGCACGTTATCTCAAAGACCCAAGAGCGTCTCCTGATTTCCGAAAGGAGTAATAGTAACAGCTTCTTCATCAGAGCAGGCTGGTGGGCGGTGTTAGGCGACAGGCACGGAGATTCACCCATGCTCCCAGCACCTCGTCAGGTCAGCCATCGGGAGTGTCACTGTCATTAGCTCGTGGGTCTTCATATCCATTCGTGAAGGGCACACCCTGTTATGATGCCCATTTGGTAGATGAGAAGATTTGCATTTCAGAGATGTTGTCACTTTCTAAGGTGACACCAGCTTGTGAGTGGTGGAGCCGAGGCCTGCTCTCTCTGACTCTGGAGGTCGTTCTCCCTACTGAGCCCCTCAGGTGATGGCTTTGCTGTGGCTTTTTCTTGTGATAGTTGGTTAACGGTGGTGCAGAACCAGCTCATTTTGTGGGCACCATGCTAAACGCTTGGTGTGCACCTCAGCAGCCTTTCCCCGTGGGTTCAGAGAGGTTGGGTACTTTGCTCAGGGTCCCAGAGCTGGTGGGTAAGGGACCCCAGCCTCAAACCCAGGAGGTCCAGCTGGAAAGCTTGCCCTACTAACCCTCCGTTAAGATATGTTTCCTTCCTTTGAGGCTCTGGTGTGACCTCTCTCCTCTCAGTTCTTGCTGTGAGGCATGATGGGGTTTGCCTGCCTTTTCAGTTTTTTGATGTCCAGTGGCCAAGAATCAGCTAGGTCTCCTTTCGCATCGTCTAGCACCATCCTTGTTTGATATCACTTTTCTGTGCTTACTTGTGTCACCGTACTCCACTGTCCACTTTACCATTTCACTGACCACATTTTGTTTACAAAGCAGCATCAAATCCTTGAGGGACTGAGGATGTTATAAATAACGCAAAATAAATACACTGGCCATTGCCGAAACATACAGAAGCATGTAATCCTCCGTACCTTGCCCTCCTCTCATTTCACCAGAGGCCTCCTTGCCCTGACCCTGTCCAGTGACATCTGGCTGGATGTGAAACACTGTGTTGGTAGCAGGTGTTGGGTGTGCACTGTGACAGATGACAGACGGTGGGCTTTGGCTGCTCACTGATGCATTTGTCTTCCTGCATGACCAGACTGCCCACAGATGTTTTTTAAGTTGCCTTCATACCATGGCAAGACAAATGGGGCAGCAACTGAACTTCATTGCCCCAAACAGCCACCTTCCTGCAGAGTCTCCCCGTGACCCCCGTGGCTGAGATGTTGTTTGACGAGGAAAATGTCATCACTGTGTTGGGGTGGCTATCGGTTGAGGTCTTAGTCCCCTGCACATCTCCTTTTGTTTGTCTGCAGACACATCGGCTCTGAAAAAAGTGAACAAGTAGAACTTGCTTTTTCACGAGTGAGCAATTTTCCAGAGTGAACGTATGTTTTCCTTACCAAGCTACCAGTTTCATAGGGGCACATACTCCTTTTCGTTCATTGTTGTTTCTCCTCTAACAGGCATAATGCCCAACTCATGACAGGTGTGCAGTAAATAGTGGGTGGCGGATGGATGGATGGATGAGTGGATGGAATACTGGTTGGATGGATGGGCAAAAGAGAAACCTAAAAGAAAGTAAAGGGCAATGGAGGGCTTCCCTAGTAGCTCAGCTGGTAAAGAATCCATCTGCAATGCAAGAGATCCCAGCTCGATTCCTGGGTGGGAGTGATCTCCTGGAGAAGGGATAGGCTATCCACTCCAGTATTCATGGGCTTCCCTGGTGGCTCAGCTGGTAAAGAATCCACCTGCAATGTGGGAGACCTGGGTTCGATCCCTGGGTTGGGAAGATCCCCTGGAGGAGGTCATGGCAACCCACTCCAGTATTCTTGCCTGGAGAATCCCCATGGACAGAGGAGCCTGGTGGGCTACAATCCATGGTTTCTCAAAGAGTCAGACACGACTAAGCGATTAAGCACACATGGGCGCATACACACACACACACACACATACACACACACGGCAGTGGAGCACGTGAAAGCCTGGAGCTTGGCTCAAAGAGTGGGAATGATAGAGGGTGACACTCGGAATGATAAGGCCAAGCAGGAGGCAGGCAGGGAGTTGGAAACTGGCATTTGGGAGTGGCTGAAGAGGAAATGGTAAGACCCGGGAGCACAGGTAGGAGGGCTGTATCCTGCATTGTACGTAAGAAATAACCAGAGGTGAAGAATAGGGAGAGAGAGAGGAAAGGGCAGGACTGAGAAGAGCTCTGTGGGCAAGTGGCATGGACATCTGTCAGTGTAGCTTGTGGACCGGTGGCTGGAAGAGCGGCCACAGGGGCTGAAGCTGCGTGGCGGCAGATGGACACGCAGTGGCTTTCGGGGCGGGGGGCGGCGGGCTGCTCAGTCAGGCCCAGGGTGTGCGGGGGTGAGAGGTGGAGTCGAGGGGCTTTGTGAGGCTGGTAAGAGTTTGGTTTTTTCTGGGATTGCAAGCTTAGGGTTACCTTCTGTAAGGAAGTGCCATCTCTCCAAATGGGGGAGGAAGTGAAATTGGCAGAAAGCTCCAACCGGAGAAGCAAATACATTGTTTGGAGCTTTGTTTTATTCCTCTGGAAATTGACCGTATTGTATTTTTATGTAAATAATCCACAACAGCGTGGTGTTTGCAAAGGGGTGAAAAGAGAATGCTCGTAAACGAAGTTGAGACACCATATTGTGTTTTCACATCAACAACGTATACTATTGCTTGCAGTGGGTCCAGAAAAACAAGTGCGTATCCAAGAGGCGAACTACCTGTTAACTGTAAGCTTGTTCATCTCTACCTGCCCTTTAAGACCTCATTTGAAAACCACCTTTTCCATGGAGATCTTGGGATCACTCCAGATCTATGTCATCCTTGCCAGCTCTGAACGTCTATAATATAATTGTCTTTGTAGCTTCTGGAGCACTTTTTACACGTTTCAGCATTCCTTACAGGCATGTCTTCGTAATCTGGTGTGGAGCCCTAGAGGGCCGGGTCGCATGTCTTACTTATCTGTATATATTCACAGGGGTTTGCAAAGAGGAGGGTTCATAGATGTCCTTGAACACGACTGGCCGTGCAACAATTACCAAAAATACATTCTGCTTTCATTGTTACTGGAGTTGATATCTGTGTGTGTTGGGAGTTGTGCTTAGTTAGCTAAAATCTGCCCACCACCCCCTAGCAGGCTTCCCAGGCCGGTATGACTTCTTCAGCCAAGACGTGACAGTTTGCTCTCAAAGCTCCTTGTAGACAAATTCGGGCTGTCGAATCGAGTCAATGACAGTGCAAGAAACAGTGTTGAACCTTGGTCCAAACTGAGATGGGTTTTCAGGTTTTGTGTCTGGCTCTGATCTTCGTGAGGTTTTGGTGTCCTGAGTGGGATTCAGTAACTGGTGTGTCACAGTGTTGAAAAAAACCCATGGGTTTTCCCTGGCAGCACTCCTTTTTCTGCCGGTTGACAGAAGACAAGAAGTCGGAGAAATTCTTCAAGGTTTTCTATGACCGAATGAAGGTGGCCCAGCAGGAAATCAAGGCAACAGTGACCGTGAACACCAGTGACTTGGGAAATAAAAAGAAGGATGACGAAGTGGACAGGGATGCCCCGTCACGGAAAAAAGGTAAACACTCCCCTGCTTGCCTCTCTGGGGTCAGCTGGATTGTGAGTATGGGAGGACCGCTGGTTTTGCTTTAATTTTTACAGGACTTCTAGACTCCCAGATGGATTCTAACTGGGGCTTTCAGAAGAATAAAGCAAATCTGATTGTGATAAAACTCTTCCTATGTAACCTGGAAGAGTGGCTCAGTGGTAAAAGAATCTGCCTGCAATGCAGGAGACTCAGTTTTGATCCCTATGTCAGGAAGAGCCCCTGGAGGAGGGCATGGCAACCCACTCCAGTGTTCTTGCCTGGGAAATCCCATGGACAGAAGAGCCTGGCCAGCTACAGTCCATGGGGCTGCAAAGAGTCAGACGTGACTTAGTGACTAAACAACGGCAACAACATGTAACCTGAACTGAATTCCTGCTGCTTGGGAAACTCCTTATGTTTAATAAACTAATACTTTCTTGGTCAAACTCAGGGTTTTACTGGCAGGAAATCCACTGATAATCTCTTCCTGTAATTTTCATTTAATGTCCAGGAAAGTTGAGGAAGATACACACTTTAAAACAAAAGGTATTGTCTAATCCTCCCTTACTCTCTAAAATATTCGAAAGTTCATGAAGCTTTTTATCCATTACCTTCCTTGAAGAGAAGTAATACTGGGGAGTGGGTAGACTCAAAAGTGCTAGAGTCAGATGGCCTTGAGCAGATCTGAGCCTTAGTTTTTTTAAGTTTAGAGCTGGGTTTCTCAGCCACAGCACGTGGGACATCTGGACAATCCACTGCTGTCAGGGCTGGCCTGTGCATTGCAGGCTGTGTGCCAGCATATATGGCCTCAGCCCAGTAGATGACACTGTGTGTATGCTAAGTTGCTTCCGTCATGTCCACCTCTTTGTGATTCCATGGACCATAGCTCGCCAGGCACCTCTGTCCCTGAGATTCGCCAGGCAAGAATACTGGAGTGGGTTGCCATGCCCTCCTCCAGGGGATCTTCGTGACCCAGAGATCGAACCCGCATCTCTTATGTCTCCTGCTTTGGCAGGTGGGTTCTTTACCACTAGCACCACCTGGGAAGCCTGTAGGTACCAGTAGCCCATCTCCAACTTGAAATCTCTCCAGATATTTCCTGTCATCCCTTGGGTGGAAATGGGGGCAAAATCACCCCTAGTTGGTAACCACTGGTGTAGAATGGGGATAAACAGAAGAAAAAGAAGGAAGGCTTACATTTACTGAGTACTTCCTAAGAACCAGGCACTGTCCAAAGTCCTTACCATGTGTTGCTTCATTTAGAACTCAAGTCAACACTGTAAAATAAATTATTTTACATCCATTTTACAGACCAGGAAACTGAGGCATCAGAATGGTAATTAACTTGTCAAGAACATGGAACTAGTAAGTATACGAGTCAGGATCTGAACCCAGGCAGTCTGGCAACAGAGTCTAATGCCCCTAACTCTGGTGCCTGGTTACCTTACAGGGTTAGTGCGAGAATTCAGCGAGGTAATTAATACACATCAAGTGCTTGATCATGGTGCTCTGGGGCTCCGTAAAGGGTTCCATCAGTTGTCATATAGTAACAGTAATTACCATTTGCTTAGCTTATGTTGACTCTCTTGGGAACCCTCTCAGAGAAGGACTTCAGTGATGTTCTCCCCATTTTACAGGTGAGGAAGCTGAGCCCCAGAGTCATAGGTGCGTGAAGCTGGCAGAATCTCTACTACTTTTTCTCTAAATGAGAGCAAGCTGAGGTGAGGTGACGCCTTAGAGCCACAAGTGAGCTGGCAGGGCCCGACTCAGTTTTAATTCTAAGGGCTGAGAGAAGATGGTGGCATCTTGGAGCGTTTTGCCAACCTTGAGGCGCTCTCTAGTGATCGCAGAACTTAGGTCTCTCTAAACATCGTCTCTGGCGTGGTGAATAGCGTTCCATTCCCGAGGATTCGGCAGCATTGATTGTCTCACGCTTGCGTTCTAGCCAAAGAGCCTGCGACGCAGATTACGGAAGAGGTGCGGGATCAGCTCCTGGAGGCCTCTGCCGCCACCCGCAAAGCCTTCACCACCTTCAGGAGGGAGGCTGACCCCGACGACCACTACCAGTCCGGAGAGGGCGCCCAGGCCGCGGCGGACAAGAGCAAGGACGACCTGGAGATGAGCGCGGTCATCACCATCATGCAGCCCATCCTCCGCTTCCTGCAGCTGCTGTGCGAAAACCACAACCGGGACCTCCAGGTGAGGGCGGACCGGGGGCGGGGCGGACGTGAGGTGGGGGCGGGGAGTCCAAGCTCCTCCCAGCTCCGCCCAGCTTCTCTGTGACTTGGGGGCTCCCCTCCCTTCAGCCGGCAGTCTCCTCCAGCTGAGGGCCCAGACTGTTCTTGCCCTCCGAAGCGTCTCTGTCTCATCTCCTCAGGGGTAAAATCTCACGCTCATCTGTGTTGTCGCCCCTGCTGCACATATATATTTGTGATGTGTGTGTGTGCGCACGCCGGTAGTCTGCCACGTTTTGATGTTTAGGTGCACAGGTAAATCTTGACTTGGTGGTGGGGTGGGTGATTAAATATATTAGACTTACAGAATCTGGTACATGGAAAGTTCTAATCAATATGTATTGGTTGAATGAATAAAGTGGTCTTCTGGTATTTTACATTTGTCCTTCAGTTGCTGAGTCACCTCTGACTCTTTGCGACCCCATGGACTGCAGCACACCAGGCATCCCTGTCCTTCGCTACCTCCTGGAGCTTGCTCAAACTCGTGTCCATCGAGTCTTTGATGCCATCCAACTATCTCATCCTCTGTCACCTCCTTCTCCTCTTGCCCTCAATCTTTCCCAGCATCAGGGTATTTTCCAATGAGTCAGCTGTCTGCCTTAGGTGGCCAAGTATTGGAGCTTCAGCATCAGTCCTTCCAGTGAATATTCAGGGTTGATTTCCTTTAGGATTGCCTGGTTTGATCTCCTTGCTGTCCCAGTTCAGTTCAGTTCAGTCGCTCAGTCGTGTCCGACTCTTTGCAGCCCCATGAATCGCAGCACGCCAGGCCTCCCTGTCCATTGCCATCTCCCGGAGTTCACTCAGACTCACGTCCATCGAGTCCATGATGCCATCCAGCCATGTCATCCTCTGTCGTCCCCTTCTCCTCCTGCCCCCAATCCCTCCCAGCATCAGAGTCTTTTCCAATGAGTCAACTCTTCGCATGAGGTGGCCAAAGTACTGGAGTTTCAGCTTTAGCATCATTCCTTCCAAAGAAATCCCAGGGCTGATCTCCTTCAGAATGGACTGGTTGGACCTCCTTGCAGTCCAAGGGACTCTCAAGAGTCTTCTCCAACACCACAGTTCAAAAGCATCAATTCTTCGGTGCTCAGCCTTCTTCACAGTCCAACTCTCACATCCCAGGGACTCCCATAAATGTTCACAAATATTTGTTGAGCGGATGATTCCACAAATGCTTTGTTCACTTTTTGTTGTTGTGGCCAAGGCTTATTGGGCACTTAGATGACTCTGGATGCTAAGTGTCTCCTGTATTATTACACTTGTTTTATAGATGAAGAAACTGAGGTGCACAGGACTCATTTAGGGTATGCAGAGCTCACATTTGAGCCCAGGCAGTCTGGTGGGTAGAGTTTGTGCTGTCCACCACCACATTCAGATAGAGGCTGTTTTCTTCCTTGCAGACTTTCTCCAACAGCACAGGCTTTTCAGGAAGGGCCAAGGATGGGTTCCAGAGATACACTGTTCTGAGCGGACGCAGGTCTGTAGAAGCCGTCGCTCCCCGGAAGCGCGCTGGAGCCTGGCTCCTTGGCCATTAGCTGGTTCTGCTGCTGATTGTTAGGGAAAATACTCCCCTCTGCCTTAAAGGGATGAAGCTGAACCAAAAGAGTGTGCCTGAACTCCTCTAAGATAGAATATTTCCTCCTAAAGTAAATACATTAGCAGTGGTAGTTTTATTTGAATCATGATGGTTTGAAAAGAAAATAATTCTAGGAACTTCAATGGTGGTCCAGTGGTTAAGACTTCACTTCATTGCAGGGGGTGCGTGTTTGATCCCTGGTCAGGAAGTTAAAATCCCACATGCCCCCTGGCCAGAAAACCAAAACATAAAACAGAAGCAGTATTGTAACAAATTCAGTAAAAACTTAAAAAATGGTCCACATCAAAAAAAAAAAAAGTAATAATTGTAGTCCAAACATAGCAAGGGGAAGGTGCATGCTTGAAATGTTGTATTGTCGACTTGACCCTCCAGGTGGTTTGATGACTTTTCACATGTTAGCTGTGGCCAGACCATTTGGTGCCACAGCTAGAAATGGCTTGTCCTTAAAAGCTTCTGCAGACTCTCTACCTAGGTAAGCTGAGTAATGAATTTAATTGTTAAACAGTAAGAACAGTGAAATGAAGTTTGCAGTATTAATACCATCTGTACTGATTTTTCAATCCAATGAGTCTGAAGAGCCTGGGCTTTGAAAAAGCATTCAGATCCAAGGTCATCAGCCAGCCACATCTGGCCCGTACTTCAAAACGAAGGGGTTTCCGTCAGCCAGGCAGTGACTTCAGGCTCATTCTCGACTTTGACACCCGCTCATCTCCTCCACTGACATTCCCAGCTTCATCCCTGTCCACAGCTGAGTGTGAGATCTTGGCTGTCAGTCTTCTTTTTCTTGCTTGTTGCTCAGACATTCCTACTTGGGACATAGAACACGTCAACCCTCAACGCACTGGCCTGACGCCTGCATGCTGAGCTCAGTGGGCAGACAGAGCTCTCATGACCCAGAGGTCAGGGTCTGGTGACTGTCTCCTTGGCTGGCATTTCTCTGTTTGAAGGCAGACTGTATCTGTTCCACCTTCCGTATCTACACCATCCATCACGGGGGAGACAGGCCCAGGGAGCGTGAGCGACACCGTGGGAAACCCGGCTGTCCCACCAGTAGGAAAACAAAGCCTTCGGCTCGACTGTGGCATGTTTGTGGATGGGGGCCCCGCCCTGCTGCTGGGGTGATTTCTAGGCTGAACTTCGTGGCCATTGCCCTGTACTGTTAGCCTGTACCAGAGTCACTGGTCTCCACCAACCTCAGGCTCCGAAGGAAAAGTAGATTAAGACTTTGCATGTGTGTTGATTTCCTCACCTCGGCGAGGACCTGCTCTGTGCCCTGAGCCAGGGCAATGGAGACCCCCGCAACAAAGCAAGAGCCCCTGGTAAGAGGGAGACAACCATGCAGCATGCTGAGGGCTGTTGTTGTGCCACCTTAGGGGTTTTATAGATTCAGAACAGGAGAACCAACACAGTGAGCCAGGTCCAGGAAAACTTCTCAGAGAAGCTGATGTCTGCTGAGTTCTGAACTAACCAAACACAAAAACCCCCCTTGAGTAGAGTCCCGTCCATGAACGTCAGAGGGGTGGTCCCAAGGTGCTCGTTTTCTGAGTGTAGCTCTGGTTTCATGGATCTGTTCTTCCTCCCCTCCGCCCCCTGGAGCTCCCATCTTCACTGGGGAAGCAGAGGGGGGCCTCATTGTATGAGTTCACCGTTTCTTGTGGGGAAGTCCTCACAGTTGTTTTGTACCTTATTGTTGTTCAGTCGTGGCCAACATGACTGAGCCTACAGCATGCCAGGCTTCCCTGTCCTCCCAGAGTTTGCTCAAACTCATATCCATTGAGTCAATGATGCCATCCAACCATCTCATCTTCTGTCGCCCCCTTTTCCTTCTGTCCTTAATCATTCCCAGCATTAGAATCTTTTCCATTGAGTCGGTTCTTTGCATCAGGCGGCCAGTTTTGGAGCTTCAGCTTCAGCATTAGTCCTTCCAATGAATATTCACAGTTGATTTCCTTTAGCATTGACTGGTTTGATCTCCTTGCTGTCCAAGGGACTCTCAAGAGTCTTCTCCGGCACCAAAGTTCAAAAGCATCAGTTCTTCACCACTCAGCTATCTTTAGCTCTTAGCAAAACTCTGAATTGATTCCCCAAGACCCCCATGGGCAGAAGCACCTTTTCATGAGTCCTTCCAAAACTCCATTCTCCAATATACTGGTCTGCCAGAAACAGTGGTATTGTGGGGACAAGGAGCGTACAGTATAATATATTTAAAAAAAAAACTTAGCAATTTAACCTTTGAGGGTACCATGACGCCAGTAATTTTAAACTGTTTAAGGCTGCAGAATTCTTTGTTTGAACAGCTCAGAAGGTACAAGGTAAAGCATATGAAAGCAAGGCTGCTTTGTTCATAATAGAAACTACAGAGTGCTCGAACTTTGCTTTCTCATCTGTAAGAGCCCTGAGACATGGGGCATTCCCAGGGTCCCCCAGGGTTTTGCAGGGGCCGGCTGGCAAACTAGCAGTCTGGACCAAGGGTTTAGAAGGATGAAGGTTGCACTCATCTTTACAGACTCCCGCTAAGTCAGACAGCCTGAGCTAGTTAATAAAATCGCTCTGACAAGAAGATGCTTGTAGGAGTCTGGCTCTCAAAATGGTAGTTTTAAGCGGGATTCGGCAGCTCTGAATGCCATCTTCTTGGCAGTTTTCTGGATCTGATGGTGAATCTCTGGGTCAGGGTTTCCTCTTGGATCTGAGGGGGAAGACATTTTCACGAGGAAAGAGGGACCAGCTCCCTGGTAGAAGGAAGTGCAGATAAGCCCAGAGAGGGAGGGATTCTGGCCTTTTGAAGTTGCCCAGAGTTTCTTGTCTTGTTTATAAGCTTAACTCTCCTGTTGATAAGTGTTCAGTAGAGATAAAGCCACCAAACTTGACTTTGCCAAACAGGCAGTTGCTCCCTTAAGCAAGCTTTGTTCACAGTAGCAAGAACCTTGATGGGAAGGACTGTTTTTGAACCATTTTTCCATTGCTTTTGAACCTTCCCCTGAGAGGCTGGCTTTGCCTTTGATCTGGGTTAAGGAATGCAGATCCTGATTTCTGTCCATTGAGGCCTGTTTAAGCCCAGACTTAAATTCTTTGATTTCCTTCATCTTCCCATTCTGACTTTTCCCTGGCACTCCAAGGAAGACCAGAAAAAATAACAGGATTTTTCTAGCCTAGGCCAGGTGGGGTGAGTGGTATGTGCTAAGGGTAAATTGTATTCCTTAAGCATGGAAGGAGTTCCCATGGGCCTTTAGTAAGTGGCACAGCAAAACAGCTCTGTTTTTGTAGAGACTAAGAGAAAGTGGATGTGAATTAGGAGGGAGAAATTCTGGGTGGATATGCTATAAAGATCATGAGAAATGGGAGAGGCTTTCAAGAAAGGGCTGCTCACTGTCCTTCCTGGGGAGTCTGAAGCATGTCAGCCTTGATGACTCCCCAAGTCCCCTTTCTCCCATTCATCCGACTTAGTTCGGACCTCCAGGCAGTGTTTGTGAAGCCCCTGGCCCGAGACAGTCCCTGTGCTAATTGTCTGTCGCCAGTGCTGGTGCTCAGACCTCTTTGGAATCAGGATGGAGGGCTTCCTGAAAGAAGTCACTTGACACCTATCCTGAAGGAAGAGAAGTTAATCAGAGTGGAGACAGGGAGAGAGTGATAGACAGACGGAACGGTGCAGCTGAAGCCCCAGAGATGAGAGAGTGAGGGGTGCTTGAAAAGCAGAAAGAAGTTCGTTGCTGCCAGACAGAGAAGAGCATGGCGGGAGAGAGGATGTCCCTGAGCAGAGGTGGGGCACGGCAGGAATGATGGCGCAGGAGTTGGGAGGAAATTGGACTTCAAGAGCCATGCTGTGCATTTGAGCCTAGGGCAGTCTGGCCCTCCCCTGTCCTCTTCCTGAATCTTCCTCCACCCCACCATTGCATGGCATGGGGTTCAGCCAGGCTGTTATGGGGTAGAATCTTCTTTGAGGGACTGGAGCAAGAAATGGCTGTGGAACCCTCCTCTGGCTTCCTGTAGTCCTTAGAAATGTAGTCACATGCAAGCTCACGTGGTTCTCAAACATCTGTCCTTCCCCACCTCCCACCCGGACCTGAATGATGGCTCAATTTTTAGACTCGTCAGAAAGGCTTCAGCATAAGGAACTGAGCTTAACTTGGGGTTGGGGTGACAGTGACGGGTGGTTAGCTTGTTGACAAGTCAAGCATTAAACTTGATTACCAGCTTTTAATCTGTGCATTTATAAATGTTTTAATTATATAAGGAATATATTCTTTGTACAATGAATATATTCTTTGTATAATGAATATATTCTTTGTACATAATGAATGAATTATACAATGAATGTATTCTTTCTCTGAAGGCTTTAATGAAAATAAGTGTTTGGTTTAAAAAAAAAAAAAAAAGGTCCCTCTTTGCATTCCCACGTTGTTCTGAACTGAATCCTTCCTGGCCTTTTCCTGTATATTTAGATGGGAGCATTGGATCCCTATTAATCTGCTATTTGCCCTTTTTGTTTCCTGAACTCAACAGTATATCCTAGAGATCTTTCCACATTGATACATATGGACCTGCTTCTGTGTTTGCAACTTGCAATATTAAAGAATGCTGATGAACTATCATTTGTTTGTGTCCCAACTGATGAGCCTTTAGCTTGCTTCCAGTTCTTCTCTGTCTCAAACAATGCCGTTGCGAACATCCAATATGTACTTTGCAAACAGTAATAGAGGTGGAATTACCAGATCAAAAGTTACATGCATTTTATCTTTTAATTATCTTTTTAGAAAGATAATCCAAAAAAGATAATTTTCTGATTTTCTACAGCAAACATATGTAGCTTTTATAACTATGCCCACAAGTATTTGTAGTTAATATTTGCCTCTTTTTAAGAAGAGATTGCTGGAGTCTATGACCAAAAAAAAAAAAAAAGGTCCCTCTTTGCATTCCCACGTTGTTCTGAACTGAATCCTTCCTGGCCTTTTCCTGTATATTTAGATGGGAGCATTGGATCCCTATTAATCTGCTATTTGCCCTTTTTGTTTCCTGAACTCAACAGTATATCCTAGAGATCTTTCCACATTGATACATATGGACCTGCTTCTGTGTTTGCAACTTGCAATATTAAAGAATGCTGATGAACTATCATTTGTTTGTGTCCCAACTGATGAGCCTTTAGCTTGCTTCCAGTTCTTCTCTGTCTCAAACAATGCCGTTGCGAACATCCAATATGTACTTTGCAAACAGTAATAGAGGTGGAATTACCAGATCAAAAGTTACATGCATTTTATCTTTTAATTATCTTTTTAGAAAGATAATCCAAAAAAGATAATTTTCTGATTTTCTACAGCAAACATATGTAGCTTTTATAACTATGCCCACAAGTATTTGTAGTTAATATTTGCCTCTTTTTAAGAAGAGATTGCTGGAGTCTATGACCAAAAAAAAAAAAAAAATCTCTGTATGAAAATAGACACTGTATTATGAGGTGGTTGAAATTGCCTTGGTTTACTTCGTTGAGAAGTATCTGCTCTTAAGTCTTTTGTTAACATTGTAAGTTTACCTTGAGGATACATACTCGGGCACACGCACACAAGCATACACACATTTATTCAATTTTGTTCCTTCCTTTAATAATGGAAGTGACCCAGCAAGGTAATCCAGATGGCCACCATGGCCGTGGGCGTAAGCCCTCCTGTGCCACTTCATGCTGTGATGATTTACCCTCAGGACTACACTCTGCATTCAGCATCCAGACCACACCATCATCCTTTCAATAAAACCACTGTCCTTGGAAATGTCAGAAGACTCTGAACTTAACATGTGGTGGGCGGGGAGGTGGGCTGGAGCGGGAAGGAGAGAAATAAGAAACAAGGGTCTCAGAGTCTAAAGCGCGTTGTCAAATAGGAGCTCTTCTCCACTGTGTCCCATGCAAAAGCCAAGGGTTCGTAGCTGTTGCCAAGCCGCATCCATGGCTGACCATCATGGGGGCTGACTCTTCTGTTCTAACCAACGCAATCCTGTGCACCAACCGACTACACATGATCAAAACGGCAGGCTGAGTGACCGTTTCCCTCTCTCTCTGCCTCTGCTCCCCAAACCTGGGGACTCCCCAATTGCAGAACTTCCTCCGTTGCCAAAATAACAAGACCAACTACAATTTGGTGTGCGAGACGCTGCAGTTTCTGGACTGCATTTGTGGAAGCACCACCGTGACCATTGGTGCCTCTCCAGATGTATATTTTTGGAGTGGAACCCAGTACAGTCACTGCTTATCCATGACATCTTACAGATTTTGTGAGGTTTTGCACTGATGCTAGAATGAGTATGGTTTTTAACTCAAATTCTAGCTGTGTCCTAGTTGGAGGGGATAGGCCAGTGCTTAAAAGAGCCCATGATAAACCCAGTGGCCAAGGCAGGTATGACATGCCGTGTTACTTGGGAACCAAGGCCAGAACTTTGGCTCAGAAGAGATGCCTGGCTTACGAGAGGGACCACTCGCTATATATTGAGAATCTGGTCATAGTTGTCCATGACTTTGAGGCTGGCATTTTGTTAGATCCACTTTCCTTTCCAGGTTTCCTGATGAGACAGATGGTATAGTCTGAGTTAAAGTGAAAAGAAACAAAAAAATTATAACAGGCTTGGGGGGAGAGGTTTTATCTGGCATCTAAATGAATTTCCTTATAACAAGTTGGCTTTTCTGCCAAACTGAGGTCTGTGCAAAGGACCATACTGGTATGAATTCTGCTGCAAATGGGGATCTTACCTGGGGGAAGGTGATTAATTCTGATATTACGTGAATTAAAACTTGCTTTCCAAGCTCGAGCCTGAAGCAAAAGTATGCAATACGAAAACCGAGTGATGTAGAGAGAATGGAACACACCTTTCAAGGGGGAAACCGGTGCTCAGAACCCAGAATCAGTCACACACCATATTTTCCCTTAAGAACAAAAGCCCACTGTGCTGTTTGGATTAGATGCGGCCAATTTATCAGTTACAGTGCATGGGGACTTTCCTACTGTTTACTGTTAATTCTGAAACTAGAGATTTTCATCTGTCTTTTATTTTTACCACTTTCTCACGGAAAATTTGCTGCCCTCCCCTAGAGACATGACTGGGAGTGGCAAACCTTGTGTTGAAATAGCAGTTCAGCCTGTTGGCCTTTGACGTCTGATATATGACCAGCCTTGTGTCAATGTCTGCGTGTGCCTCTTTTCTCAGAACTGCATAGCCACCCATGAATCCAATGGCATTGACATCATCACAGCCCTGATCCTCAATGACATCAACCCTCTGGGAAAGAAGAGGATGGACCTTGTGTTAGAACTGAAGGCAAGTAGGAATTGAAAGCAGGAAGATAGTAGCATTTGGAAACTGTTGTGTGTGGCCTGTGCACGTGATGTGGTCACTGCTGTGAAACTAAATCCTGGAGACAGTTGCTTTAAACTCAATGAATGATCCACATTGCAAGTTCTGAGTAAAAGGCAGAACTTCGGTTTTTCCCTTCCAAATAAGGTCTTGGGAGAGGATATCAGTTTTTCCACCCACAGGTCACATGGAATGGGAACTCATCACCCAAAACTAAGAAGCAAATTCAGACAGACTCCGAGAACTAACAAAGTGATTCTGAAAGGTGAAGACAGAGAAACAGTGGAAACTCCATTCCCTCTGTGGTCTCTCATTTCCCCTCCCCTCATTGAGGAAAAGGGGCAGTTGAAGGATAGTACTACTAAAACTATTGAGGACCAAAAAAAAATGTTGTATGTTGATCGTATCAGGGAACACCTATTTCTGTTTCGTGATTGATTTAGCAGAAGGGAGGTTCATCAATGCTGGGTTAACATAAGGAAAGTTAAACCGACCAGTATTGTGCCTCCCGGCGTCTGATGAGTTTCTTTGCATCCTATACAAACAGATAACTGATGTAGAAGCACCTTTGACATGCTCGCTCCCTCTGATACCAAAATAGTTTTATGGGGTGAAAGCAGTTGCTTCAAGATGCTTAAGCCACTGGGTTTACAAGCCAGCTTGTTGAATATTTTAGAAGCTGATGGACTACTTCTGATGTTGATTTCTTGAATGTACAAGAAAATTAATTAAAAATAAAGTAAAAACAAAAGAACAAAAAGCCCTCACTCCTGTCTTAGGGGTTCCGAAGATTCTCTGAGTCCAAAGTTTTACTTTTGAGAATTGGACTTGCAGCCCAGCCTGGTGTCTAAAGTGTGTTTTGAAACGTTAGCCTCCCTGAGCACGTGTCCTTTTTAACTGTTCCCGTGTTGGGGCACGTTGAGATCTGCCCTCCATCTCACCCCCGCATGGAGCACTGGGCACTTTGTCACTGTCATGGGAGAGCCTGGACCTACGAAAAGCCAATCTGTATTTATGGCATCAGTGGTGGCAGAGGAAAGGTCGTTAGGGAAGGTGGTAACACAGAAGCCCACAGGAATCACCCAGTTATTTTTATTTTATTTTAATGTTTCTAACTGAGAGTCCACGTTAATAGATAGTTTGGGTCTATCGTTTAAATGGATTTGTTTCTTTGGGCTATTTTTAACTCCTTTGACAAATCCTATTGTCGAAGGATCACCTCATTCAGGCTCATATCCTTGGCTACCATTTATCAGGATATATAACAGGAGAACCTGAAATAAACTGAGACCTTCAGCTGCTCCTCATCAGCATTTCAGTGGCATTTTCAGCTAGTCCAGTAACCTGAAGGTTATTAGAGACATTTCTTCCCTGTGAAAAGTCGTCTTTTGATGGCATAACAACCCTATGGAACTGCTGTGATCTGTGCTTGGGGAAAAAAAAAAAAAAAACATACTGCCCCCACTCACCAAAACAACACCCTTCGAGTCCAATACATGAAGAAGCATGTGGATTCTCATAGTCCTGGAACCTAAAAGCTGAGATGTGCAGGGAGTGGTTATGTAAAAAACTTTGAACGTAGTGGGAAATGATGGTTTAATATGCGTACGGTGATCCCTTGGGTCCCTTTTGTTAACTGGCATTGGCTGTACTCTCATGATAATATTAGGGGCTATAAGAGCTGAGAGTGCTATTTTAGGTCAGGGAAGTATAAGTATTAGTCACTCAGTCATGTTCGATTCTTTGTGATCCCATGGACCATAGCCCACCAGGCACCTCTGTCCGTGGAATTCTCCAGGCAAGAATACTGGAGTGGGTTGCCGTTTCCTTCTCCCTTAGGTCAGGGAAAGGAAAAAAGTGAAGTCACTCAGTCATGTCCAACTCTTTACGACCCCATGGACTGTAGACTACCAGGCTTACTCTGTCCATGGAATTTTCCAGGCAAGAATACTGGGGTGGGTTGCCGTTTCCTTCTCCAGGAGATCTTCCCGACCCAGGGATTGAATCCAGGTCTCCCGCATTGTAGGCAGACGCTTTACCATCTGAGCCACCAGGGAAGTCCTTTAGGGAAGGGAGGAATTACCTGAATTGTCAGCCTTCTCTGACCTGCAAGGCTGAATCACAGTGTTGATAACCAACCCCTGCCCCTGAAGGCATCCGGATCTGTGTCGCAGGGGCTTCCTGACCACTTTCATCATCAGGGTCCCAGTGGATCCAGCAAGCTCCCTTGTTTAACTGTCCCGTGTCCACTAGGAGTTGGACCAAGTGACTGTAGGGGTAAACTGTACCCAAACAGATAGGTGCCTCTTTGACCATCATCTGTTCCTGTGGACGTGTTTTTGGGTCGTAAGTGGCACCTTCTCAGTCTGGTGCAGGTGGTTTTGGATATATTGGGTTGGCCAAAAAGTTTGTTCTGTTTTGTCTGTCCACTCTTACAGAAAACCCCTAATGAACTTTTGGGCCAACCCAGCGCTGGACCCACGCCCTCGCATGGAGCGGAACATTTGTCAGGATGCAGCCCCTGATCACCCGTGGTTCAGGCCGCCCGCTCCCTGGCAATTCCTCATTTCTTCCTCCCTTGTGTCTCCAATTAGAACAACGCGTCCAAGTTGCTCCTGGCCATCATGGAAAGCAGGCATGACAGTGAGAATGCTGAGAGGATCCTCTATAACATGAGGCCCAAGGAACTGGTGAGTGGAACGACTAAGCCCCTGGCCGTGGCGCTGAGCAGCATCAGAGCTTCGTTGGGGGCCGGAGCAGAGTATCTACTTCCTTGAGCTTTCTTTATGATGCCAACAATCAGAAGTACAAAGAGAACATTTGATTGGGGCCACTGACCAGGGCAGGGAGGTGATCCCTGTATGGAATAGGTGGCCTCTGCCTTTGGCACAGCCCCCAGGGAAAGCCTCCCCAGGCTGTTTACCGCAGGGAAGGCAGCACCAGGAGGGGTGTGGGAGCCTGGAGTTCACATCCACAGCTCTGGGTCACCTTGGTGACTCTCTGAGCTCCACTTCCCTGAAAGGAAGAGGATGGTTTCAACTAGTCCAGACGGTTGCTAGGGAGACTAAGCAGATGATTCCTGCAGAGCCCTGTGCGCGGTGCCCGTGCACGGTAAACCCTTCCAGAACGCGCTCATTCACGGCTGCTCTCTGCTGTGGCTTTGTCCAGGGATCAAGAATTCACATCTCTTCTTGGTATCGAGAATCTGGGCAACAGAATAGTGGGTTGTTTTTTTTTTTCCCCTGGTGTGGGGGGGCAGGAGGGCGGTGCTGATGTCTTGGGTCTTTTAAAAAGGAAAACACACTTGTTTATTTTGGGGGGTGATGTTAACAGCTGGCTGTAACTTCCAGGCCGGGAGTCAGGGCTGTAGACTGCGAGACAGCAACTGGCAGAGATGCTGAACCGAACTGAGGACGGAATTCTCTATTTAGACTTTTTCCCACGCAAATAAACTGTAACTGACAGACCTAAACGAGGGCACTAAAACTGTCCTGCCGCCCGGTGACCCAGTGTGAGCTTGGGGCCGGTTGAAGTCTCTTTATGTGTCCCTTTAAATAAAGTTCACAGCGAGCCCAGCACTTTGATCTCTGAGGCCAGGAGTGAGTTCTCAGCCTGAGACGGAAGTCCTCTCCCAGTTTACGTAAGGGCTTATGTAACTGGGGCTGGGGGTTGGGGAGACTGGGATCTGTCACTCCTGACTGGGCACGGATGACTGAGCAGGGACCCCACTCCAGTTCCCATCAGTCCAGAACACACCCCATCCTGGGTGAGGGACGTGGCAGCCCCCTGGGTACCACCGGCTTCCAGGTTGCCCCCTTGTGGCTGAACAGCTTCATCCCCGAATTGCAGGGCAGCGTCAAAGGCTTCCTGGAACAAGCGCGGTTCTGAGGGGTGCAGCAGAGATACCCTAATGTCGGAAGCACGTGTGCACATATGTGTGTGCACACATGCATGTTGTGCATTCAGGCTCCCACGTCCTGTGCGACACGTTGTCTGTTCAGTGTGTTTTTAAAGCACTGACAGGAAGACAAGCTCGGAGAGTGAGGGCGTTGTCTCCACAGTTATTTCCAGGGCCTGACCTGGTGTCAGCGCAGAAACGTGTGGCCCTCTGCGTGCCTGGTCTTGGACACTGAGAAGTAATTCACAGTATTGTCCTTGCAGCAATGCAGGAGGCGGAAATGCCCTCTGAGTCGTTAGAGAAAGTGATCAATTTTTAGTGCCAATTAAGGGTTGAAGGTGTTGTGTTCTTTTTCTCTGAATGATTGATTCTTGATAGGTTTATCTGATAAACGTTGACTGGGCCCTGTTTTGTCCAGGGCGTTGTGCTGGGTTCCTGGGAGGAACTGAGAAAGGGGCAGAACCAACCCTACCCCCTCACAGGAAGCTGAGGCCAGCAGATGGGAGCAGGAAGGCCGGCACCCAGATGCCCTGGGAAGCATGCTCTGGGCGTGTGAAGATCAAGGTCAAAGCTCAGCTCACTCGTGTGAATTTTGTCACGCCCCTTTGCCTCTCTGAGTCTGCTTCCTCATCCATAATCAAGGGGAATCTTTGACACCTCATAAAGCGTTGATGAGCCTTCGCGTTTCTGAAAGAATAGTGCTCGGCAGGCGCATAGAAAGTGCTGGTAGATGTCATCTGTTAAAGATCTTTTCTTCATGTGGTGTAGGCTGTGAGGGACAGGGAAGTATCTGAAGCCAGAAAATAGTTCCATCAGCTCTTCCTAAAGGTGAATGGTTTTCTTTTCTGTTTTTCCTGAAATGGCAAAGGTACGGGATGGGGAGAGATGACAGGAGGAGATGAAGAGATAGGGCAGGACTGGCTTCTACCCTTCATTTGTATCATGTTATTGTTCGGGTGCATTTTTTTTTAGCCACTGTCCCGTTCTAAAGTAGAAGGTCATAAGAGGGAACTCTGTTCAATGTTGTGGGGTAGCCTGGAAGGGAAGGGAGTCTAGGGGAGAATGGATACATGTATATATATGGCTAAATCCCTTCTCTGTCCACCTGAAACTATCACAACATTGTTTATTAACTATGAAAAAAAAGTGAAAGTCACTCAGTCGTGTCCAACTCTTTGCGACCCCATGGACTATACAGTTCATGGAATTTTCCGGGCCAGAATACTGGAGTGGGTAGCCTTTCCCTTCTTCAGAGGATCTTCCCAACCCAAGGATTGAATCCAGGTCTCCCACATTGCAGGTGGATTCTTTACCAGCTGAGCCACAAGGGAAACCCAAGAATACTGGAGTGGGTAGCCTATCCCTTCTCCAGTGGATCTTCCTGACCCAGGAATCGAACTGGGGTCTCCTGCGCTACTGCGGAGGATTCTTTACCAACTGAGCTATCAGAGAAGCCCATTCATTGGCTATGCCCCAATACAAAATTAAAAGTTAGGAGAAAAAAAAAGGTCGACACTCACAGATCAGCCACAGGATGTCTCTTGGTTTAGGGAGAATGAATGGGTTTCCCTCTCCTGTCAGTGGAGGCTGATTGGCAGTGGCTGCCTGTGATTGCATTAAGAAGGATTCTGAGGCTGTGTCCACACCTGGAGGAAAAGTGTACTGAGCCTGGTGGGCAGTGTCCGTCCCTGGAGGGGAGATTCCATGCGTGTGCTGTCATTGTCCGTCCTGAATGGGTCTTCCTGACACAGGGGCTCTGTGCCATGGCCCTTCTTGCAGGTGGAAGTGATCAAGAAAGCCTACATGCAAGGTGAAGTGGAGTTCGAGGATGGTGAGAATGGTGAGGACGGAGCCGCCTCCCCCAGAAACGTGGGGCACAACATCTACATCCTAGCTCATCAGGTGCGACCCCTCCCCAGGCCCCCCTGCCCGACAGTCAGTGCCAGCATTCCATGCATGCGCCCTTAAACTTGCTTTTCCTGTAAGGATTCAGCCTGAGGTTGTTTGGGCACGTGGTAACGTGGCTCACGGGTACCGCCAGCCACCTGACCCTGACTGTGAGGTCCAGGCTGCTTCCAGTGTTCCATTCCCGCAGGGTCATGTCCTTGGAAACCCCCACATTTCTTAAAAGCGTTCCCACTGAGCCGTGACACTTGGATAGTTTATGACTGTGTCTCCAGACACTTGAAAGGAGTCTTAGTCTTTTCATAAATATTGATGAGTCTGTCTTAACCGTCTCAAGAAAGAAACCTCAGCTGCCTGGCCTATCGCACTTGGAAATCTTTGGGAACTTGTCACTCTGCCTTGTCTTTGTTTGCCTTTCGGGGGATGGAGTAATACTTCCTACCCTGGCACCAGAATGCCCTGTTTCGTAACTCGCTTCCCAAATGGCTGGGCTTCTGAAGACACTTCCTCTTTCTGGAGGTTGACGTGCCTGGATCGGGCTGAGGTGTGTGGGCAGCCGGGAACTCGGCTGCAGGCTGGTGCTTCTTGTCCCCTCCACCTCTTAGGTGGAGGCGGTTGATAGAAAACAGTGATGGGATTGGGCTGGAGGTTGATAAGTCCTTGCTCCTTGTCTCCTCCATTCCTAGCATTTAATTTCGCCCCTGGGAGTTTGGGAAGGTTACGTGCACACTGCTGTATTTAAAATGGATAACCAACAAGTACCTACTGCACAGCACTTGGAACTCTGCTCGGTGTTATGTGGCAGCCTGGATGGGTGGGGGATTTAGGGAAGAATGGATACATGTATATATGTGACTGAGTCCCTTCGCCATTCACCTGAAACTATCACAGTATTGTTAACTGGCTATACCCCAATACAAAATAAAAAGTTTAAAGTTAAAAAAAAATTATATGCCCAAATCAGCTTACTCAATTTTAATGAGCAAGTACATATTGATAATGAAATGATTTAAGCTTCAAAAAAAATGATAATGTAGCCCCTGTGAGGTTTCAGGGCGTTCCTTAAGGAGGCTCTGTGGGGTTGGATAGAAAACCCCACCTTCCTCCTGCCTGGCCAAGGAAACCAGGGCAAAGTGGGCCCTTGAGTGGACATGCGCTCTCCATGCCACTCTGCCAGGCTCCCAAAATAGCTGCCGTGCAGAGCGAGCCTCAATGGGGTGCATGGGGCCCCACCTTCACCCTCCAGCTTGCTGCTTGTTCCCATGCGTCTTTTCTCCCCAGAGCTAGAAGGCAGCTGTGTTGCTGTTGCAAACAGAACTGACTCCCCTGTCTGCACTTGTGTTCTAGTTGGCTCGACATAACAAAGAGCTTCAGACCATGCTGAAACCCGGCGGCCAGGTGGATGGAGACGAAGCTCTGGAGTTTTATGCCAAGCACACAGCCCAGATAGAGGTAAAGGCCGGGTACATTTGGGACCCAGGCTCGCATCAAGGGCCTCCACAGTGGCGCCCTGGGCTGGGGCTGGCGTGCGGTCACTGGTCTGAATAGTAAACAGGTGGTGAGAAGCTACGGTGCACCAGGGCCCGCACTCAATGCTCAAAGCCAGTGAGAGCCAAGGAAGTGGGGGAATAGACACCGAGCAAGGGCACACAAGGAGACGCGCTGTGAATTCGGACAAGGGCATGAGGACGACCAGAAGGTATCATGAGATGGTACCACAGAAGGACCTGCTGGTGGCTTGTTCTGAAGAGTGTTACCCCAGCGCAGACCTTCCGAAGGATGGGAATGAAGGGGCACAGCCAGGAGGCTAGAGTTTGGCAGGCCCCGAGGTGGGAGGTGAAGGTGAAGAGGCAGGGCTTAGGGAGCAGGAGTGAGAAAACACTGGATCAGAGAGGAAAGAGACAGCCCCAGGTCTTGCAGGACCACGTCCAGCATTGGCGGGAGGAGTCTGGACTTTACCCTCAGAACTCCACCAAGGAGTAATAACGACCAGATCTGCACTTGAAGACACATACACACACCCACAAGAAAGAAAGAAATCTCCATTTTGCAGATGGGACAACACTGAGAAGGGATTCAGAGGTTGCGTCACTCAGCGAGAGGTCCAGTTCTCAGTGTCAGGGCTGACATTTTCATCCGTGTCTGGCTGACCCAGAGTCCATGGGTGTTTTTAATGTTCCTTGCATTGTCTCCTGGGGGCTGCGAGGGCCCAGACCTGCGCCCGCAGGATTCAGGCAGTAAGGGATGGTGTGTCCTGATCAGCTAATGAGGAGATGCACAAATACAGTATCAGTGTCAGAGCAAGGATTTTGAAAGACTAGCAGACTCCCTTGGGCCATGTGAGATTTGCAGGATAGAGACATGTTAGAGGATAATCATACCCACAGTCTGGAGTCTCGCAGCTGTCCTCATAAAATGCGTCATTTCACCCATCAGTTGACCATGACAGTGTGCATGAGCATGTAATCTCAAATGATTGTTCATGACCAGAAGTTTGTTCTCTGGAGCCCTTAGAAGACAAGCTTCAGGTATTTGCGGTGTGGAATGTCAGAGGGGAAGGAACCTTGGAAATGGTCTGGTTGAGCTCCTTGACATTTGATCAGGTGCAGAGGTGTCAACAAGGTCACCCACTCTGCTAGTGGTAGAGAAGGGCTGGGATAGATTTTGATTCCCAGCTGTACATTGACTGAAAGAGAGGCTTGAATCGATCTTGAATAATGGAGAGAAATGGCCAGGCAGGGCGGCCTGAGCCCTTGAAAGCGTGTTCCTGGGCAGCTGCTCATACCTTCCAGTCTCGCAGGACACAGAGAGTGCTCATCCCCAGGCTTCCGCAGACCCGCATCCCATCACTTGGGTCACACCATGCAGGTCGCCCTGAAATCTGAGCATCTGTTCTTGCCAGGAGACCACCTGTTCCTCCATCGTCTCTTCTCAGATCATGTTCCTTCCGTGTAAGGAGGGCTGATCCAGAGCCCCCCGATGATGGAAAGCAGGAGGGCCGTGGGGGACTGCAGACTGTATCCACCCGCGTTACCAACACCCGCCCCCCCAATCCCAGTTAACGAGGTTGGCTTATGCACCAGACTCGGTAACATGATCTCCAGTTTGATTTGGAAACCACTGGTCTCCAGATGACATCTCCGAGGATTCATGGAGGCAGGGCTGTGGGAACCTGCCTCGTTTCGGAGTTTCCCACTGCAGCTTGACCTGGGTCATCTCTCCTGCTGCGCTGGGAGAAAAATCACTGGGAGACTGGGAACCAGAACTTCTCAGAGAGGATGTGGCTCTGGGCCTCACCTGACTTGTCCAGCCCCTGGGGAGGAAGGACACAGGGAGGCCCTGCCCCTCTAGTACTGCAGCCTGAACCCCTTTGAAATCTCTGTGCCCCTGGGACTATGACTCAACGCAGTGTTGAAAAATTTGGACAGTCTTCCCCCAGACAAACTCTCTGGGGACTAAACCTGTCTAGGAAGAGCATGGGGAATATCCACCCCAGGAACCAGCAAAGCTAGTTAAAAGAGCAATGAGTGTGATACCAGTATTAAAAGAATCTATTGTTTTATGCATCACACGTTAGATGCTCTGACAGGTCAGAGGTCAGAGGTCACTGCAACTGTGAAAACCGAAGATCTCCTTTTTGAGTTCCTATTTAGGGAAAAGAACCCACCTTTGCAATCTGAGAAAGGCTGTTAGGTGTAGGTGAGATTTGTCCCATGACCTAGCACTACATGGTACAGTGAGATCACCACTAGCTGTGTTTGGCTGTTTACATTAAAATTAAATAAAATTAAATACTAAGCTCTAGTCCTCAGTTGTGCCAGCCACATGTGCTAGTCCTCAGTGCCTGTATGTGAGTAGGGACTCTGCTTTCAAAGGGGCAGACACACAGTTGTGGTATCATTTCATCATTCCAGAAAGTTCTGTTGGACATCTGCAGCCCCAAGCCTCATATGAATCTGTACACAGAACACACTTTGAATTGTTCCAGATAAAACTTCATCACAGTACAATTCATGGGTCTGAGGTTAGAAAAATATTTTGACTTACCAAAACGGTTTTATGCATAAATCTAAGAGATACAGCCCAGTCCGGGAGTTACAAAATCCAAGAAGACTCCGGGTCAGGTCTGTGTTATGCTTGATCTTTAATTCTGAGACGGGATTTCCTGGTGGCCAGTGGTTAAGAGTCCAGTCTTCCAATGCAGGGGGTGTGGTTTCAGTCCCTGGTCAGGGAACTGAGATTGCACATGCCATGTGCTATGGATAAAAAAGAAAAAAGAAAAAATCTAGGCTGAATACTGAGCCTGTGGCCTGTGCCAAGTGCTCAGGAAAGGCTTTTTGACAATTTTACCCTCCGTTTTTTCACCCTAGATTGTCAGATTAGACCGAACCATGGAGCAGATTGTCTTCCCCGTGCCCAGCATATGTGAATTCCTAACCAAAGAGTCAAAGCTACGGATATACTACACCACAGAGAGGGACGAGCAGGGCAGCAAGATCAACGACTTCTTCCTGCGGTCCGAGGACCTCTTCAATGAGATGAATTGGCAGAAGAAGCTCAGAGGTGGGTCAGCGCCCCCAGGTGCTGTGGAATTGTGTGGCTCTGCGGGTCTTGCACACTGGGGTTCGATGGTGAGTGCGTGGACCTCCCCGTAGGAGCAGAGATGGTGGGGCTCAGGATTCTGTCCCCCTCTGAGCACCAGGACTACCCAGGCACCTTGGGAGCTGGTACGTGGGCTCCAGCCTCTGAGAGGTGCTAAAAAGGCTTCCTTCCAGCTGCCTTTGACCTGATTCGACTGGAGAGCTCCCAGAAGGACTTAAAATTTTCCTATTTTGATGGAGAAAATTAAAGGGATGGAGAACAGACAGGCCTGCTGCTCACAGGATGACACATTTGAGCAGGAGGTTGAGCCTACCTGAGAGCTCATTGACCAGCCCACGTGCTCGGAAGACACGGGTCTTCCCCCTTTTATAGGGCAGTTCGGATTGTAGATCCTGGGGTCATTTTATAGGCAGTGGAATCACTGGCCACAGAAGATGCATCCTTGCTCACCACCGAGTCCCATTGCGGGGCCCAGCTAGGCTGGCTACATTTCCTCGTCTAAACAGGGCTGCCCTGGTGGGCTTCTCTGTGGCCAACTTTCATTAGGGTTTTAGTGTGATCCTTCAATGCTGACAGTACGCTGGGCACCAGCTGTTGTGGCCGGCTTAGAAAGGATGCTGCTTCATTCCTGTCATTAGTCAGGAGCTAGGGTTTGTATTTGAAACCCTGGATTCCAGCTGCCCCTGTGAGCACTCCAGTTCCTGCTGAGGGGCAGGGCTGCAGGAGGGGAAACTGGGCTGGAGGTGAGGTTCTGGGTGCTCTGGTCCTCTTCCTCCCTCACCAGCCTGAGCCGGCGCAGACCTGCCTCCTTTGCTGCCACCCCTGCTCTGCTCCGCTCCACTCCCTGCCTCCCTGGAATCGGTTAGTGGCAGAAGGCATTGTGCAAGCAGGCTGCCTGCCAGGCGCTGGTCTCACCCCACCCCTACTCCATTCTCTCTCATCGCTAAGGGACGCCTCATCGACCAGCACTTTAAAGCACGATCGTATGTTTTGCTGAACCAACCCATTTGTCACCCAGCCCCACGCGAGGTATCTAGCTCACCTTTAACAGAGCAGCACGCGTGTCCTCCATGGTGTGGACCTCAGAAGGCTTCGTGGACAGGTGGCCCCACTATCAGCGTGTCCTTGTAGCCACCGTGGGCTCCATCCAAGCTCCTATAGCTCAAGCATCGTGAGTTGTGTGGAACATCCTCGCAGCACCATGCTTATGCAGTCAGATAAGAAAGATACCCAAAAAGGTTGACAGAGACCCTATGTGTATGCTGTCTCCTCAGCTATGGCGTTCAATAGAAGCGAACTTCCTCTTATTTGTTGATTTTGCTTTTCATTGAAATAGTCCACGATTCCAACTTTAGGTGATGATCCCGAATTCATGGTTTGGTTCATCCAGACCTCCATGATAGTTATTAAAACGGTGGTTTTGGACTTCCCTCGTGGTGTGTTGGATAGGAATCTATCTGGCAATGCAGGGGACATGGGTGTGATCCCTGGCCTGGGAAGATTTCACATGTGGGGAGCAACTACACCCACGTGCCACAGCTACTGAGTCCGTGCTCTAGAGCCTGCAGGCCACAATTTCTGAGCCCACGTGCCACAAGTACTGAAACTTGAGTGCCCAGAGCCTGTGACCTGCTGCTGAAACCGCCAGATGGAGTTCAGTTGTGAGCTTCTGAAACCTTCAACAAGAGAAGCCACCGCAAAGAGTAGCCCCCACTTGCCACAAGCAGAGAAAGCCCACGTGCAGCAGTGAAGACTCAGCACCACCATAAACATGTGAATTTTTAAAAATGATTTTACCCTTTCCAATATACACGTCTACCAAGTGCAGGCAGATGCTTTAACCTGTGAGCCACAAGGGAAGCCCAATATATAGGTCTACTAAGTACTGACACTAAGACTGGTCAGATATATTCATTCTTTCTGAATTGTGTTATCCAATAGGTATAGAAAAGAGGCTCTCCAGGGGGCTTAAGAATTGAAAGAAAGATTTTCACCTTTTATGATGAGGTGAGAGACCTTGTCATCCCTCTTTCTGAGATGTTGTCTTCAGCCTGGCAGAGTAGGAAGACCTCAGCTGCAAGAAGTGGGGATCTCTGAATTCGTTCTCCTTCCATCACCCACTGGCTTTGTGACCTGGGCAGGTGACTGAACCTCTTCTAGGCCCTCCCCTATAAAGTGGGGAATTAAGACTGCCCAACGGATTGATTGGTCAAGGAATGGCCAGCTCATCATTCTATTGCTTTGTAGCTAATACCTTCTCTTATTTGGTCTGTCTTTGTTTCAAAAGCAGTTTTTGTTTCAGTGAAGCTTAAACACAGCTACAGTTGTCAACTGAGAGATTTTAATTGGCCTCATAGCTCTGCTGGTAAGAGAAAAATTGAAAGTAATAACTGAATTAAACATGATTTGCATATTTAGGAAGAGGAGAAATGTACTCATTAGAAGTGCAATTAAAATGAAATACATTTTCCCCTCTAAGTAGCTTACTTCTCTTCTGATGTGTCTGCAGAAAAGAGTTCTCTGGCTTGTTTATGAAGCTGCTTTACCTTTTCCTGAAAGTGTCTCCGGGAATCATCTATGCCTTGGAGAATCTGTAGCTGGGGCTCAGATACACAGGGAGGTGTGTCTGAGACACATGTTGCTTCATCTTTTCTTCTGCAAGTATTAAGATCCTTAGTTCCTATATTCTCTTGAAACCCTCTTCGCTGCTTTACTCAAAAGACACACACAGACACACACACACACACACACACACACACACACACACTATTGTGTGCGTTCACATTCTCCATCCACTGTGCCTCTCTGATTTCTTCTCCTGGCCCCAGGGACGAGAAAACTCTGGGCTAAGAAAGCTAGAAGGTAGTGAAAGGAAATTGAGGCAGAGCCGCAAAGGCCGGCACTTTGTTACTTGGCGTTATGCGGTGTCTTGTTGTTTGGGCACTCGGTCCTGTCTGACGCTTTGCCACCCCATGGACTGCAGCGCGCCAGGCTTCCCTGTCTTTCACCCTCATGGTTTTTACATTCATTGGAATAGAGTGGGAAATTCCATTGCTCTATATGCACATGGAGTCTGTGTCCTCAGCAAGCCCCAGTTCCTTAAAAAGAAGACAAACTAGGGTAAGAGGGTTAGCAGGAGATGCCCAGGGTGCAGTTACTTAGATCGCCTGCCCTTCTAGGATCATGGGACCCTGTCTTCTTGCACCTGTGCAGATTCCCAGTTGACTTAAGGGTCGAATATTGGTTCATATTCAGAGGGACACCACAATTTAAGTACGGTGTTAGCCTCATAAAAGTCAGATTTGTGAAAACTATATGCCAGAGTTGAGGAGCATTTATTACAGTCATGTTAAAGCATCAAACAGTGGCTATTCTTACACTTGGTTCAGGTTGAGAGCTCCCCCTGAAGAGAATCCTGGCTTAACCCTCACTGATCTCTGCCATTTCCTGCCTTTTTGTCTTTTCACTTCTTATTAGTCTGTTACCCATACACTGATGAGGAGAGGATGTTGTAAATTCCCGTGTTCCCATCAGTCAGCCCTTGGCCATCCTTGCCATTGTTTCTTCTGTGCTGTTCAGAGTTTTCATATTCAGATCAGGAATGGGCTTCAGTCCCAGAAAAAACACCAACAGTTGTCTTCAGAGCAAGTGGTTTCTCATCTTAAATTTGCTTCAGCAATTATTAATAGCTTATAAAATAAACTCTGGGAAATCAGGTTGACTGATTACTGGTCGGCTCCTCTACTAAATGGTGACATGAGCCCCTTAACTCTGTCCTTGTCACTGAGCCCAAGGGTCTCTGAGCTGAGGGGATGAGATTGCCACAGCTTCCATCCTCGGCTGGGCCTCAGTTTCCCTCATTTATCAAATGAGAGATGTTAAACCAGATGCTGCTTATGGCTCCAAAACTCAACGGTTTGGAAACATGGCCTCTTACCAAGTGCAAGCATGTAAATGAGCAGTTATTAAATTATCCAGGGCTCGGTGTAATTGTGCCATAACTTTACTTTGACTAGAAGCTTATGAAGACTTGGTTACTGCTATAGGCATCGTTATAGAGTCATCGGATTTGTCACTGGCTGCTGTCCTAGAGTGAAATGGTGACTTCATTAGGAAAAAGAAATAACACGCTAGACATCCATTTTCACCTACTCCACACTTCCCTTTAGAGGAGAATTATGTTGAATGAGCCTATCTTCTGGAAACTGCCTCTGGCGTGGAGATGGAAATGATTCCCCCCATATCTTTTCTTAAGCATCATCCTAAGTGTAAGGCGCCACCGAAGAATTCAGAGGAAAAGGAAGCACCCGTACACACAGTGTGGCCACCGGCTTGTCTGCAGCTGAGACGCAGCCAAGTGTGGTTTCAGCTGTCAGTAACAATGGGATAAGATAGCAGCACCGCTTGAGACCTGATGCTTTCAAACTGTGGTGCTGGAGAAGACTCTAGAGTCCCTTGGACAGCAAGGAGATCAACTCAGTCAATCCTAAAGGAAATCAGCCCTGAATATTCACTGGAAGGACTGATGCTGAAGCTCTGATACTTCGGCCACCTGATGTGAAGAGCCGACTACCTGGAAAAGAGCCTGATACTGGAAAAGATTGAGGGCAAGAGGAGAAGGGGACAACAGAGGATGAAATGGTTGGATGACATCACTGACTCAATGAGTTTGGGCAAACTTTGGGAAGTAGTGAGGCACATGGAGGCCTGGCATGCCGCCATCCATGGGGTCGCAAGGAGTTGGACGTGACTGAGCAACTGAACAATAACTGCCTCCAGGGTCTCCTGCCCCTTGGGAGGGCTTTGGGGCCCCGTCCTTTCTCTCCTGTAGCCTTTAGAAATGGAGCTTGGCTGCTGACCATCCAGGCAGGGCTCCTATTTCTGGTTCCTCTTCAGGAAAATGGCGGATGACTTGGTGATGGGAAAGGGGCTATTGTCTTGCTTTCAGGCATCAGTGAGTCGGTGAAGAATTTCAAGCAGGGAAGGAGTGTGGAAGTGGTAACATTCCTAGCCTGGGGCCCAGCTGGGCTGACTCTGACTGCTGTGTGTCCCCCCCACCAGTACCCCCGACTTCTCAAAGGCTCATTGAATTCTCCAGTCTCCTTGGGCATCTCCAGTCCCAGGGCCCCAGGGGGAACTGAGGACTTGGCACATGAACCCTGGATAACCCCCCAGATTCCATAACTGCTGGTGCTGATGGGGGCGTGCAGGGTTTTTGGATGCTCCAGCTTTTCCCCTTTCTTCTCTTCCTTGTCCCCCAATTCATCTTCTGTTCCAGTAAGGACTCTCAGCAGAAACAAACCCATCTGATGTCGTTCTGAGCTTCTGAGTCAGCTTGAAAACAAGTGACCATTTTTAATGTTTGCTGAAAACTGGGAACAAAAGTGGGCTTGTAGGGGCAGAGCGGGAGGAGGGGCCTGTGGAATTCCCAGCGTTCTGGCTCACAGTCTCGAACCTCATGGGGTTCCGTCTTTGTTTTCACAGCCCAGCCCGTCCTGTACTGGTGCGCCCGCAACATGTCTTTCTGGAGTAGCATTTCATTCAACCTGGCCGTCCTGATGAACCTGCTTGTGGCGTTTTTCTACCCATTTAAAGGAGTCCGAGGAGGTACTGCCCATGTCTTTAATTTCAAGGAAACTTCTAGAAACAGCAGGATGGCTATGACTTGCATAAATGGGATCCCTGGTGCAACTGATGGGATCCTAGTTCCCCATTTTCAGACACGATGAGAGTGTAGCTTCTACCACGGGTTTATTTTTTGCTTGTTTTTTGTGTTTTAACTTTTGCAATGTTGTGTTGGTTTCTGCCACAAGCAACGTGAATCAGCCGTAGACACACATCCTCTCCCTCTGGCACCTGCCTTCCCTCTGCATTGTCATCCCTTCAGGTCATCACAGAGAACCAGACTCGGCTCTGTGTGCTACCCAGCAACCCCTCAGCAGCTGTCCATCTTTCACCTGATAGTGTACATAGGTTGCTGCTGCTTTCTCCATTCATCCCACTGACTCCTTCCGCCACTGTGTCCACGATGCCCTGCTCTACATCTTCAACTCCATTCCTTCCCTGCAACTAGGTTCATCAATAATACTGTTTTTCTAGATTCCCTACATATGCATTAGTACACTGTTTTTCTCTGACTTAACTTTACTTTGTATAACAGGCTCTAGGTTCATCCACCTCACTAGAACTGACTCAGATTCGTTCTTTTGTATGGCTAAGTAATATTCCATTGTGTATATATACCACAACATCTGTATCCATTCATCTGTCGATGAACATCTAGGTTGATTCCATGTCCTGGCTATTGTAAATAGTGCTGCTGCGAACATTGGGGTACGTGTGTCTTTTTCAATTATGGCTTTCTCGGGGCATATGCCCAGTAGGGGTTGCTGGGTCGTATGGTAGATGTATTTCTATTCTTCTTAAGAAATCTCCATGCTGTTCTCCATCAGGGCTGTGTCAGTTTACATTGCCACCAACAGTGTAGGAGGGTTCCCTTTTCTCCACATCCTCTACAGTACTTAACTGTTTGTAGATTTTTGGGTGATGGCTATTCTGACTGGTGTGAAGTGATACACTGTGAGTTTATTTTTCAATTTAATTTGAAATCATATAAACTGTTTATCCATATTTATTTCTCAGGAAAGAAAGAGGAAAAGCAATATATTGAAACAGTAAGAGATCATCTTAAGCTCCTTGTTTTGTATGTCAGGAAACTATGTATCAGGGAAGCTGAGAGATTTAGCCAAAGACACACAGCCCCTTAGCAGCTGAGCTAATCCTGGAATGAATATAGATAACTTTGATGCTCAGTCCAGTAGATTTTTTTCCTATGCCATACTTGTGGCATTGATTTCAGACTATAGAATTTGTAAAAAAATAATCTCTGGAATTTAATTTTTTTTTCTTTTTTTTCTGGCAAGAGGTAATGGGAGGCAGGGCAGGAATGACTTTAGACCAGACATCCTTGGCTTTTTAGTTAATTAAGAGCTGCGTGCTGTTAGTCACATAATGAGATATGCTATCCATGGTCTTCATAGATTTCCTCCCCCCATCTCCTTCTGGTCATCTGTGTGCACATTGTACACATTTTACTGAGGAAAGGCAAACCACTCAGAAGTAGCATTTTTCTGTTGGGGGCTCCTCAGTTTGCTTAGCAGCCTTCTGGAGACATTTACAACTGTGGAGTTCTGGGGGCTTCCCTCCTATTAAACTTCCATGGCCCCCTGTTCTGACACCTGCGACAGCCTCCTGGGAGGCTGACATTTCGGCTCAATTTTTCATCAGAGCTCTTTGGCAGATCACCTCCACTATGTATGTCTCAACCTGGCAGTAGCTACCTTCTGTAAACAATGGGATGAAGAGCCCAAAAAGTAAGAGAATAAAAACCAAAAAAAAAAAAAAAAAAACAACCAAACAGCACAGAGGTAAATTCACAGCAGGCTCTGCTCTGGAGTTTAATAATGCAAATGTGTACATGACTGAAGTAAATTTAAGGTCCAATTTAAAAGTAACAGTGGTGTATCTAATTTACTCATTTGAGGCATTACCTTTTCAACTGAGCCTGAAGCCATGTGGAAGCCTTCACTGGAGTGATGTTTTCCCTGCAAGGCAGTACTTAAACACAAGCCCCAGGGGTATTTTCCTTTAAAATGGATTACGTTAGGATTCTTGGTGTCCCTGTTGGGAAAGTTGCAGCGCTGCAGGGTGTTCTCCTGCGGGGTGTCAGCCTGTGCTGGGCTGCCAGTTAGCAGAGGTGAGAGTGTGAAGCGTTCAGCCAAGGGCTCAGATGGAGGGGATGGAGCCCTCTTCTCACCTCCAGGGGCTATCACATCACAGCAGATTCTTCAACTAGTACTTTGGGTGTGTCTTCATTTCCCCCCTCCACTTCTTTAAAAAATATTTAAAACTGATTGTTATTCTGTACCTTGGCCATTTTCTTCACTGGTCACTTACGGCAGTTTTGAGGCCTCCTGGATCTGTAGAAATCTAGGCTTCCTGTTTTGGCAGTATGGGCTTTAGAACTTTGTGCCGATCCACTCAACAGAAAATATAAGTAGATGTCCTCTGAGAGAAGGAGATTGATCTGATGTCAGGAAGTCCTTTCCATTATACAGTGACAGAAATTCCCCTCAAACACATCAATTCACTCAGAGGAATTTTTTTTTTCCTTTTAAACATATTCTGGGGACATCTTCTGTACTCACTGTTGACCATCTTCAGGAAGAAGGTTGTTTCAGCCCTATCTAGAAACAAAATCTGATTGGTTACCTGAAAGTATTTTTTTAAGAGAAATATTTGTTCTTGTTGAATCCTGAAACTAGGGTTTCCAAAATGTCCCTCCTGGAGGAGTTTACTGACCTTTATGCCAGTGGGGCTCTCTGACTTGAAAGGCTTGTGGCTGCCGAGGACACTGTGGCCTTAAAAGCTCCTTTTCAAAAGTATTTTTACCCCTTTGGTTGAGAACTGAGAGTCATACAGTCTTTAAAAAGCATGAAAATTTGGCAGCTTCAGAATTCTTACTGAATTTGTAAGCATGCCATGGTGATTAAGCCCATAAAGTACTACTTTTTAAACTTTCTTACTGTTGAAATTTTCAAATCTGTACACAAGTAGAAAGAAGAATATAATAAACTGCCACATACCCATCAGCCCATCTTTAACAACATTTTGCCTGTTTTGTTTCATTTATACTCCTACTGTATTTTCTGCAAGATTTTAAAGACGTCTAGACATCTTGTTTCACTATGCATCTCTTAACTTCAGAGAATATTTTTAAATGTGTATAATCACCATAGCATTCTCATATCTAAAAAGAACTAACAATAAATCATGTAATGCTGCTGCTGCTGCTAAGTTGCTTCAGTCGTGTCCGACTCTGTGCGACCCCATAGACGGCAGCCCACCAGGCTCCCCCATCCCTGGGATTCTCTAGGCAAGAACACTGGAGTGGGTTGCCATTTCCTTCTCCAGTGCATGCCTGTCCCTATTCGTGTTTCTCTAATTGTCTCAAAGAAATCTTTCTGTAATTGTTTCTTTGGAATCTAACATTAATTTTTTTCTAATAATTTTCAAGTTGGAATATAACTGCTTTACAATGTTGTGTTAATTTCTGCTGTACAACATCATGAATCAGCCATATGTAAATAAATCCCCTTCCTCTTGAGCCTCCCTCCTACTTCCCCAATTCCATTACCCATGCCTAGGTCATCACAGAGCACCAAGCTCCCTGTGTTATACAGCAGCTTCCCACTAGTTATTTACATATCTAGCATTAATTTTTAACTCTGCTTTTTTAGTGGGAAGACAGCAGATTTTTTATATTGTCTCCTTCAGGATTTGGGTACATGTGTTGTACTGGTCACATTTATTATACTGAGATGTTAAGAGGCAGTTTAAGATGATGATTATGCTTAAGAAAATGAAAGGTAAGCCACAAGCTGGGCAAAAGTACTTAAAAAACATGTCAGACAAAAGGCTTATATCTAGCCTATAGGAAAAACTCTTATAACCCAATAATAAAAAGACTACCCAATTAAAATAATGAGCAAAAGATTTGATCAGATATTTCACACACAAAAAAAGGATATATGAATAGTCAATTAGAACATAAAAAGATTTTCAACATCAGTAGCTATTAGAAAAATGCAAATGAAAACCACCTAGATATGTTATGAGACACCTACTAGAATGGCTAAAATTAGAATGACCGACAATACCAAGTATTGGTGATGATCTGGAACAGTGCAACTCCCACTGTTAGTGATGAAAAGGGGAAATGGTAGCATCAGTTTGGAAAATAGTATGGTTAGGTCTTCTGAAGTTAAATATATCCTTAGGGTTCTCAGATCTATTTCTATGTTTTTGTCCAAGAGAAATGAAAACATATCCCCACCCCAGAACTTGTACTTGAAGTTTCCCAGTAGCATCTTTCGTCATAACTTCAATCTGGAAACAACCCCAGTATCCATTAATTATTGAGTGGATAAATAAATGATGACACAGCCATGTTATGGACCACTACTCAGCAATAGAAAGAACAAGCTATTAATATACACAGTAACATGAATGAACCTGAAAAATTTTGCTAAGAGAAAGAATTTTTAAAAACTGCATACTAATATTATTTTTCCAGTTTTTATGAAATTCTGGAAAATGCAAAGCTACAGTGGTAGAAAGCAGAGATCAGGAGTTGCCTGGGAGTGGAGATGGGGCAAGGCGTCAGCTGACAAGGGCGCAAGGAAACCTCTTAGTGTGATACGATGTTTATGTCTCAATTGTGTTAGCAGTTACATGTGGTTAGATGACTGTATAAACTGCCCACAGTCATGCACTGAAAATGGATGGATTTTTTTTTTTTTTTTAATGATGGTTAGGGACCATCAACTCTGGTAGCATGTATATTCGTGGTAGATTCTGTTTCACCTTAGGTGAGATACATAACCCAAAACTCCATTTTCTCTGTGGTATATTGGAGGTGATCATAGTACCCTCTGGAGAAGGCACTGGTGACCCACTCTGGTAATCTTGTCTGGAAAATCCCATGGACGGAGGAGCCTGGTAGGCTGCAGTCCATGGGGTCGCTAAGAGTCGGACATGACTGAGTGACTTGACTTTCACTTTTCACTTTCATGCATTGGAGAAGGAAATGGCAACCCACTCCAGTGTTCTTGCCTGGAGAACCCCAGGGACAGGGGAGCCTGGTGGGCTGCCGTCTATGGGGTTGCACAGAGTCAGACAGGACTGAAGTGACTTAGCAGCAGCAGCATAGTACCCTCATAGAGTGCCAAGAGGAGAAAATAAATGATCATTCAAATGAAGGGCTTGATACCATATCTAACAATTGTTAAATGCACAGGAAGGGACATATCTGACCCTAGGACCCACTTCTTCCTGCATTTCTGGAAATCTTCTGCCTTTCAGTGCCCATCCCTGATCAGATTCTCCTTCTGGAAGATATCAAAAGGGAAGAGGCAGGTGGCTGGGGTCGGGGGACAGTTCTCAGAGAGAAGGTGAGTCTTGGCAGGTGTGGACAGAAGGAACTAGGGCAACCCACAGGCTGGTGGGAGAGCCTGGGACCTGCAAGGACGTCGCTTTCCCAGGCGGCACTGCCATCCAGGCAGCTTTGGAGAAGTGAAACTCCTTTATATAAGCAGCCTTAATCATGTAGTGCTGCTTGTTTACATCTGAAGGAAACTCAAAATGTGACAGCATTTGAAATAGGGGTGTTTTTTTTTTTAATGAGTGTTTTACAGAACCTTATTTTTAGCCCTGTTGGCTCATGTTATATAACCGAGCCGTCTTGTGGGACACTCTAAATAGAACTTGCAATAGCAAGAGATGACAGAAACTGGTATAAGCTCTTTGACTACAAGGATAATCTAATTGTAGGATGATGCTAATGATACGGAAGTTGCTTTCCTCCTTCCCTTGAAGAAATCTGATGCGGGCAGGGGACCTGCGATTTTCCTTTGCATACTTTTAATAGAAATTAGAAGTCTGTTCTCCCAGTTCGCCTCCCTGAAGAGTGAAGTGTGACCCACGGATGAGCTTTGCTTATGGAACAAACCCATCTGATGGATGCCTGCTGGGTACTCGGTGCTTCCCTTGGGGAGGCTGGAGTCCAGTGGGACGGGGCTTGGAAGAGGGGACACTGACTGCTAGAAAACAGTACCCCACAGGGCTGAGCAGGGATACCGAGGGTCAGAGACAGAAGGAGCACCTCGCCTATTTTGTGAGGAGAAAGGTGGGGGAGGCTTCCTGTCCGAGGTGCATGCGTACGTGCGTGCTAAGTCACTTCAGTCATGTCCAACTCTTCGCGACCCCGTGGACTGGAGCCTGCCAGGCTCCTCTGTCCGTGGAGATTCTCCAGGCAAGAATACTGGAAAGGGTTGCCATGCCCTCCTCCAGGGGATCTTCCCAACACAGGGATCGAACCCACATCTGTTTATGTCCCCTGCATTGGCAGGTGGGTTCTTTACCACTCGTGCCACCTGGGAAGCCCCCTGGAAGAGGTGACGTCTAAGCTAAGACCTCAGGTGAATAGGAAAGGGAGAGAGTTTCCCAGGTAGAAGGAAGACGTCGAAGGCTTAGAGGTAAGACAACAGGCCTGTGACTGGTCACGTCTGGGGCAGAAGACTGGAGGTCAGGGTTGGGCAAGGCAGGCCAGAGAGGTGCTTGAAGAAATTGTCGCTGAACCCGCTTAGGTGTGTCCCCTCTGTGAGGGGAAAGCCCTGGTCTCTGAGAGCCCTGCCTCCTGGTTGCAGGGACCCTGGAACCGCACTGGTCGGGGCTGCTGTGGACGGCCATGCTCATCTCTCTGGCCATCGTCATCGCCCTCCCCAAGCCCCATGGCATCCGGGCCTTAATCGCTTCCACGATTCTCCGGTTGATATTTTCCGTCGGGCTACAACCCACACTGTTTCTTCTGGGAGCTTTCAACGTAAGTACGAATCCCTCCATTGCCTTTTTTTTCTGTTTATTTCCATCTGAGTAGGAATGCCTTCCATTCTCCCTGGAATTTTGGCCTGTGCCTTCAGTGCAGAAAAATACATCCTTTGGGTGAGCTGTTAAAATAGCAGAGGAGAGCTGCAGGTGGGCATCTCCCTCTGCCCCTTTTCACGGGACAGTGGACCCCTTCATGTGCTCTCTGGACACTGGCAGTCTCATTGTCAGGGAATATTTCTCTCAGAATTAAGCAAAGGGAGAGAGATGTTGAGATTTAGGTTCATCATGCCCATCAGGTCATAGGTGTGCTAGGACAAGAGATTATAGTCAGGAAGTCCAGTGACTGCATGTGAACACAACCCTCATTTCTGGTGAGGATCGCAGAGAACAGCAGAGAGGCAAGAGGGACTGTTCAGAGAGAGGGAGCAGGTGGAGCGGTCAGAAGAGAAGCCAGGCGTCAGAAGGTGGGTTACCGCGAAGTCAGGAGTGACGTTTGGAAGCGCCGTTTCAGTGCTTCCAAAGCTTCCAGTGTGCTTCCAGTGTGCAAGGGTGGACGTTGACTCCCTCTGTGGAATCCTTAGGAAATGGACATGACTGATACCAAGCCATAAATTGGAGAGGTTTCCTGCCAAAAAGAAGGAACAAGTTGGGATCTGTGGGCATCTAAAATCACCTTCCAGAGGTTTCTGCCCTGAGCATACAAGGAAGCTGAAGTCACTGCCTAGAAATGGAAGTGATATTGCAAAATAGGTTAACGCTGTAATTTAGGGCAATGAAAAATGTCCCCAAATGGGTGTTCAGATGGCAGAGGCAGTAAGGGTGTGAGAGGACAAGAGACCACTTCAAGCTGACACGCTTAAGGGGAGGAAGTTTTGTCTCAAAGAATGGAAGCCATCAGGCCAGGAGGCAGGAACAGGGAGAAGCATTCTCTCCACTGGTAGAAGCAGCAAGGAAAGCCCAGACCTTCTTAAGGGACAGCCAACAGTTAAGTTTTGCCTCCTCAGTGATTCATGTACTGAAATAGGGCCTGATTCTGGACAAGGAACCTGGGCCCCAAACTTTAGGAAAACCCACTGGGGCTCCGTCCTCCAGGTGGGCCTGTCCCAATTTGATAAATCTTGGGTGAAAAGATTTGACTTCCTTAGTCAAATTAATGTGGGAAATGCTGGGTCAAGGAAAATGCAAGCTTTTTTACTGAAAGATTTCTGAGACTTTAACTACTGATAACACATGAGGGCTTCCCTCATATCTCAGTTGGTAAAGAATCCGCCTACAGTGCTGGAGACCCCAGTTAAATTCCTGGGTCAGGAAGATCCCCTGGAAAAGGGAAAGGCTACCCACTCCAGTATTCTTGGGCTTCCCTTGTGGCTCGGCTGGTAAAGAATCTGCCTGCAATGTGGGAGACCTGGGTTCGATTCCTGGGTTGGGAAGATCCCCTGGAGAAGGGAAAGGCTACCCACTCCTGTATTCTGGCCTGGAGAATTCCATGGGCTGTATAGTCCATGGGGTCGCAAAGAGTCGGACACGACTGAGCAACTTTCACTTTAACGCATGATGAATCTCTAAGAAGGGAACACTGGGTCTTCATATTTCCCAAACTTATTTGCCCACATGTTTTGTAAAGTGTCACTTGAAATTAGTGTTATATGGAATATAGGTTGGGAAATTCTATTTCCAATACTGGTAAGTGACTCAGGGGTTTTTGGTTTTGTTTTAGAGATTTTTTTCCAACGTGGACCATCTGCAAAGTTCACCACAACACAGTTTCTGTTTTATATTTTGGTCTTTTGGGCGAGAGACATGTAGGATCTTAGCTCCCTGGCCAGGGTTCACACCCGCACCCCCTGCGTTGGAAGGTGAAGTCCTGACCACTGGACCACCAGGAACGTCCCTGACTCAGGGTTTTTGAGCAGAGAATTGGTATAAGTAAAGTATCATTGAGAAAATTCCCTCAGTAGAGGCATGAATATATATATATATGGATTTGAGTGGGGGGTGGGTGAACTGGAGGCAAGGGGACCCCTTACGGAGTCATGTACCCCTTATATGAGACAAGCCTGCCTCTTGGTCATAGTGGAGAATGAAGACACAGAGGTCAGAGCTTTGGAGGAAATGGTGACACATGGTGGCATAGGGTCTGAGCCTTATGCCTGAAAATGGTGCGTGGCTTGGTCCTTTTCTCTAGGCAGCGAAGGTATTCCTGTCTCTACTGGGTGGTGAAGCAAGCAAGAATAATTCCCAATTTTCAGTCACGGAAGACTGGGAGAGGAATAATGCAGCCAGCTACACTGAAGTCAGGCAAGACCTGGTTTTCAGGGTGCAGATAGACCTGAGTTGTTGAGTTACTTGACTTGAGATGACAAGACAAGCTATTCGTGTTAGGCCTGGCATTTAGAAATGCATGACCGGAGTAAGAGAGACACATGAGTGCTGAAGGAGGGAATGCAGGCTTCACCTGCAGTGAGTGGAAGTATTTTAAGAAAGAAATACAGAAGACACAAATAGAAGGAAGAAGCACTATCTCAGAGGTTGTCTTCTATGAGTTAATTCTTTTGTTTCTCTGGTCTTTAGTCATTCCAGAGTTTTCTCTTTTTTAACATCAATCAGTTGGGGAAAAGACTCTATGTGGATAATTGGTAGCCATTCATAATAACATTAGTCGGGGGAGGGAGGGAGAAATGGGAAAACTAAAACAATAAACAGTTATTTAGAGAGGATTAATAAAAAAGAATACTTACATGGAGCAATGGGAGAAGGAAAAGTAGCCGTGAGAAAACTAGCTGCTGCTGCTAAGTCGCTTCAGTCGTGTCTGACTCTGTGCGACCCCAGAGACGGCAGCCCACCAGGCTCCCCCGTCCCTGGGATTCTCCAGGCAAGAACACTGGAGTGGGTTGCCATTTCCTTCTCCAATGCATGAAAGTGAAAAGTGAAAGTAAAGTCGCTCAGTCGTGTCTGACTCTTAGTGACCCCATGGACTGCAGCCCCCCAGGTTCCTCTGCCCATGGGATTTTCCAGGCAAGAGTACTGGAGTGGGTAGCTGGAGTGGAGTACCTTCTCCAGGGTATCTTCCCAACCCAGGGATCGAACCCAGGTCTCCTGCATTGCAGGCAGATTCTTTACCAGCTGAGCCACCAAGGAAACCCAAGAATACTGGAGTGGGTAGCCTATCCCTTCTCCAGTGGATCTTCCTGACCCAGGAATTGAACCAGGGTCTCCTGCATTGTAGGTGGATTCTTGACCAGCTAAGATACCAGGGAAGCCATTTAGAAAACTAGGGCAGAAGTTAAAGAGGAGAGCAGATTCAGGTAAAGCAGATTGCTCCCTTGTTAAGATTGTAGGGAATGACATGTTGGAGGTCCTGGAATGCCAACCAGAGCATGGCCTTTTTTTCCTCTCTTGGAAACCTCAGCACAGTTCATTCAGAATCAATGATGTTTTCTCACCCTAAAAAAGATCTGACACTGGCAAAGGTTAAAATATTAAGGGAAAAAAGACCTGGTGGATTGAAAGTGGAGTCTGTCTGAGAAAACCTAACCTTCTCTGTGGGTGTTGGCTTCCTCCCTTATCTGATTGCTGAGAAGCTCACTTGCACTGACCCACCAGATTAACTGGCAGCATTCCCCCAGTACCTGTGGCCAAGCTAGCTCGGGTGGCAGGACATGGTTTTACAAAGTGCAGCCAAAGCGCATTCTCTCTGGCTTTCTCCTGAGTTAGGTTTTTCTAGCAACATGTTGCTAAAGGCAGACTTGCAAGCTTGGGATTTCTATCAAAGGTAGGACTATCTTATACAGTAGGTCAGCCTTCAGTTTCAGGATCAGAAAACCTACTCCATGCTAATAAGCAAAGAAGAAAATGTGACTGAGAATCAAGAGGCTGGCTTCAGGTGTAGCTGAATCCAGGAACCCAGACGATAGCCTAAGGGCTCATTTCCTCTTGTTTGCTTCTGTACTGCTGGTACCCTCAGGCTCTGTGATAATGCAGGATGGATGCCAGCAGCCTCAGAGCTCACTTTCTCTCAGGTTCAAGGTCAGGGATAAAGAATAAAATTGTCTTAGCTGTAGTCCCAGCAAAGATCTCAGGGGGTATCATTGATTCCATTTGGTCACATGCCTGTCTCTGAACAAATCATTGTTGCCAGGGGAATACAGTATTCTAATTGGCCAGGATGGAGCCCCACCCAGACCTCAAGGACCAATATAAAGGAAGGGATGGAGCCCCAGAGATAAAATAGATGTTATTTCCGGAAAGGGGGGCAAGGGACTAGAACTCATCCTGAAGTCCCTTTCTTCCCCTACCACCCCAAGAAAATTATTTTTCCGTGTAGAATTAGGAGCAGTGGATAACAAGAGCTGGCTGCTTCTCATTAGATTGCAACACTCTAATGCCTAGAACGTTAACAGAAATTCAGAAAACACTTTTAATCATGCTGATCACAGGGTTAGTGGATTGAGGTGACTTCTGTGTTTGACTAACTCACGTAAGAATGTTAGAAATGATTCATATCTCATCTTGAAAATCATAATTTCAGTATGTGCGAATCTTGTTTTTGTCATATACAAATGCCGCTTGATTAGCGTTGCGCATGAAGTTATTTGACTGTCACATTAACTTGTAATAATGCCTGAAAAGCAAAGTAATGAAATGACTGAGATCCACAGAACAGTTCTTGGTGCGTCTGGTGGGCACTTGGTGTAAAAGGAAGCTTCTGTTTGGGGTAGAGGCGCCGAAAGACACTTGAGGGCAGGTTGCCCTCAGTTCTCACCAAGAGTCTCAAGTTTGGCCTGGCGCGTGCTTCTCTCACTGTGGCTGTCATTGTTCTCAGGTCTGCAATAAAATCATCTTTCTGATGAGCTTTGTGGGCAACTGTGGGACATTCACCAGAGGCTACCGGGCCATGGTTCTGGATGTTGAGTTCCTTTATCATCTGCTATACCTGCTGATCTGCGCCATGGGGCTCTTCGTCCATGAGTTCTTCTACAGTTTGCTGGTGAGTTGCTGGTGTTGAAAGATTTTACATGCTGGAAACAGAGAGCATGGTTTGTCCTTCCTTCTCATCACAGATCGCTCCTTTTCACGGTGACCAGTGTGCTTGGTCTAAAGAGGCCCCTGGATGCAGTGTTTGGGGCATCAGGAAAGGAGAGCTACTCCCGAGAGGTCTGACTAGAAGGAGCCCTGGAGGTGTGTGATCACGCTGCCTGCATGCACGCTCAGCCTGTTACTTTACAGTGATAGACGATGCCCGCAGCCTGGATCAGGAGATGTTGCCTCCACACACCGTCCCCGCCCTCTTTGTTTTCCTTTATTTCTTGGGCTCAGCCAGCACTTACCAAAAGAATGTTTGTATGACTGTCCCCTTCTGACAGTTCTCATGGGATCCATCTTCCCATGAAAACATGTAGTAACAAGAGCAGGAGCTGTTTTCAAAGACCCAAGACCCCATGACAATGAACTTGATAGATCATTTATGGATCCAGGAGACCTTTTCAGCCGAAGTTGTCATGCTCCAGTCTGAGCTGAGTGGTTAAATATCTTGATCCTATTTTCTTCCTCCTGAGCAAGCTTTTAAGTGACAGACCACTGTCTGCTTATTCTCCTGTCATTACAGGGAATCTTGAACTGTGGAGTTGTAGGTAAAAAACCATTTCCTTGTACCTACGTCAAATGATAGGAAGCATAAAATTGACCTTTCTGCCAGCAAAACCATCCATAAAGGAAATAGAAGAAGTATATTAAAATGTTGCTGAGGATAAAAAATATTCAAAGTCTAGGTGTTGACTAAAGATGAGGGACTTGGGAATTCCCTGGCAGTCCAGTGGTTAGGGCTCTGTGCTTTCACTTCCAAGGGTGCAGTTTTGATCCCTGGTCGGGGAGCTAAGATCTTGCAAGCCATGGTGAGACAGAAAAGACGAGGGACTTATTTGCAAAAAAAAGGCAGAGCAAGGAAAGCACTTTCAGGAGGTGCAGTCCATGTGGTTTCCAGGCTGGTGGCTTAACTGCTCTGTGCTGCTCACATCTACAAAATGGGGAGAACAGTCCATCACCCCACAGGGCCATCATGGGGATTCTCCACTACTGCGCATGTCAGTCTGAGACTAGCCCCACAGCAGAAATGCTGAGTGAGGGTTATTACTACTGTCTCTGTCATCCCTTCTCCCATCCAAACACTGTAAAGAACGCCAGGACTTGCCCCTTCCATTAGCGGTGCCTGCTAGCAGACAGAGATATGGATTCTTCCCCTTCATTTTAAAAATAGGTCTGACCAGACTCTGAGGTTTTGGGCAAAGAGGTCTCTGGATCCACCTGTGATGCCATTAGGTGCCCTATTAGGTCACTGCCTATCAGAGACCTTTCGAGTTCTGTATGTATTTCTGAGCCTTTTTGTCTCACACAGTAATCTGCGGAGGGGGTTCCAGCTTGTTGGCCTCTCTGAGAAAAGGAGGCAAAGCTGAGTCGGGGGGCTCTGCCATCCCTGCTGAGGGGGGTCTCACTTGTGAGATTGGCACAGAAATGCCATCTCGCCCAGGGAGAGGGTGACTCTTCCTCCTGCCTACTGTTTGTAGGTAAAATTAATAACTAGCATTAAAATTTATTGGTTGATGGAAAACTATTATTAGGGTTAGGGTCCATTACCACTTTGTTCATGGAAAAGTCCTCCTCTTTTGTTCACTGGCAGTGCCACCTGGTGTCAGAAGCCAGGGGGTGTCGCAGTGAGTCTGGGCAGTGTGGTCCCAGCCCTCCCGAGCTTCACAGTGTAGAAAAGAGCTGTCACCGTGAGTAACTGACGTGCCCCGTGGGCTCCTTCCGTCCCCTCTCACGGGCGGGTCTGCCTCGGTGGTGGGTGATCTCTGCATGTGATCCCCGGCGAGGCTGGGTCTGGTGAGTCAGGTCACCTGCCCGGAGCCCCACACGAGTCAGCGGCAGAGACACGACACGCTGACTCCGGGGTCTGAGGGTTGGAGCCTGGCCCTGAGCTGCCTTTCATTCGAGCCTGTGAAGAAGTGGCTGCCTCAGTGAAGGCAGTATTTCACGGCGCCATCTGCAGGCCCGCTCTCCCGGCTCTCAGCTGTCGCAGGAAGATCAGAGACGCTCAGAGCTGGCTGCGACGTTCCCCGGGCTCGGCGCACTTTGAGAAGGACCTGCAGGATCAAGCGAGACCATGGCTGGATGCCTCTGCTCAGTGCTGCTGGGGGGTTTCTAAACCATCTGGGCCTTGACTTTCTGGGACACCAAGTGAGGTGTTCCTTTTGGGGTCAGAGCAGCATTTGATGTGTCTGTTGAGAACACAGGCAAAATACTGAAACTTCACTTTATTCCACAAATGAGGAAAGCCTGTGATAGAAAGGAACTGGAGGGAGACTGGGAGCAGGAAAAAGCCGTATGTCACCAGCTTGTGAATGCTCCATGCCAGCAGGGAAGAAAGGCAGGGCTAGTGACTGTGGTCTAATGGAAGTTCACCCCAAAACTGGCTGAACCCCGTCCCCAGCTGCATTCAAGCCGCGTCCTTAGAAAACTGTTAGCATCCCGAGATGAAAGTGTGCAGAGTTCCTTCGCAGGCAGGTAACAGAAGGAGAAATGCAGATAGTCAGTAAATGTGCAGGTATTCTAATGCCAAACAGTGACATACTAATTAAAATATGATCCCATGTTGGATCTGTGATGTAAGGAAAGGTTCAAAGGTGTGAACGTGCCCAGTTTTACTGAGAGTGAGCCAAAAAGAGCATCATTTTCTAAGTGGTTGGGATAAATTGGCGTAGCCTTTCTGGAAGGCAGTGGAGCAAAATGTATGTGTGTTACAACATTTGACCAAACAATTCCATTTTTAGAAACTTGACGGAAAGAAATAACTGGGTAGGTGAGTATAGAGGCACGTACCCAGGTGTTCATCACAGCATCACTCTTAATGATACAGAATTGAAACTATATTGACTGTTTAAAAAATAAAAAGATGAGGGTTGAGTAGACAGCAGTTTTTTAATACACTGAATACTAGGTGAACATTTTTGTTTTTGAAACCAACATGAACTTTATGATTTTCTTCCTCAGGTCAAAATCAGAATAATTATAACAGAAACAAACTTTATGAAGCTTTGGTCACAAAAACATCATGAAGTAAAACTTGCCTTAGTAAAGATCCATGTGCATAAAATGGAAAAGCTCTCCAAAATCCAAATAGATCTAATTGTTCTTTTTATTAAGTATCAACATAGATAGCAACTCTGTTGCCCAAATTCAAGAGAGTATAAATACCTCAGGATGATATTGAAATAATGTCTAATATAAAATGAGTGAATATACCAGAAGGAAGAGAGAAAAGGTATTCCCAGAAAATTAGAACACTGCTTATTGTTAACCAGAGTTGTGTTGATACTTATTCATTTAGATTTGAAAAAAGGATACTATTTTAGGGACTTCCCTTGTAGTTCAGCTGGTAAAGAATCCGCCTGCAATGCAGGAGACCCTGGTTCAATTCCTGGTTTGGGAAGATCTGCTGGAGAAGGGATAGCCTACCCACTCCAGTATTCTTGGGCTTCCTATTTGGATCACACTCTCCCAGAGATACTGAGTCTCTCAATCAGGCTGTAACCTGGGCAGGTACTTTAAATATGTGATCTTTTTTTTAACCTGAAAATGTTCATGATTCTCTTAGGAAGCAAGCTGACTATATGCCAGGTTATGGTATAATACTTTTATAAAAATATATATGCATAAGTTACATTTTTTTCAATTGTAATAAGGCCAGAAGAAAAGAACTTACTGAATAAATGTCTATAGATATTGGAATAATTAGCATTTTTTTTTCCTTTGTGCTTTTTTTGTGTTTTCAAAAGTCTCCTCCATTGAACTCGTCCGATTTTCTAGTTAGAAGAAAGCTTTTCCTTATTACAAAGTAATGTATGGCCATTATTTTAAAATCAGAAATTATAGATAAGTGAAAAGAAAAAAAAATCACTTGTTATTTCAGTAATTTGGGGGCTGTATAATCTCCACAGTTCTTACCCGCAAAAAACAAGTGTCATTTGTTGTGTGAAGTTGCTCTTTCTTGCTGCTTCATAGTGGCTTGCTAGAAAATATTTAACCAGCATTAACAGCAGCATTAGCCTTTTGTACTCTTAGATCTGAATTAAGGCCTCTTCTGTGCTTCCTTTTAAGTGTCCTCCTTTACCCGATGCCCTTAACTGGCCTCAGGACACAGACTGGCCTTCTGGAGGCAGAGGGCTAATTGAGCAGAAAATGAACTCCAATGTCAAATTCTGCATTGAAAGGAACTCTGAGATCAACTAGTTCAGTCCACTGATTTCACAGATGTGGAAACTGAGGTCCGGGGAGGTTTCACGGCCCGATCAACATCTTGCAACAAATTAAAAGCAGAGACAGGGTTCACATGCCTGTCCCTGGACTTCCTGGGCTCTGCAGTCCTTCCCTGGAGCCGTGGTTGAGGCAGAATTCTCAGGAAGAGACCAGATGCCATCAGCAGGACCATATTAAAACTAGCTCCCAGCTCCAAAATAACCCCATTCAGCCCTTCTCTAGTGGCTCCCCACCATTTCTCCAGCCAAATATCTGAGATGATACTTCTTAGAAAACCAGCCACTGATCTCCTATTCCTCTGAGTACCTACCCTGGGCCTCCATTTCTCATGAAGCCAGCTTCTTGCCGAGCCCAAGCCCCTTGGCAGAGGTCAAGCCAAGATTGTGAGCACGGCGTGAACAGCAGGCTGTCTCAGCCCCTCCCAGAGGGATGAGAGGCGGTGAGGCTTCCTGGTGTGCTGCCACCACCAGCGCCCCTGCCACGTTCTGTCAGGGAGGCCTTGGCCCAGGCTCTTCATCAGGAAAGCAGTGATAATTGCCACTGGCCGTGTACTTAGCACATACGTATGAGTGTATGCTAAGCACCGTATATATATTGTCTCTTTATTCTTGATGGTAACTTTGTCTCTTCCACTCTGCAAATGGCAAGACTGAGGCTTGCAGAGGAAGAGGTTGGTAGCTGGTCCTGGTGACAGCAAGTGGCTGAACTGGGGTTTGAACCTCTGTCCAACCCCAGAGACCCTGCCCCCCGGCCTGGCCCGTAGCCACTCATGGACCTGTGGTCAAGGACCAGGACTTGGCCAGTCCTGTATCCAGAGTGTCTGACCCTTAACAGAAGCTCTATCAAATGGCCCCTAAATGAACACACACCAGGACCCCCCTCCCCTTCCTCTCCCTTGTCCCCTGTAGCTCCCTGGTACAGGCCTGTGTTTTGTCTAGTCCCAGGACCTTGAAACTGTATGTAGACAACTTGAAATCACTATTGTTTTCCACCCTCCTCTTCTATATTTGTTTTTCCTTATTTTTACCATCTCAGTTTTCACCATTAAGACTGGCAAGTGTAACATATTAAGAAAAGAGTATAATGCTTTTTTAAATTTTTATTTTTAATTGAAAGATAATTGCTTTACAATACTGTGTTGATTTCAGCCATACATCAACATGAATCAGCTGTAGGTATACATATGTCCACTCCCTCTTGAACTTCCCTAGAGTAGAATGCTTTTGAGTTAACCAAAGGGTAAATTCTTTATAAGTGAAGTTGTCCTTGGGGACATCGATGTCCGTCTAATAGAGATGCTTCTTAACATTGTCCCCTTGTCATCCTTTTTTTTGTTTGTTTTTAAAGCTTTTCGATTTAGTGTACAGAGAAGAGACTCTGCTCAATGTCATTAAAAGTGTCACTCGCAATGGCCGGTCCATCATCTTGACGGCAGTTCTGGCTTTGATCCTGGTTTACCTGTTCTCCATAGTGGGCTACCTTTTCTTCAAAGATGACTTCATCTTGGAAGTAGATAGGCTGCCCAATGAAACCTCTCTTCCAGGTGGGTTTGGACCTTCTGATCTTTTTTTAATGTTAAAAGAATGTTTCCTGATTACAACCGAATGAAAAACGATGACTTTGGCAGTGTAGGTATTTCCCTAACACTCAAGAGTGTGAATTGAATACTGGACTTAGTTTTCACTGCATTCAAAGGATGATATGATACGTCAGAAGCTAACTGTATACAGATTTTTTTTGTTTTTTTGCGGGTATACAGATTATGAGTGTCCAGATGCTACATTTAATTTATTTATTGAATTCCTGTTTTAAACTTGTGCAACATTTTCTTAAAAGTTTGACCAGTGTATATTGAGAGTATGGGAGTAGGCATCCCTTGGCTTGGTAAGTCTATTTCTAGCAATTTATCCTTTAAAAATAGAACTGTAGAAGCAGATGTTCATTGTAGTGTGAAATTGGAAGCAATCTCAACGTAAGGGAGTGTTTCATTAGAGTATGGTTCATCCATGGGGTGGTGAACCCTGTGGATATGGTACATCTTTATAAACCTTCATGGAAAAGTACCCAAGATATGGTGGGAAACTGCAGAAGAATAACTACAATAGGATCTGTGTAGATAGATAGATAGATAGATAGATATTTTTTTTTTAATGAAAAATCTCACATCTGTGCTCAGTTGCTGTCATGTTCGACTCTTCTGTGACCCCATGGACTGTAGCCAGGCTCCTCTGTCCATGGGATTTGCCAGGCAAGGATACTGGAGTGGATTGCCATTTCTTTCTCCAGGGGTTCTTCCTGACCGAGGGATTGAACCCATTACATCTCCTACATTAGCAGGCAGATACTTTACCACTGTGCCACCTGGGAAGCCCCTAAAAATCTCATATATATCTTTTAAAATATGAAAGAATATACACCCAAACTGCAAGTAGTGGCTGTCTCTTGGACCTTTTTACAATATGCAAGTTTTACACTGAGCTCATATGATTTTAATTTATAGCAAAACCAGAAGAGATTTCCTGTTACGAGAGAGAGAGACAGTGATCATACACTTGAGTGATCCCCAAGTGCTCGTTTCCCTCAATTAAAATACTTGACACTAGTAAGTGAAATATTACTGGTTTTTCGTCAGATAGCCAGGCGCCCTGAGTCCAAGGAGCAAACTAGAATTGTGACTAAGCCAGACAAGCCTTTTTCTCCCTCCCAAAGGCTGCGTTCTTGGCATGTAACCCCAGCCTCCAAGTTGACATTCACTGCCAACCATCTTAGGGTTCTGAACTAAACTGATCTGATGCCATTTCTGCTTCTCACACAGACTTGGTCTAAATCTTGCTGGAGTCTGTGTGTTCAGTAGTATCTGTCAGGGAGTTTCAGCTGTTTGTCTTTAAAGTTGGAGAGGTGCTATTTAAGTGCGATATTTCTAGTAAGCTTACAGGAATTGACATTTCTGGCTTTTTTCCCATCCAGATCACCCAACGAAAGTGTAAATTGCATCTCTGCTTCGGATTTATAGGCAGGATTGGAGGGTGTTATTTATGTAAAGAATTGTTTAATCAGCAGTGAATTTGGGACTTCAAACATTTTAACCATATGCTGCCAGATTGTTCATCATAAAATTGCCTTCTCTCTCCCAGAAGCCAGCGAGAGTTTGGCAAGCGAGTTCCTGTACTCTGACGTGTGTAGGGTGGAGACTGGGGAGAACTGCTCCTCTCCGGCACCCAAAGAAGGTAGGACCTCGCAGCCTTAAGCCCCGTGTTAGTGCAGCCTCCCCACAAGGCTCAGGGTGCGCGTGACATTGGGAGCAGATGAAGGCAGACTCATGGCTCAGAAGGCCAGTAGCAAGGAGGAAAGGCAGGGAGAGAGGAGGGGAATGAAGTGGGGGTCTATATGGGAATAAAAGAGCAGCTTAATTATTCAGCCAGCATTTACAGAGTGCCCACTATTTGCCTGGGACCATGTTGTATTCTGTTGTTGCTTAGCCTCTAAGTCGTGTCTGACGCTGCCTTGGAGGTAGAATACAGCATGACTAGGGAAATGATCATGAGGAGGAAGAGGAGGAAGAAATGAAGCCAGAGAGGTCAACAAAGGATCAACAAAGGACAGATTATGAAGGGTCTGCAGGTCAGGCTAGGGAGGTTAAAGCTTACTTAAACGTTGATCCAAGTTGTTGAGAGGGGAATGATATGAGACTGGTGTTTTAGCAAGACCCTTCTGGCTGCCACTGGAGAAAAGAACAAGGCAGTCAAAAAATTTCCCCCCTTGAACACCAGTCTCCAATTTAAGGTGTAAAATGATTTGTCCAGAGGGCCAATTGTAAAAGGTTGCTGTTGTTTTTACGGTTATGTAGTTGCTAAGATTCTTCTGTGAGACTCTTTGTGACCCCATGGGCTGTAGCCCACCAGGCTCCTCTGTCCATGGACTTCCCAGACAAGAACACTGGAGTGGTTTCCCATTTCCTCCTCCAGTGGATCTTACCAACTCAAGGATAGAACCCGTGTCTCCTGCATTGGCAGGCACATTCTTTACCACTGAATCACTAGGGAAACTCATAAGCAGCTATCTAAGTTGAAATGTCTGTTCAGTGCTGGGACTGGAGTTGAAAACCTGAAAAGGGCACAGTGTTTTAGATTTAATAGAGCTAAGGGCAGTTCTGGGCTTGAGAAATGAGCAGGGTTTAGTGATGAACAGTGGTGACAAAGCCTTTGACGCTTGATTCCTTTATTTTGTGCTCCGGCTCCTGTCTGTCTGCTGGTGAGATGGCATTCAGGAAGCATGATCTGCAAATCCTGGTCTGTCTTGCCGCTCACGTTCTAAATTCCCCCTGACTTGCCGTGTTCGCAGAGCTGGTCCTTGCAGAAGAGACAGAGCAAGATAAAGAGCACACGTGCGAGACGCTGCTGATGTGCATCGTCACGGTGCTGAGTCACGGTTACCACATGACACTTGGAGAACTCACAATATACCCAGGGGGTGTGAAAAGAGATGAGGTTGTGGCTTTTACAGCACGCTGATGCCCAGTGTGCTGATGGGGGCGGGGTGCGCCGGGGGCTGGGGACGTCTGATTTGGGTGCATTCAGTCCCACTCCTCTGCCCTGAGGTCTGCAGACCCAGGGGTTGGGTAGGGGGGTAGCTGCTGACAGGTTGCACCACCACCCCCATCCCTCCCCCCACCCGCTTCTCTTTTCCAGGAGCCCCTCTTTGCTGCTCGAGTCATCTATGACCTCTTGTTCTTCTTCATGGTTATCATCATTGTCCTTAATCTGATTTTCGGGGTCATCATTGACACCTTTGCCGACCTGAGGAGTGAAAAACAGAAGAAAGAGGAGATCTTAAAGACCACGTGCTTTATCTGCGGTGAGTGGTGCACCCGGCTCTTGCTGGGGCGTTGGGGTGGGGTGCTCTGGCCCTCGGTGGGAGGGGCTGCTGCTGCCTTCCCCTGCGTCTCAGTCCTTGACTCTCTGTGGGCCTCTGCTCTGTTCCCTTGGGAAATATCTGGAGTGCCGTGAGTTAGTGCTGCAGTTGCTGGTTGGTTTTAAGAAATGAAGTTTGGGGTAGCAGAAACATCGTTGTACATTATTTGAAATGTATGTGTCTTCGGGCCTTTTGGTTGTTGGGCTTCCAGACTATCTCTTGTTCCCATTCTGAGTAATTAGAATGGAGCTCTTTCACTCAACTCCAGCCTGTGGATGTCTTCACTGCAGATGGTATCAGATTTTCAGTGGAAATACAGCCCTCTTAGAGCATATGGCGGAAATGCTCAGAGCATGGAAGTGTCAGACTTGTGTTCTGATTAAGCCTCTGACACTTATGATCCATGTAACCATGGTACAGTCACTTCACTTCTTTGAACCTTTATTGCTCATCTGTAAAATGGGTACAATAATGTACTTCTCTGCATTATCTTGGGACTTAGTTGAGGTAGTTTATGAAACAGTCCTAGCATAGAGCCTGCCCAGTGTAGACACCTACTAATAAGTAGTAAACTGCTATACAAGAGAGGTGCATGGGGTACCAAAGAAATCATTGTCAGTCTAACTCCAAGGAAATACCTGTAAAATGCAAAGTAATCATGTAGGAATTTGGGAGCTAAGTAATCATTTCAGGATTGTTCCTAATATATCAATGGTTACTTTAGTACATTAATTTCTCACCAGTATGTATACTCAAAGTGATCACGTTTCCATTTTTAAAATTAAGATCATAGCTTTTTGCCCCCTTAAAACCATTTAAACCTTTTCATTTTGACAGTTCCAGAGTTTCAGAAAAGTCACAAGAATAGTACAAAGAATTTTTGAGGACTTTTCATCCCAATTCCCCACATATTGAAGTAACACTTTAATATGTTTATTATCATTTTCTTTATTCACACACAGACTGTTTCTCTGAGCGGTTTGAGAGTGATTGACACAGTGCCCCTTTATCTCTATTTCAATACTATATATGTCCTAAAGATAGGCACCTTCTCTTACACATGCAATAGAATTATGAAAAGTGGGAAATTAACAAGGATGTCATACTCTTAATCTACATATTCTATTCAAAGTTCACACTTTACCCTAATAATATCCTTTATAGCAAAGGTAAGTCCCAGGTCATGTGCTGAGTTCATTGACATTTTTGAAGAATTTAAAAATCAGTTATCTTATCAAATGTCCCTTGGTTTGGGACTGTCTGATGTCTTCCCATGCTGCTGCTGCTGCTAAGTCGCTTCAGTCGTGTCCGACTCTGTGCGACCCCATAGACGGCAGCCCACCAGGCTCCCCCGTCCCTGGGATTCTCCAGGCAAGAACACTGGAGTGGGTTGCCATTTCCTTCTCCAATGCACGAAAGTGAAAAGTGAAAGTTAAGTCGCTTAGTCGTGTCCGACTCCTAGCAACCCCATGGACTGCAGCCTACCAGGCCCTTCCATCCATGGGATTTTCCAGGCAAGAGTACTGGAGTGGGGTGCCATAACCCTCTCCAGTGATGTGAGATTAAGGTTATGGATTTCTTATAGGAACATCAAAGAAATAGTGTATTCTCCTCAGTGCATAATATCAGGAAGTGTTAGTCATTCAGTCATGTCCGACTTTTTGCAACCCCATGGACTGTAGCCCACCAGGCTCTCTGTCCATAGGATTCTCCAGGCAAGAATACTGGACTGGGTTGCCGTTTCCTTCTCCAGAATATCAGGAGGTACATGATGCCAGTTCATCTAGTAACTGGTCATATTAACATTGATCACTTGGTTAAGATGGTAATGGCCCTGTTTCTCCACGGAAGTTACTTTTCTTCTTTTTGTGCCACTGAGAACCGTTTTATAGGGAGATCCTTTGAGATGACATAAATATTCCATTAATTCTCAAATGTTAACTCATCAGTTTCTGCATCCAGTTTTTGCCTGAGTCTGTGATTGTGATGGTGGCCAAATGGTGATTTTTATTTACTTTATTATTATTTCTACATTTGTTTATTGGCTTTTTAAGAAATAGGTTTCTCTTTTCTCCATGTATATTTGAACTTTGTAACAACCTGGATTCTTGCGTGTTTTTTTTTAATTCAGTGGATTATAATCCTTTACTGTCATAATTTATTTTGATGCTCAAACTGCCCCAGATTTGAGAGCTCCTTCAAAGCTGCTTTCTGTACTTTGCCACATCACCATCATTTATTACAGACTTCCTTAGTGTTTTTAGCACTGTGAGGTATTACAGGCTCCAGCTCACCTTGTACCTTCTCTCACCCAGCCCTGGTATCAGCAATTTCTCCAAAGAGCCCTAGTTCTGTTCAGTGGAGAATAATATTTAGAATCCAAGATCTGGTCACTGGATGTACTTATTCCTGTTGATGTGCCACTGCTGCCACGGCTAATTAGGGCATAAATCTAAAGGATACGTGGATCCACACAGTTTTGTGTCTATTTTTATAAACATATGAAAAAGGATGAGGTCATCCTCAGACCTCCAATTCCAGTTCACCATTCCAGAGTTTGTTCTTTCTCCCTTTCCACATTTGTGCTCCGTATTTCTCTAACAGTTAGATATCTGGCTCACAGTGTCACCATGTATTTGTCTATTTGCTCAACCTAAGAATATACAGAAACCAGTTTCAGAATGACTCACCCAGACCTCTGTAAAATACAAGCTTACCAGCTAGAGTTCAAAATGGACGTCAAGTTCCTTCTGTCCTTTCTCTGCCTCCTCAAAAACCTTTTAACATGTCTACATTTTGGCGTTTACCTGGGAGAAGGGACTCCCATTCACTGGTTGCCTGCTGGACGCGAGCCTGTCCCACCCGTTCTCGATTAACCCCCACATGCTCTTGGAACCTAGATGGTGTCTTCCTATCCCCTGCAAAGGTAGCTATGGCACACTGGAGACCAAACGATGACTGGTGAGTGACAAAGATGGAAATCAAGCCCAAGTCCATCTGACTCACAGCCTGTGTTTTCCTGCTAGGATACAAAAGTGAATGCGTTTATAAGGCCCACAGAACCCAGCTCTTTATAAAGGCAAGAGTGAACCCACAGCCTCCTCTGTTCTGGCAGTCCTTTCATGGGTTTTTCTGCACCATGGCTGCTCACTCGGGGCTCTCTGTCTGTTTTTAGGGTTGGAAAGAGACAAGTTTGACAACAAGACCGTCACATTTGAAGAGCACATCAAAGAAGAACACAACATGTGGCATTACTTGTGCTTCATCGTCCTGGTGAAAGTGAAGGACTCCACGGAGTACACAGGGCCCGAGAGTTACGTGGCGGAGATGATCAAGGTGAGCGGGCAGGGCTCCTGGGGCCTTCAGGCCTGGCTTCCCAGCTTGAAGCGCAGTGCTGGGAGCTAGCGGGGACGATGACAGCGAGGTCTGCCCATCCTTTATCATGGGCCAGGCGTCAGGCTCTGGAACTCCATGTGTCTTCACATTTAAGAAGCCCCAGATGGGGTGTCATCTCCATTTTAAAGGAGGAAATTCTGAGGCTCAGAGAGATGAGCCCTTGGCTATTTAATAGGACTGGGGTTTCACCTTGTATCTCATGCAGTAGCCGGCCTTCCATCTCTATGTACTCGGCCTTTTGTTTCCCTTTATTTTTGATTTTTATTTATTTTTCACTGTACTGAGCCTTCATTTGCTGCTTGGGTTTTTAGAAGTGGTATGTTTTTAAAATGATCACTCTATGGCGTTCAGCCTGGTTGGTCCATTTGGCCTCAACCTCACCTTTCTGGGACATGCTCTGCTAATCATCAAGGAGGGATCATGTGATGGAGGAATTTGAGTCCTAAATTAATCCCAAATTAATCTTCTTGCTGATGAGTCCTGGGTCCCAGGAAGCGGGAAGCCAAGCAGGTGTGCAGAGCACTCTGCCCAGGCCGGGCACTATGGAGGCGCCAAACACATGCTCTGAGGCTCCCAGGCCAGCTGTCCTTTCGTACCCGTGGTTTTGAACTTCATTAAAATATTCGGGGGTGTATGGCTAAGCAAAGGAGGCATGCAGTGTGAAGTTTAGAGGCTCTGTGATTTACACCGCTCCCTCTGCGGAGGAGAGCCATCAGCTGTGAATGGAGACCACACAATTCACTGATGCCCTTCAAGCTGCCAAGGACTGGAGCCCTCTGCCCCATTCTGTGTATAGCACTGTGCTGTGCTCTTTGCGACCCTGTGGACTGTAGCCCACCAGGCTCCTCTGTCCATGGGATTCTCTAGGCAAGAGTACTGGAGTGGGTTGCCATGCCCTCCTCCAGGGGATCTTCCCTGCCTACCCAGAGATGAACCCACATCTCTTGCATTGGTAGGTGAATTCTTTTGAGCCTTTGTACGTTTCTTATGCAGATGCAGTCATAACGCTCTGTATGTAAAGAAACCCCAGCTGTGGATTGCTCACTGGCAGTGGGCATGGGCAGGCTAGCACTCACATGGCCCTAGTTCTTCAGCACCCAGGTTCTGGGGGGGTTCCTGGGGATGCCGTCCCAAGGAGGCCCTGAAGTCTAACTGTGTGCATCTCATAGTTCAGAGTACACATGAGTCATACCCAGAGCTGGTAAGAATTCAGCTTCTGATTCAGCGGGCACTAGCAGAACTCGAGATTCTGCATTTCCAACCAGCGTCCAGGGGATGCCAGAGCAGCTGGTCCATGAACCACACTCTGAATAGTAAGAGTTCAACAGAAGAGACAAAATAGACACTGTTGTAAGAAATCATCCTCCAAGCTGGTTCCGTGAGTGCTGAGAAGTATTCCTCCTTCTATGGGTTGAGCCATCTGCAGTCTGTGAACCTCTCCCATATCTTTTACACATTTAATAAAGAAAACTACCAAAGTGGGGAGCCAGGAAGGGTGAACTCTGAGGATGAGGAGAAACAGATGGGGTTTCACCCCAGAGATGACTGTCTTAAAGGTTTTGAAAGAGAGAAAGGTATGGAACTTCCCTGGTGGTCTGGTGATTAGGACTCCGTGCTTCCGCTGCTTTGAGTGCGGGTTCGATCCCTGGTCGGGGAGCTAAGATCCTGCAAGCCACCTGTCACAACCAAATGAAAGAAAGAGAGGAAGAAGGGTAAAGAGACGGAGTGATTAGAGTGGGAGAAGGGAAGGAGAAAAAGTTAACTCAGAGGAGGAGGATAAAAAGACACAAGGGTGGTGGGTATCCTCTTCTGCAGATGGAAGTTGGGCTTAGGGTTAAGTCAGTTGCCCAGGCAGCGCTCAGCAGCTGAGCTGGGATGCAGGCCCAGGTTTAATGGACTGTACTCCATAACCTCCACTTTGGGTGAACACAGTAAGCAAGGGTGCTGGCAGCTCTGGGCTGGGCGGAAGCAGGGTCTATTCTTACGGAGACTGGACCTTGTCGTGGTTGCTGGTGCAGATGTTCACAGGTCAGGTTTCCAGGCTCACACATGAACTGAAAGGTCTTCAGGTCCTTTCTTTGTCTCCTGGTGTTGATAGTACTGAATTAAGCCATGTTTGAACATTCGTGCTAACACACACCTATCAGTATTGTGTATAGCAGCCTGCATTCGCCGGAGAAGGCAATGGCACCCCACTCCAGTACTCTTGCCTGGAAAATGCCATGGATAGAGGAGCCTGGTGGGCTGCAGTCCATGGGGTTGCTAAGAGTCGGACATGGCTGAGCGACTTGACTTTCACTTTTCACTTTCATGCATTGGAGAAGGAAATGGCAGCCCACTCCAGTGTTCTTGCCTGGAGAATCCCCAGGGAGGCGGAGCCTGTTGGGCTGCCGTCTATGGGGTCGCACAGAGTCGGACACGACTGGAGCGACTCAGCAGCAGCAGCCTGCATTCTCACTCAGATCTTTCATTTAGAAGAGGTGGCTTGTAGTTTTCACCCTAGTCACACCCTCCTTTTCTCCCCCACCCCACTTTGTCTGCTTCTCTCTAAAGTATTTGTGCCCCATCTTTAAATCTTTTGGGGGCCAGGTTTGAAGTTTTCTGTTAATCACCTTACTTTACAGTTACAGAAAACTCCACAGTGCTTTTGGGATTCTGTCTTGATCATAAAGACTTATCAGGAGCCTTGTGAGCAGTCAGCTGACAAGGATTAAGGGCCAGAAGTCACCCCCAGCCAGCTACCCTGCCTGCCCAGAGCCCCTGCTTTCACTGAGCTTTCCCAGCCATGCCATTCTTGGTGGGAGAACTTCTTGTCACACCTCCTACAAATCTTTGCATCAGGGAATTCTTACCTCAGTGTCCGAGTTGCTGAGAAACCAGATGTCTGTCTCATGTGCTAGGAGAGGGCCCAGGAAGTATTAGATCCCCCAGCCACAAAGCAGTGCCTTTTGGCCAGCACCATTCCTGGCAGAGTCTGACTCTAAAGCCACGTGAATCCCTGCTGGGGGCTCCTGGAGAGTGCCAGCCCCCGCAGGCTGGAAACTAGGGGTGCCCAGCCGAGTCAGTCAGTGGGAGGCCACCAACCTGTGGGAACTCGAACTGCGGTGGAGCAGGCAACCAGCCTCCATTGAGAACCTACTGAGAGGCTGCAGAGGCGCCCCAGCCAGTGGTGGGGGGTGGGGGGGGGGCGGTCCTCCCAGCATCCTTTCTCAGGAGGTGAGCGTCTGTCTGGGAAGAGGAGAAGTCAGGAGACCTCTCAAGGAGGCCAACCCTGGGAAGCTGAGAGGACTCCAGCCTCAAGCAGGGAGAAGGGCAGTGGATGAGCAGTGTCAGAGATGAAAGGAGAAGTCATCCGGGGGGCCCTTTGGCTCCCACTGGGTCCCAGGACTCCTCAGGAAAACCACCTCTTGCTTCATGGCTGGAGGCTGGGGGGTGTTGACTTCCTCAGTTCTCCTTAGCCCGTTGATTAAGATCCCAGCAACTTCTAAAGAACTGGGGCATCATAGCTGCCAAAGGACCACCTGGCAGAACCAAGTGGGAAAGGTCCCCGGGGTCACTTGGAAGGTGGGGGAGCTTCCCAGACACCCCGAAAACAGCCACTTTGCAAGTAGAGTATCAGGGATGGCAAATAAGTTTTCACCTCAAAAACCAACAAGTGCTTCGTGGAACCCACCAGGGGCTCTGATGGGAGAAGGGTTCTAAGGAGACAAGCTGACTTTGAAAGGGTGACTCCTGAGGCTGCGGTTCCCGTGAGAACCAGCCGGCAGTCAGGGAGCCAGAACGTCTTCTCTAGAAACAGATACGTCCAGAGGGAAAGAAGGCACATCGGATGCTTTGCCTCACGTTTGGGAACTTAGCAGCCAGATGTTCACCCACAAATTAATTCTCATCTAAACATAACAGGACACCATTTCCCTCTCCTCCTAATTGTCCCCTTTCCTTTCACTGGAGATGAAACATTCCTTGCAAAGCCAGGGTCAGGCTGCTGCCCCCCGTGAAGTTGTCATACCCGAGAATGGGATCTGCAGGCAGAGAAGCAAAGGTGTGAGTTTTGGCTCTGGCCCATCCAAGCCAGGTAACCCCAGGCACGTCACAGAATGTCCCTGACCAGAGTTCCCAGCTGTGGGTCGGGGTTAATACCCGTTCCCGTGTCCTTGGGGTGGTGGAAAGGAGGGGAATATGTGGGCCCTGGGGTGGGGTGGTAAGTGCTGGGGGAGGGAGGCAGTGAGTGATGGAAGGGCCAGAGGGGCAGACACGGAGCCATGACCAGGTGGTAAACAGAGGGCCTGCGGTGCCCACAGCTGCCGCGAGCACGTCTCCTGGGTGCCCGGAAAGCACAGGGTCCTGTGGCTGCTGGCACACTGTTGCTGAGGAAAGTCAGAATGGGCATCTTGACTCTGAGAACCTCCTCCCGTGGGAAGTTCCTGTGGCTTCTCTCTCTTAAATTTAAAGCTGTTGAAAGTGAGAAGAAAGTGTGAGTCCTTCAGACATGTCCGACTCTTTGTGACCCCATGGACTGTAGCCCACCAGGTTCCTCTGTCCATGGGATTCTCCAGGCAGGAATACTGGAGTGGGTTGCCATTCCCTTCTCCAGTGGGTCTTCCCGACCCAGGGATCGAACCTGGGTCTCTTGCATTGCAGGCAGATTCTTTACCATCTGAGTCACCGGGAAAGCCCTTAAACATTGAGGCAGGACAAGATTGACACTGTCACTGTCGTGGAGCGGGTCACAGGTACTTGTGACTGCTCTCTGTCCTCCACTCAGGCTGTCCTCCCCTCAGGCTCACTGCCCGGGACCAGGGCCTCCGGCACCGTGGGGAGTGGCCCCTGCGTCCTGTGTGTGAGAGTCTGTTACCCGTATGTATACTGGGTTCGCTGTGGGTTTGTATGTCGGCTCTGCATGCATGATGGGCGGCGCTGCCGGGAGCTGGTGGCCACGGCACGCTCAGCCTCGGCTATGACTCCCAGCGCCACCCGGTGTACTGCAGATTTGGTCTCAGATTCGTTGACTCAGGCCCCAGACAGGGCTGAACTTTCAAAGAAATGTGACTACAGGGTGACCTCACTTAGCCCTGGCAGTTCAAGGCAGGAGAAAAAAACCCTGAGTTCCCTTCTCCTTGTATGAACTTGGAAGTTTGGTGCTACCACGTAGAGTTTTGGTGATAGCCCTTCTAACAAACAGACTGTTTTTTAACCCTGCACTACACTTCAGTTTTCACGAGACTTTACATACCACATGCCCTTGTTTGAGAAATGTTAGTTTTTCTCTGGTGCTAGCCAATAAGAGAATGTATGTGAGTCTGTATATGATGATTTGATCGGCCACACAGTCCAATGTATTTAACCAGAATAAGTAGGAAGTGTGTATCTTTGCCTGAAGGAATTTAAATACTGCACAGTGGATGCATTGTAGATCAAAGATCAAATACATGATTCCCCTCAAGGACACAGGAGCCCAATTTTCCATGACAATGAAGCTCAGGAGAAAAGCTTAGTCCTTGGTAAGCTGACTTAAGTTAACTCTTTTCAAGTTAGAAACTCAGATAAGCCTTAAGAGGGAAGGTTGATAAAGAAGACCAGATGCTAACTGAAATAGAAGGCATGTATGTATATCTTTTGCTAGTGAAATAGAGATTCCCCTTCTGAAGCTTGGAATTCTACCTTGTCAACATAAGGTATGTTTTCAGAGGTGTGTTTTGAGTTCATTGCAGTTAAAGACAGTGATTTCAGGTGGAGTGCTGCTCACCCCCGTTCCCAGGGCCTGCTCTGGCCCCTCCCCTCTGCTGGGACAGTTGTGTGAATTGACAAGGAGACGGAATGGCCTCCTTCCATGCCACCTTGATCCCTCTGCAGAGGAAGCAGGCTGTGTTGTACTCTGCCCTGACACGGGCAGACTGGGTCATACCCCCGGCGCAGGTCTTGTTTCATTGAGCAGGTATGGAAATAAATGCTTCACGTGCATGATCTTGTTTGGTCTCCGTAGCCGCTTTGAGGGTGGCCCGGTCACCATCTCCCAGGCAGGAACCTAAATAAAGCCCCAGAAGGCTGAGCCGCTTCTCCAGGGTCACAGGGCTGGGAAGTGCCTGGGCCAGGCTTCACGTCCAGGTCCGCTGCCGAGCGGCCACCCTGGCGGTGTCTTCACACGTGCACTGGCTCCTGTGCTTGCACACGTGCCTCGGTGTCCGTGTGTCGAGAACCCAGCCACGGTCCGGCTTGGCTGCAGGGGGTTTTCCTGAGGAGGACTGGCTCAGCTCCCTTCTCCCCTCAATGGTGCTGAATTAACTGCCTTCAGAGGAGGCAAAGCCCAGAGAAAGGAATAGGAGGAGGAGCAGGAAAGAAGATCCCCTTGAGAACAGCACCAGTGGGGTTAATTCCCTGAGCTGCCGCTGGATCCGCCAGTCGCAGGTGAGGGAATAGCAGGGAACAGCTCTTACAAAGGGAGTATCCAAGTAGATGTTGATTTAGATGTGCGATAATCTGATAAACTTCACTGCCCTCAGCTAGGAATGGGGGATGAAATTTCCTTTGGTGACCATATTTGGGGAGAGAGAGTGGTAAGTTAAAGGGAAAGGCCGGTTCACCAGAGCCACAGTCAGGCTTGGGCTCCCACACCCAGGTGACTCATCCGGATGGTTATAACTCCCTGATAATTAAACACTGGAGCCATCATCCCTTAAGCCTGGTGCTGACTTTTTCTCACAGCCAGAGTAGACAGCCTTCTCCCACTGCCCACCTACCCCCCTTCACCCCCACCAACACACACACTAATCCACTGGATATTTTCCAGCTTGTTCCATCTTTTATTAGTTCACTTGACCTCCTCAGAGACTCACAGTACAGGGACATAAAAACAAGCTATTTTCCAAGTTAAAAGTAGTATCGTGGTGGCAGCGTGTGGTTTTGCACAGGAGGGGAGAGTGGATTCCCAGAAAATGCTCTGGTGAAAGCCCTTAGAAATTTGCATGCAAAAAAGTCACACAAGGGAAAGTTTTTTTTTTTTTTTTGGCCTGAAAATAAGCTCCTGGGTAAACTTTCCAAGCAGATAAGTTCTATTAGCAAAGTGAAGTGAAGTGAAGTGAATTCGCTCAGTCGTGTCCGACTCTTTGCGACCCCATGGACTGTAGCCCTACCAGGCTTCTCCTTCCATGGGATTCTCCAGGCAAGAGTACTGGAGTGGGTTGCCATTTCCTTCTCCAGGGGATCTTCCCGACCCAGGGATCGAACCTGGGTCTCCCGCATTCCAGGCAGACACTTTAACGTCTGAGCCACCAGGGAAGCAAAGTAAGCACCACTAAACATCTGCTATGAGGAAACACACCAAGAAGAGTCACACGCAGGAGGACGTCTGGCTTTAGCATTCGTGCTTATCTGTATTTGATAAGAAAAGCCGGGAAGCAAGCGCAGACAGAAAGCAGTGTGTTAGGGGCTAAAGATCAAGACGGGAACTGAGTACCTGTCACTGCCTTCTGCTTAAAAGGGACATCGACTGGAGTCTTGCTCCTTTCCTGACCCGAGACACAGCCTGGTGCTATAGAACCTACCCATAGGCGCTCCCCAAACGAGCACTGCAGCTTCCCGCCCCAGGTAGTCCAGGTAATCAGGAGGTGGGGGCGGGGGGTGTAACTCAGGATGGAAGCGGAGGCTGAGAATTTCGTGTGGATCACAGTCAGATCAAAGTCAGGCCCTGCACATCGACCTAGGACTTTCTGATGGCTCAGGCGGTAACGAATCTGCCTGCAATGCAGGACACGTGGGTTCAATCCCTGGATCAGGAAGATCTGCGGGAGAAGGGAATGGCAACCCACTCCAGTGTTCTTGCCTGGATAATTCCGTGGACAGAGGAGCCTAGCATGGTATAGTCCATGGGGTCACAAAGAGTCAGATGCAACTGAGCGACCTGAGCGCACACACAGCAGCTAAACAACAAAAAGGAGCTACAGGGAAAGGGTGGCAACAGTGGCGCCATGAGCAGAGAAGTGAACACAGAAATTCGCACGGCCATCACGAGGGGCCTTAGTTCAGGGAGGTCCCTCACAGGTAGGACTTAGGGTGCACAGGGAGGGGTGTGCCCCTAATAGTGCTCCCCGACCTCCCCTTCTGCCCCCTCTCTGTGTCATGTAGATGGGTCTGGCAGGCAGGCCGTGGCTACTGCAGAAGTGGCGTGGAAACCCTCTGCCTCCATGGAGATGTGAAGCAATAGGTTTGGACTTTGAGCCAGAATTCCAGAGAGGATGCTGGGAGAAAGGGCAAGCGCGGCGTGGGGGTGGGGTGATAAGTCCCCGAGATGGAGATATTCCAGTGTCAGTCACGCTCTCAGCTTTTCTTTCCCAGGGCATTTTCTGGGAATGCACTCTGCCCTCTGAAGAGAAAGAGCGCCGCACCATCTCCTCCTCACTCTGGGAGGCCGCGGCCTTGGTTAAGATGCTGCCCGGGCTCCGTAAGCCCTCCGCAGTAGGCGGGTGAGGATACAGCCAGTGCTGGCCTCTGATCCAACTCAGAAAGCTCTCTGCAGTTAGCTGACACCGCGGCCGAGTTCAAGCATGCCGAGTGAGGGAGACGCACACAGGGATTTGGCACTTGCCTCGGGGTGGCTGGAAACAGCCTGTCAGCATCGGGGATGCGCCTCCCGTCGGCACCAGGGCTCGGGTTCGTGTCCGTGGCAGCTGCACAGAGCAGTTGCTCAGCTTAAGTTTCCACACCCGGGCTCACGCCCCGTCCTGCCCTCCGATGATCCGGAGGGTATGGAGCCACCCTCGCCTGAGCGCACTGTACAGGCAGCCTGCTTCTCTTTGGAGGCACTCGGGCTCTGGGAGACGGGTCTACAGGGACCTCCCAGCCCTCTGCTCGGAGTTCTCCATGCTCTCACCTCCGCCGAGGAGCGCTCAGCGCTGTGTGTCATCGTTAGGGGAGCAAAGCTGTTATCTGCTCCAAAGGAACTCACCTGCTAAGGCGGGTCCCTGGGACTCGGGTCGCCTGAGGGTGCTCCTGGCGTGTGGTGGGTCCAGCACCTATAATCGAGTCTCCCCCTTGGTCATTAGTCCAGGGGCGAATGCGGGGATTTGCATGTTTGTACAGGTTTGTATGTGTATATAAGGTGTTTGTTTACACCCTTATTTCCCCCAATTCAGCAGATGTTTTAAACTCCAAGAACGCATTTTTCTCCCTTCCATGCCTTGGACTCACCTCCTGCCCCTTTGCCCACTGCAGCCCCCACTGGGCCACCCTGCTTACCCCTCAGCCCCAGGCTCCATGTGCACCCCGGTGACTCCCCAGCCTTCACTCTTTCATCTCTGCTCTGCTCTGAACACGGACAGTGTCTGACAGAGCTGGACACAGCCGAGAGACATGTGACCCCCTGGCCTTTAAGAAGATGTTCTGAGTTTATTTTTATCAGGTACAAGTATTCAGGATTCTTTAACATGTGTCTCTTCTGAAGAAAGTCTAGTAGCTACTAGACTTCTCCTCATATGAGAATGAGGAAAAGATCCTAGCAGTTAGGTACATCCATTCATAGTTAACGATTCTGCACGTGAACCAAGCTCTTGGCTTCTCCTTTCACAAACCTGCTTTTCTGCAGGACCCCAGTGTTACCAGCTAGAAAATGAGGAGGCTGAATCAGAGGGTCTCTTGGGCCATAATTCCACTCTCAAACAGCTCCTAGGGTCTGTGTCAGGAGTGGACATGGGTGTCGGGAGGGAGACGGGAGACCCACATAGACAGGGCGGTGAACTCTGGGGTAAGAGTGCCAGGGGGGCAGGTTAGTGCAAGGGGCGGCTAGAAAGGAGTGAGGAATTTGGAGACTCTATGCTTGGCAGATCCTCTCTTCCTCCCAGAAGTGTTTAGGCTGTGGGCACCTTCCTTCCAAACCCCTCTCCTGTTGGGGTGATGCTGGTGGCCCGCCTTGAGCTCTCACTGAAGCCATACGGTCATCTTCCATCACTTGATCCTCAGGGGGTCCAGGCCGGGCTGGCCTTTGGTCCAGAGGAGCCGCCCGGCACATGGTGTCGACGGGGACACAGCTACAGGTGAAACAGCGGCGCTGGGAGGCACGCGGTTGTGCATAGGGCATATGTTCAAAGACAAACACCAAGTATTTTGCCCTGAAACAATAGCAAAGAACTTTGGAAAGCCTCTTCAGTAGGCTAAAAACAAACCAACAACAATAACAAAAGCAAACAAAAGAAAACCGTCACTGTATAAAGGTATTAAGAGACCAAAGTTTAATCTCATGGAATCCAAAAGAGAATAGAAGACAGACCAAAAAAAATTGCCAAAACCCTGTGAGTGACCGCAAGGAACCTTCTGGTGGATTGCTTAGCTAACTGGACGTGCCCGGGAGGCTGCCTGAGCAGAGTGTCCTGAGCCAGCTGGGGAGGAGGGCGGGCTCGCCTGGAGGTTCTTCCTGAGGAATCTCCAGCCAGCCTGCCCTGCCCTGCTCGGCACAGCGCCGCCCCCTCACCCCCGCCCTGACCTTTCTCCCCTTCTCTGTAATCCTGGGCTTCCTCTACCCGGCAGCCTGGGTACCCAGGGCCCAGCGGTGCCTCTCTGACTGATGGGCGCTGCCATCTCAAGGCCCTAGTGCAGGCCCAGCATCCCTTCACCTGAGGGTCCACAGTGACATGGAATGGTGGCTCTGCAGCTGGCCTTGCCTAGGGATTTCATCAGAAATGGGTGCGGTCCTCGCTCTGGCGAGGGCCCGGCTCTCTTACACTGTATCATCCAAGAACAACTATTAACCAAGTCTGGGAAGGGTGAGTGGTCATTCCAGCCCAGCTGAAGATTATATAACCGGGCCCGTCTGGGTGATGTCGGCTGAGACGAGAGCAGACCGGGTTCATGCCTGTACTCGGGGCCGGCCTGGGCACTCTTCACGTGGCTCCACCAGGAAGAGAGAAATTCCTGCGTCTGAAATCTGGGAAAGGAAGAACTCACTCACGTGGGATCGAGTGCTACACCTGGAGTCAGCATCTCAGACGACAGACCAGCTCTGTGACCTTGGGCTGCTGACACTGACCTTCAGTACTTTGCATCGTACTTTCCAGTTGACAGACACATTCTCACAGCCATTTGATTCTCATATTAACCCTGTGAAGCAGCTTTCAAAAAAAGGGAAGCAGAGACCCAGGTTGGTTGGCTGACTCGCCCAGCTCGCTGCCCTGTGAACACTCTGGGCGTCTGGGCTTCAGTTCCGGACTCCAGGACACGGCTCCTGCCTACTGACTCACTGACAGCCTGGGGCTGCTGCAGAACCCAACCTCTGACATACAAGGACCCGGATCCTTGAATTAGGGTCTGGCATCCCTCATAGCTCAGTTGATAAAGAACCTGCCTGCAATGCAGGAGACCTGGGTTCGATTCCTGGGTTGGGAAGATCCCCTGGAGGAGGAAATAGCAACCCACTGCAGTATTCTTGCCTACACAAACCCAGGGATCGAGGAGCCTGGCAGGCTACAGTCCACGGGGTCCCAACAGTTGGACACGACTTAGCGACTAAGCCACCACCAACAAATTCCAGGTGTGGGATCCTTTTTTTTTTTTAAGAGATTTTACTTTTTTACAGAAGTTTTAGGTTTACAGAACTGCTGAACAAAAAGTCCCGAGTTCTCATGTGCCCCCTTCTCCCTACCTCGCCTGCCAGTTCCCCTCTTAGTAACTTTTGTTTACTATGGTGTAGTTACTACAATTGATAAACTAATATAAAGTAATTAAAGACGGTAGTTTACACCAGGATTCGTGCTTGTGTTGTGCTCTGTCCATTCATCACTACCACCCCCAACTGCTGATTTTTTTTACCTTTGGGATTCATTGTTTTAGGGTTGTTGTTTTTTTTTTTTTGTCTTTTTAAATGTATCATAGATACTATAAGTGGCAATTTTGGAGTCATTGAGCATAGCGATCATTATCATTGTTTTTCACCCAAAGTAACAAATTCTGGGTTTTGTTTGTTTTCTCTGATCTTAGGAAAGAGAGCTCTGAAGATTATTTTCTTCCTCTTTAATGCAAATAATCACCTTAACTTGGGCTCCCTAGGTTGTGCTGCTGCTGCTAAGTCACTTCAGTCGTGTCTGACTCTGTGCGACCCCATAGACGGCAGTCCAACAGGCTCCTCTGTCCCTGGGATTCTCCAGGCAAGAATACTGGAATGGGTTGCCACTTCCTTCTCCAGCGCATGAAAGTGAAGTCGCTTAGTCGTGTCCAACTCTTAGCGACCCCATGGACTGTAGCCCACCAGGCTCCTCCGTCCATGGGGTTCTCCAGGCAAGAGTACTGGAGTTGGGTGCCATTGCCTTCTCCGCCTAGGCTGTGCCGTGTAAAGAATTCACCTGCCAATGCAGGAGACTCAGGTTCTATCCCTTGGTCAGGAAGATCCCCTGGAGAAGGGAATGGCAACCCACTCTAGTATTCTTGCCTGGGGAATCCCATGGACAGAGGAGCTTTGTGGACTGCAGTCCATGGGGGTCGCAAAGAATAGGACACAATTGAGCGTGCACACACACAATCACCTTCCCTCACAAGAGAGGCAAATGTTTAAAGTTTATTGAGTGTAATATATTCCTGCTGTAGAAAAGTTAAGGGTTATCTTCAGTCTTCCTCCTCCGCCCTCTTCCAGGCATTTTCTGGGGGTTTGGATACATGAAGCCAGGAGTCTGTTTCCAGGCTGCCCCCGCCCCGCTTTGGCTCACTCCAGCCATCCCCAGGCACTCTGGGAAATCCAGTTTTTCATCTTGCTTGGTAAGATAAGGCGCAGTGCCTCTGACATTTGCTTTGAAAGGACCATCTCTGCTCTCCTGAATCTTCCCCAAGGGGATTCTGAAGGGTGGAGGGGACTCTGTGGCTTACAGGTCCATTTTCCTGGGACCCATCTTCTGGCCAGTGACCCTGTCTTTTATCCTCATGACCCCACCAAAAAAAAAAAATCTCGCAATTCTCTAGTCTGGCTGTGAAAGAATAACGGATTTAGCCATAAATGTTGCGTTGTTTACATGGTAAACAAAACTCTACCATCAGTGGACTTTCTCTGAGGAGGTAACTGATGATCTCAGCTGTCTTTCTTAGAACTGCCTCTTCAGTTGAACCTGGGAAGAGGGAGAGAAAAAAAAAAAAACACTTCTCAGAATGATTAGCATTTGCATCATACAATCCAACTTCCTCTCCTCCTCTCTCTCTCTCTCTCTCTCTGTTTCTCTCTCACACACACACATACACACACCCTCCCTCTTTCCAGTCAAGAACGTTTCAAGAGGTCAGTGCCGCCCCCGTGTCTAAAACTTCAGTGTTTGCTTTGCAGGGACTTTTCCAACTTTACCTAGAAAAGAACTAACCAGAACCTTAGCACTTGTGGTCAGCCTTCTTCCGGCTGTGGCTTGAGTCGGTTTGTCTGCTCTGACAGAGGAAGTGCTTGCTGTGACGGGAACCGCACTGGCTGGATTGTAGGACTGGGGCAGACAGTGCCTAAGGACATTGGTATGTGAAGTGCCAGCAGCAAGGAGGGCGAGCGAAGCCCAGAGGGGCTCCCAGACCCAGGGCGACAGATGTGGCCAACAGACAGGCGGAGAAGCCACCAGCCCTCGCCCAGCCCCACCCTCCTGACCACACACGCCCGCCAGGATGAGTTCATGTATAAACAACATGTCTTCGCTGGAGATGACTTTCTCAAAAATTCAGTAGAAGCTGGGCCCCTGAGACATGTGTTTGACCTGGAATAGACGTGAAGGTGGGATTTTTGCAAGCGTTCCAAGACCTTCAGAGTCTGGCTGGCTAGAGAGGCAGGGGTGCGCACTTCACAGGAGTCACTGACTGCTCTAACCAGCTCCGCATTTGGTGTGAAAGGCTGAGCTAGATTGAAAGTCGCTTCTCTCTCTGCTCCCCTGCTAAGGCTGGAATAGTGTTAGAGTTTTTCCTGTAGAGATTTGGATCTCTGTGTGGCCAGGTCGTGCTGGGGAGGAGCCTTCGCACTGCACTGGAATTTACCCTACCGCACAGGATGTAAAACCCAGTGGAGACGGAGAGCACAGTTTGGCCAGAATAGCTAATTTTAACTCGTTGGTAATTTGAGATTTGACTTAACAGCCAGGATGATGATTAAGTAAAATATTGGCTACACCGAGGATCTCAGATTTTTGGTACGTACCCGTGTCAGGGCAGAAAAGCTAATGACCCCCACTGGCCAGAGCACGCAGGTTCCCTTGTTTGGGGTTTCAGTGGGGCCCCCAACTCTGCTTCTTACTGTTAGATGTAAATGTTAGAGGAGGGCTACAAGGGAGAAACTTGAAGGTGGTCGCCGGGAAGTATCTAGACCAGGAAATCCTGTCCCTCCGTTTGCACTGAAGACTCTCATGAGATGGAGAATGAAGACTTATCACTAGGATTCAGGCACAGGGTCCAAAGTGACCTGTAGCAAGGATGACGTTTCTATAAAATCATGGGATTTTACCTTTAAATCTGATTCATGTTCTGCTCCAGGGCATGTTGTGAGGCTAATATATTTTCAATCGCTAACCGTTGACTAAGATGGACATTCAAATGAGATGCGTTACTTCTGTCCATGGCTTTGCGTAGCCCTTAGACGGGGTCTTCATCCCCAGGAGTACAGGGAGCCAATGTCCAGAAGCACAGAGTAAGCGAAAGCAAACCGCACCAGCGTGCATCTCTTCGCCCTCGAGGGGAGGAGCACAGATGCCAGCAGCAGCCACCGTAGGGCCAGTGGAGCCCGTTCACCGGTCCAGCAGACACTGGGCACCGAGCACTTGGAGCTGAGACTGCAGTGGGGTCCATGGAAGTGCAGAGCCATGCCTGCAGCCACATTCCTGGCACTACCGCCCCTTGGGGACATAGGGACCTTGCCATCCTGTCTCTAGACCCTCAGCACTCAGCCCTGTGCCAGGCACAGAAATTATCAACAGTCTTTTCAGTAATCATTTGGTGGATGGGGACTGTGTATTTTGCGTTTGTCAGAGGCCTTTCTGAAACCATTGCTTAGGAGTCACAGAATCACATCACACACCCCACGGAAGAAGGTATGAATCCACTGTGAACAAAGTCTCTTTTCCATCTATAGTTGTTTGGTCACTTGCTCTTTAGTATAAGAAGAAACTGTTCTTTAAGGTACGTGCAGACTTTGCATCTATTTTCTGTATTCTTTTGAAGACCTGTTTAATGTGGATTTTGTTTGGAAAGCGGTTTTCTATTTTTGTGGAGGATTCGCTAAGCCAATGCACATAGGAAAGATCTGAGAGCCAGCTTTGAGGTGAATCCTCGGGCCATTTTCAGCAGTTCCTCTATATGGCAGGCACTGGTGACTGCTCACCTTTGCCCCCGCGCCTCACCAGGCAGAGGCTCCGGCTCACTTTCTGCCCTTCCTCACCACCTGCTGTCTCTGCTGCCTTCCTGCCTTACCAGTCCAGCTGTCCAGCCAGCATCACACACGGGCCCGCCAAAGTCTGTCTGCTCTCCTCCCCAGCTCGGACCACTCTGGTTTTCCGGGCTGTGCGCAACTGCCTGCTGAGTAGCCCTTGCGGTGACCCCTTGTGTGGCCAAGTGCAAACCTTCCCCGAGACCCAGGCCTTCCAGGAAGAGGACACCAGCCACTCACAGCCCCCGCAGTCACGTCCGACTTTGACCTGACTCTCGCTCCCTTGACACAGCCTAGCTGCTTTCTTCAGTTCTGCTTTTTAACAGAAACAGCCACTCTCCTGAACTAAGCTGCAAGCACTCTGACGGGTGGAACCCTGGCTCATACTTAGGTTTCAAAGCCTCGTATGACCACCTTAACGAGATCCAGGAGGCAGGGACCAAGTGTGGGGGCCTCGCTGCTGGCGACCAAGTATGTAAAGACTTCTGAAGCAGTTGTATTTCTTAAAATGTTTTCTTCCGAGAGTGCTTATGCTTTTGAGTTGAATCCAAAGAACTAGCAAATATTTCCTTCCAGATACACTCAGCAATAGCAGCTTACAGTTTGTAAACACCAGGTCATTCTCAGGGTCTCCTGTTAAATACAGGGATTTCCTTCTTCCCCACCCTCTACCAGTCACCCTCTCTTCTGAGGCTGGTTCTGCGCTACCATCTTGCAACACCCTCCCGACAGGATGTCTGTGGTATCCCCATGGATGGTGCGTCTATGTGCTCTTCAGAGTCTGACGGTTTCAGTGGGCCTTTGTGTCTTTCCTCTTTACCTTGCTTCCTCGGGAGTCAGTGTGCAGACATGTGGAGCCATCCCGGTGGAAGTCCGGCCTCGGGTGCTTGGCCGGTCCCCTGCAGTTGTGCTCATGGTCCACCAGCCTGGCCCACCCATCTCTCCTCCTGTCACGGGGCTTGAGCCGTCTATGAGCATCAGTAATGCCCAGACGCCTGTCCCTTCCATGCGCCGTCTCCTGATCAGTCGGGCCATTCCTCCCTGAGAGGGACAGAGGGGGAAGGTGTGAGGATACTCGGGGTGGTGAGTGTCATCAGTGACAGCTGACCATATGCCTTTCAGCATCGCTACTGTGCTTAAGCATTTTCAGATGTCTGCTCTCCTCTTCCTGGCTGTAGACACACAGCAGGGAACCGACTGCAGCCATGGCAACAGTCCAGAGTTCTAGGCTGGTCATCCTCAAAATGGAATGTATTTGTCACATGCTCTTTTGCCTACTGCTCTCTCTCTGGAGAGACGCTGATGAGAGCTAGTGGAGGCTACTGTCAGGGCACATGGGAAGGGAATGTTGATCAGGGCGGGTGGCACAGGTAGGGAGACAGTGTCATATTCCTCCTCCCACGGGCATTCTAAACACTTGAGATTCACCGTGTGAGCATTAGCTACCAGGCCACCCAGGAAGCAGTGGATTGACCATTCCTTGCATCCATAAGTATTTATCCAGGGTCTTCTGTGTGTTAGTCTCTGTACTCAGGTGGCTCCTGGTCTCAGGATGCAGGCAGGCTAGAGAGTCCCCTCATGTCTTAAGCAAACGCTTTGAAGGAGATGGGACACCTGTGCCAGTGTGGTGCCTTCTTTGTGAAACTATCAACTCGTTCTTATTTGGCGTCTATATTGCTAGATCTCATTAGGTCAAGACATGGTCATCTTGCTTTTCAATATTGAGACATGTCTTGTGGGATTTTGTTCTTGAGTTCGAGTATGTTGATGCCTTGTATTGTGTATGACAGGTTGGCAAACTCCGGCCTGTAGGTCAGAGTGGGCCCTCTGCCAGCATTTGTGAAGTTTTCTTGGGAAACAGCTACCCCATTCACTTGTGTCTATGGCTGTTTGGGGGCTACATGGCGGATTCATTGTGACAGAGTCCATATGGTCCAGAAAGCCAAAGATCCTATCAAAAAATACTACCCGGAAAAATTCTGCTAACCTCTGGTGTACACAAAGCACCAATAGCAAATTCTGCATGTGTGTGTTGGGGGGCTGGGGGGCGTGGTCATGATTTGTGTTAGAATGTTTATAATTTATCCTGATGAGATCAGAATGGCCCAGAAGAACCGTGATAGCACGTGGATGTGGAAGGAGTAGGTTTTCCTCCCTTTACCTCTGGCTGATGAAGCTTCTCTGGGGTTCATTCCTACCTTTCTGTACAGCACTCATCTATAAAGTTTACTTTTTAGGAGAAGTGGGAGAAAAGCAGACGTGGGCAGAAAGAAGTGAGGTGGGAGGAAGAGTCTTGTCCCTTCTGTTAACCAGCAGTGAGAAATGGTGTTTACAGGTATGAGCAATAGGTATTAAAAGAAAGGGTGGACCTCTGACTTACTTGCAATAATGTCTTTGTCACATTAAAATAACAAATATAAATCTTCTCCTTAATGTGTAAATGCAGAACCAACATTCTTGAAATATATATTATGAATTCTAAGCTGCTCTATATAGTTGAGTTGAACACATGTTCATCATCACAAATTTCATGTAACCCCTTAAGAGTATCCTTTTGCTCTCTTCAGAGTACATATGTGTTTTAGTCCTAAAAGTCCAGTTCTCTTCAGATACAGGAGCATTAAAGGGAACATCTGTTTCACTTGAAAGTTTGCAATTTGATTGCAGTTACCAAGCATTGAATCTGCCTGCCCTACCTTCGGGTAATATTGATGAAGGGACCAAATCTCACTTAGATTAAGGGTCTAATTTTGTGCTGTTAAATGTTTGGGAAAAGAGGGGGAACTGATTTGTTGTTTGCGCCACTTTGAATACTAACACCATGGCTGTTTCAAGTGACAAGTGTGATGTTACTGGAAGCAGAGTTGTAAAGAGTTACGCAGTAGGACCCTATTACACTGTTTCCATCATACAGACATGACAGAGGTGAACAACCTCAAGAGCATGGATAGAAATAAAATGTGGGAAATGAAAAAAAAAAAAAAGAGTGGAGATGATGAGGGGAGGAGACTGAATGGGTCTTTCTTACACCAGCCGACAGCACAGGCCAGCCATTTCAGGCGAGGAGGAACAGGAGGCAAGAGGTGAGGGGTGGTGTTCGTTAAGTTCACAAAGAGGGCAACTGAACCCACTCTCCGTTTGCAGCCTCTTGACAGTCGTCTACCAAAAACACACCCATACATGTAGCTGGTAAATCCCACAACACTCGGATCTTAAAATCCACTTACTTCTAGAGTGTTTGTTTGCAAAAGATTTTGGAGTTTAAGCTGGGGAAGAGGTACAGAATCCCTGAGGATGGATGGTGGTGAGGGTCGCCCAGCAGAGTGGATGCTCTTAATGCCACTGAACTGTACACCTCAAAGTGACTAAAATGGTAAGTTGTATTGTGTCTACGGGACCACAGTTTTAAGACTCAGATCTCACTGGCTCTGTAATTTGCAGAGATCACAGATGGAACGACAGTGTTAGTATTCAGAGTAGAGGAACTTTGGAAACCCACTTTGGTTTCCATGTGGAATTTTACAGTGATTTCTTCTAGGAATTAAGAGAGTTTACTTATACTCAATTACAAAGATATTTACTGATTTTTTTTTTTTTTTAATACACAGTGCAGTACATTAGTTCTGTAGCAGGCAGAGACAGCCTGATGAACGATGCTGCCAAGACAGGGTGGCATGGAGAGAGTGCCTCTGTGGTCTCTGCTGGTAGAAGTGACGCCCTCTTTTTTTCACCTGGGTTCTAGGAAAGAAACCTAGACTGGTTCCCAAGGATGAGAGCCATGTCCCTGGTCAGCAGCGATTCAGAAGGAGAACAGAATGAGCTGAGGAACCTGCAGGAGAAGCTGGAGTCCACCATGAAGCTTGTCACCAACCTCTCTGGACAGCTGTCAGAATTAAAGGATCAGGTAAAGAAAAGAACCCTACCTGCCTACACACATACGCACACCACTATGACACACACCAGATTTGGTGAGGGGAAAAAACACAGTAGTGCTCATGTTACAGTGCTGAAGTTTGTCATCTGGACAAAAAGGAAATGGGTGAGAAGCCCATTCGGTCCATCAGTTTCCCCTCCGGTCCCCCCTCACTGCCCCTTTGACAGGATAAGCCTATGACACTACTTTCGTGCAGCTTAGGACGAGGTTTTAATGTGACAAACAAAACCAGAAAATGAGAAAATGCAAACTACTTCAGTGAAGCGCTGTCCAGAAAAACATACTGTAAAACTGTCCTGTCTTCTTCACTGACAAAAGATGGCAAGCTGTTTCTGGCTTTTCTTTTCAGCCCTTAGAACTATCAGCTCCTCTCCCCAGGTACTTACATTCAGCATCCAGGGGATAAACCCTAGTCCAGGAAGAGCCCCACCCTCACTGACTGGCTGCCGTCGTCCAGGCAGTGAGGCAGGTGCTTGCTGGGAGAGGGGCAGGAGCACTCTGAACGCACCCCTGCCCTCACCGGGCTTAGCCGTCCACACACGTGCTGCTGCGTCCTGCCCCCGTCCCTAAGACAAACGCCTTGCCCCTGTAACTAAGCTGGGCAAGGGGGCATTCTTTGTGCCCTCTCCTGGCCCCCGTAAAACAAGCCCTCACAGTCAGCAGGTGATGACCTCTGTGCTGGGAGAACCTGTGCTCAGCTGCATTGATTGGGATCACCCTGCACATCGCACTGAAAGCTTTTTAATCAGTTCCATACATGAGATTATACATTTTACACAGCAGTAGTTACCAGGCCAGGCTGGCCCGGAGGTAAGTGGTAAGGTAGACCCACAGCTACTCGATTACTCTGGGGAACATAATAACTAGTGAAGCTCCACCTAGAGTAAACTCTTCTTGGAGGTGGTTTCCATGGCACTTTCAGCAGTCCTACTTTGCATTATGTTTCTTTGCCAACTAAATTATTCCAAACTGAGCCCCAAGATACGCTCTGGCCTCAAATTCATTTCTTTCACTTGTATTAAGGTGCAAATAAAAAGACTAATGAGAGGAGAAAGCCTTATTTATGAAGGCTATCTATGGTGCTGAACTGGGTAGCCCCCTAAAATGAGTAATAACCTGCATAAGTAAAACTTACAGAGATATAACTAGTTTCCTTTGCTAATTGTTTTATTGAGTCTTTAACCCTGCTGTGAAACACTTGACAAATGGTCCCCAGAACTACAGTGATGCACGAGTCTGTCTGCTACGGCTGCTTGTGTTACCCTCCGAGTGAGGCGAGCTCTTTAACACATGGAGCGATGCTTGAGCTCCCTTCCTCTCCCTTAGAGCTGTGGCTGTAAGAATCGCCATTAAATCAGGTACTTTAAATTAGATGCCAAAAAATCGTAAGAGAAATTGATCTAATACAGACCTAAATAAAGGAAGCAATTAGCTTTCTATACAGTGCCATCTGTAAACACGTCTCAAGCTATTATTGGGTAGTCTGTGGTAGTAAATGCCACGCAAGTAGGCCCGGCCTGTCCTCTCGACACTAAGAATCTGGGGTGTTGAATTGCTCCTTGAAGGTGGTTCTGAAGCTGCTTCAGTGATGGACACTTCACAAAGCAGTGAACTTGGCCTAAGGAGTGAGTGGAGCTGAGGAATTCACCCAGAATCATAGGTGTACGAGGTACCCAAGACCCCGGAAGGCATCGGACCCAATTCCATCGTTTTTTTTTTTGTTGAGGATATTAAGATGCACAGCAGGCTGTTGGAAAATTTACCCAACTTTACCTGCAAACAGCAGGCAGGAGCTCCTGGTCTTACAGGCTGGGCTTGAGTTTCCCTTGTTTAGTTTCCTCATTGTACCCTGTTTGCCTTTCCTGGTTGACTGTTTAAATTCTTACTCAGTTTTTTAAGAGTTAGAGTTTCAGAAGTCACATCATCTATCAATATTTAAACATTCCGAAGGATACATTCATTGCCATGTTACATAACTGATCATAGAGACTTGGCATCAGGATTGTTTCTATGAAGCCAGAATTTGGCTTGAACAAACTATGTAAAACTATGATTACAAATGAGCTAGGTTCATTAAGTGACAGCAAAACCAGTGTGGTTTAAACTGCTTGGTTTCAGCTCTTTTTACGTTTTTGTTTTAAAGTGAGCCGTTGGAACCACCCTTCAGAACCACCCTTCACCCATTCACCCTTCATTACCCTTGTGAATGAATTTGAAATTGAACCATTTTTTCCTTGAAGATGTTATAGGCTAAAAAGAAATAGGAAACCAGTAACTTATTCTAAAGTACCTTTACCAGGATTGATCTGCTTAGGTTTTAAGGTCTCCAGAATTACAGGAAAAATTCAGCATTGCTGCTTTTACTGGGGGAAACTTGGTTCTTACAGAAGGAATTAGTCAAGAGTTTCTTTTGACTTTGTAGCAAAGCTTTAAAGCATTTTTTGGAGAATCAACTTGGTGAAAAAATTCACATTTTGTTAATTTGGTGTATAACAATCCTAAAGATTTCTTAACCTTTTCTGCACAAAAAGTCATGCAGATAGGCAGAGAACTGCTGGTTCGTAAATGGTAATTGTGAGAATTCTTGCTCTCCAAAGGGAAAAAAGTTTTGACTTAAAAAATAAAAAGCCCACAAATGATTAATGAAGGAGAAACTCTGTGATAAGATATTTTTTAAACCAGCTATGAAAGAATACCATTCAGTAGTAACAGTGCTGGAAAATACAAAAATTGCTTCACCACTTAGATATTTTTTCAGATCTTCTGGTCCAAAAAAGCAGCATAATGGAGCAAAGATAGTTAAATGTCTTTGGCTTTAATCTTTATTGTTATTGACCTCTCTGATGGTGGTATTCTTCAAATACCAGTTTGAGAAGAAAAAGTTCTTATCAAGGATACTAGTAAAAACCTGGTTAGTGGCTTTTCTATTACTGCCAAGAACAGTTAACTAAAATTACTATTCTAAGTGTTAGTTCATGATGCTGCTCATCTTCAAGTTTCCCCTCCCAAGAGATTCTGAATACAAATGTGATTCTAAAATGTTATGGAAAACCCCCAAAGAACTTTCTGGCCAATCCAGTAGTTGTTAGGAATATTAGTAGTGCTTGAAATTCTTACCATATTAACATGGTATATTGTTTGGTGTTTTTCATGCAAGAGGGTTATTATCTTGTTAACTACGTAAAGAAGGAAGGAATAACATGATCAGAGTAATTCCTCACAGTTGTAAAATGGGATATTAAACCTTACCTGAAGGTCTGTATTCCTTGGCCTGTGTTGGAATCACAGAAGAGGCCGTAGGTAACACCTGCCCTCTAGGATACTGTGATCTATCCAGAAAGAAGCAGACCTCTAACAATAGGATACAGCAGGAAAAGTACTAGGGCCCATCTGCCAGAACGAAGCCCGTCTCATGGGGCCCGCGGGGCCTGGGGTGTCAGAGGAGCTGAGCTCCTACAGCTTGACAAGGAGGTAACTTCTGAGCGAACAAGGAGGCGCAGCGGGGGGGCAGCCCTGGAGGGGCGACAGCATGAGCAACGGCATGAAAGTGCGTGGCGTGCTCCAGCAAAGGCACTGTGACCGGGCCTTTCCCGTCGTCTTCTGGCCACCATTTACTAAGCACCTGTGGGGTGCAGCCCTAGGGCCTGGGGTTACAACGGTGAGCTGAACCTAGTCTCCTTCTTCAAGGAACTACGAGTCTGGAGTGGAAGACAAATAGGTAAACAAATTAGAATTCAACGTGGTAAGTATGTAACAGAAATTTGAAAGTTTGCTCAGGGAGTAAAGAAAAAGGCAGCCCTTCATTCTGCCTGACCTTAGGGAGAGGATCTGAGTCACTGCCACGAAAGCCTCAGAGATGGTCATGCAGAAGCGTGAGAGAGAGTCTATCAGGGGAACTCAGGAGAACCACTACACTGGGGACCAAGCGTTGACTATCTGTATGTTTAGAGTGAGTCAGTATACCTGCTTTTGAGAGAGGCTTCAGCTGTACTTTTCAGTATTTTAGGCTCATCCTTAGCAACATGACTGATTGTATAGGACTGTAAATATCAGTTAGATCAAGGCTAGTGGAGGTGATGGAATTCCAAGTGAGCTATTTCAAATCCTAAAAGATGATGCTGTGAAAGTGCTGCACTCAATATGCCAGCAAATTTGGAAAACTGGAAAAGGTCAGTTTTCATTCCAATCCCAAAGAAAGGCAATGCCAAAGAATGCTCAAAGTACTGCACAATTGCACTCATCTCACACGCTACTAAAGTAATGCTCAAAATTCTCCAAGCCAGGCTTCAGCAATACGTGAACTGTGAACTTTCAGATGTTTGAGCTGGTTTTAGAAAAGGCAGAGGAACCAGAGATCAAATTCCCAACATCTGCTGGATCATCAAAAAAGCAAGAGAGTTCCAGAAAAATCTCTACTTCTCCTTTATTGACTACGCCAAAGCCTTTGATTGTGTGGAACATGACAAACTGTGGAAAATTCTTAGAGATGGGAATACCAGACCACCTTATCTGCCTCCTGAGAAATCTGTATGCAAGTCAAGAAGCAACAGATAGAACTGGACATGGAACAACAGACTGGTTCCAAATCAGGAAAGGAGTATGTCAAGGCTGTATATTGTCACCCTGCTTATTTAACTTCTATGCAGAGTACATCATGAGAAACGCTGGGCTGGAAGAAGCACAAGCTGGAGTCAAGA